>MU228440.1:1183578-1197251 GCA_018584345.1 Thuja plicata
AAGGTTATATGATGTTTAAATGGCATGCATTGTCCATATTTTCATATGAATGTAATGTATACTTGCAAATTTCCTTATATATTTGAAAATTTCCCTATATTTACATAGCCGTCCCCTTTGTCATCCCTCGCCGTCCCCAAAATCGGCAAAAAAATTTGCCGTCCCGGAAACCCGTCCCGCTGTCCCCTGCCGTCCCCGTCTCGGAAACTTGGGGTAACCTTGATATATATATCTTCCAAATCTGATCTACTTCAATATGGTATCAGAGCAGGTTCATTTCCTATACCTATTTTTTTGAGATGAGAAAATATATTGTCAAAAATGTGTCTAAATATGATATGAAGCCATCTCAAATATATTGTCAAAAAATGTGTCTAAATATGATATGAAGCCCACATCATTATCATTTGCAACAGATGGATCATCTGTTGTAGAGTAGACACTTTCTAGATATATTTGCATCAGATATGTTTCTAAGACCCCCATAGAGAAGCGCCTAAGTTGGAAGCTATTCAAGTTGATCCCTACGCACTGAACTTGAACCTAGCAGATTTAATATCTCCATTAGTTTGGCATTTCTAGTTGGGGACACATCCTCATCAATTTTTGGCAAACTTGTGACAAGTTGAGCACTATGTCTTGATTTGTTCTTTTGCAAGGCTTGTTGATGATCGTGGCATTCTCCATATCTACAGTGCATTGATAAATGCTTTGTTTGGGCTCGACGCAGCTTTGTATCAGTTTCCTGGAGGCAGCTCTCAATTTGGATGGATTCATTACCTTCTACAAATTAGTGTTTTCTTAGCATGTGGCTCTTCCATTGTCGATGGCACGACACACGAAAGATTGAAAGAGCTATTCCCTAATGTCGTAATCTATGGCATGACTTCCACATCAAGTAGTCATTGAAGCTAATTACGTTGGCTTCTTCAATATGGAGACATTGGAAAATAAATTCTGCACAAACTCAATGGGATCAATTGATATTAAAGACCATCAAAGTCTACGAAATTCTGGGAATTGATAATCTCATATGTTGAAAGGTCAATTCCAATGGCATGGTTACACTATGATGGCCTCCATCAAAAGTCCGCCCCTACCCGAGGAATAACTCGTGTCATGAATGAGTTCTTAGACATAAATATATGGATCCAGGGTTCCTAGTGGTTATTGAATCGTTGATGATACCTGACCACAAAGGTACCTGACCATCAAATAAGTTGATGGTTAAAACGTGCATATGAAGTCAGTATATTGGGCTTCCTTCGTAACTCATAAACCAGATAAAAGAGGTATAAAAGTTTGTGCATAAAACCGACTCACGACATTCTTAAAGTTGGGAATTGATTTGGTACTCACCCGATGATAGATTCCAAATCTCTCTTACTTTCTCGACAATGAAGGGATTTCACTTGACTACATGTATTCAGCGCCGAGTTGTCCGCACTCAAAGGTGGAGGCACGAACTACAACAAACATATGATTGGGGGTCTCTTATTGGCGGTTATACTCATTGCCATTAGTAGAGAAGAAGCTTGTATACACCTGTGATGTCATATCAAAATTGAATAAGAAGATACCAATCAGCAATGTTAATAGCCACTTGGCAGATTAGAGGGGATTGATCATGGGGATTATGGATATTACCCAACTCTGTATGGAAACGATAAAGAGGGAAGGTCACTCTTGTGGCATATATGCACAGAGAGAAGCTGCAGAGATGAATATACTCCTAACAAAAATAGCCTTAGAGTCTAGTCATATTCATTTTCTATCATGTGCGTTGAGATCGTGGTTCATTGGGAAACAAATGAGAAGGCTTTGATTTACAAATTTTGGGACAAATAAAGAACCGTATCGTAGCTTATCGTAGGTCGTTTCTAGATTTACTGTGACAAGAAAATTTGATATTCACAGCACTTATCAACACCTACATTCGTTTTGGAGAAGTCTAATGGGTAGGGCTCTATCAAGAAATAGAGAAACATACATGGGAGTATAAACTCAAATGACATGACATTTGGAAAATGCATTTGATAGTGGAAAGCACAATATAGAGGGCCCGACATGCTTCCTATACACTAAAGCAATCATTGATAAATACACCTGATATACTCGTGTTGTATATTCAATGATAGAACCCAAGAAATGGATTTTTAAGCAATGTTGGCATTTGGCTTGAATTCGTGAATAGTTGTTGCCAGTTCCTTAATAAAATGGCATAGTGAATGCCCCAGTGTGCCACAACATAGTGAATGCTGCAGTGCGCCACAATCAGCGTATTTAACTTGAGGCTCATACTACAAAAGGAATTGAAGAAAACTCATGATGATTGATTCTCTGTTGCTATTGTCACTTCACCGCATATAGGCATGCCAAAACTTGGAATCCTTTGTTTGTGCAATGTCCTCAAAACTCAAGAGGCTGAGTCGACTTGTTTAGGTACTTCGACTCCATTGTTGACAGCGCATCTTCCTCTTTGGTGAATGGCACAACCCTGTTTGGGTGATTTCATTGACATTGTTTATCCATTGTGTGGATCAACCTCTACGTTGGTTGGTCCAGCTAGGTCAACCTCTTGTCTTTGCTTATTTGATTGTGTGAAAAAGGGATAAATAAGGCTGCCTATATATAGAACAGATTGTACAGTCTGATTTATATCAAACTTGTACAGTGAGGGTCAAGCATTGTGTAAGACCTTAATGCATACCAAAATATTCTTGATATAAAGAACAGTGTTGGAGGAGTCTTATACAGATCTTGTGGCAAAGAATTGACTATTAGTCATGGTCGTCTATGTGAATGAGAAGATAAGACTCAGCTACACGACTAACTCAATGGGTACCGACAGTAAAGAGATAAGTATTTTATGCTTGTATCACTATATAATGTCCAGGAATTTTTGAGTTCTTAATTCGTGCTATAACATTGAGATAGTAAATCTTGTATGCTTCTATCATTGGTATTTACCTTCAGGATAGTTTAGTTTTATGAACTATTTGTAATCTCTCCTTGGAATGCCTTCAAGACGGATCAAGAAGCATAAGAAATTGCATTCAAGGGAAAGAAAACTTGATACTTGTAGTTATGGAACTGAATTGAAGATGGACATTGGATTCAGAGGGAGTCTGACAATCTATTAGAGGCAACCTTGGACAAGAAAGTCAGAAGGTTGATATCACATTCAGAAGAAGTCTTCCATTTCATCTAAGGCAACCTTGGACGAGAAGGTTAAGAGGTTGATGCAAGTACTTCAGATGGAAGCCACATTATCATGAATGTTTGGTGTTGCCAAGCCTGGGGATAAATCCATAGTTTATTACATTCACTCATGTTACTATGGAATCAGACAAGTACATTTGTATACGAGAAACTACTCCCACGAATAATGCTGTGATCAAAATTTTAACATGGTGTAAATGATCATGTAACAGATGATGAGAGTCTCTTGGAGCAAGACATTTTCATGATTAAAGACCATGTATACTTTCGTTAAAGAGGGAGAAGTTAGAGGAGATACTTCAGATGACTTCCGAGGAACTTGATGATATCAGATTTAGAGGGAGTCTGACGAACCATCAGAGGCAACCTTGGATGAGAAGGTTAAATGTTGATGTTAGTACTCAAAGCTTCAGAGGGAGTCACAACATCTAGAGGATCTGCCTTATTTGATTTCCAAGGATCTTGGTCATATTGATTCAAAGGGAATAAACTACGTCGAGATAGTTTCTCTAGCATTCAGTCAAGATACATTATCACTGAAGAAAGGACGACTTATATTCTTACCAAGCCTATTTCTAGAGAGAAGTTTGGGAACTTTTATACATTGGAGAATGAAGCCTTAGCTGAAAAAAGGAGTTTTCAGCAGCAATGGTCTATTGTTTGTATGTTATTTCTCTTTGAGAGAGAAGTCTAAAGTGGAAGCCCTTGTTTCCACACTCTGGAATGAGCCATGGTAGATCCACCCTCTGAGATGAGTCAAGGTAGATGTCATGTGTGTAATTTCATGACTTCATTGGTTCTATGATAAATGGGCCCCTGTGAACATCATTAAGAGGTGACAATCTCTCAATGATGAACACTTGTACTTCTAGTTATTATTGTAAGCTGACGACTTTACAATAGTTAACCACACTATCATGATAGATATCATATGGTTGATATTTGAGTACATATCATGATAGTTCATAGTGGATATTGAGTTATTAATATCCATGGATATGCCATGTAACATATATCCTAATGGTAGGCATCATATGGTTGATGTCAGAGCACATGCCATAATGGATAGTGTGAGTATTTGGTGAATATCATGTGTTGATACTTGTAGGCCATTACTCCTGATACCATGAGATGATATCATTATTTTTTGAGTACTTGGTGAATATCACGAGACTTGATATTCTGTAGGCCATTACTCCTGATATCATGAGATGATATCATTATGAAAATTGTGAGTGCTTGGTGAATATCATGAGACTTGATATTCTGTAGGCCATTACTCTTGATGTCATGTGATGACATCATTATGGTGGATATCATAAAACCTGATATCCGTAAACATACCATAAACTCTAATATTACATTGAGGTAATATCTCCTCCTTCACACCTTGTGACTCTTGCTTATTATTCTATGATTATCCTCCCTAGCTAAGAGGGAGTGTTAGTGATTTGTAGCATTAGTCGGATTAATCACATTCATTTGTGGAATATTGAATGTAATATATTTGATACATGAATATACATCAATGATATTTATGGAAAGCCATAATGGTGGATATCACGTGATGTGATGTCTAAGTATATGCCATAATGATTGATGAAATCACAATGAGGTGATAGCTCTTCTTATACAAAATCAATGGATTTATTGTGTTCTACTCTTGGATAGATTTTATCCTCCCTAGCTAAGAGGGAGTGTTAATGATGGTAGCTTCGGTCAGATAAATATAACCATTGAAATCATATAAATACAAGTAATGTTGATTATACCAACAACATGATTTATTAATATGTATGTATATTTATTAATATATCTAATAATAATAATTGCTATTATTATTATTATTATTATTACTATTATTACATATATAAATATATATACATAATTTATAAATGTGATATTTAAATCATTAATCATGTTGTTGATATATTAATTCTAGATTCAATATAGGTTTGATCTTATTAAAATATCAACAACATGATTAATGATTTAAATATCACATTTATAAATTATATATGTATGTATATTAATATACATAATAATAATAATTGCTATTATTATTATTATTATTATTATTACATATATAAATATATATACATACATAATTTATAAATGTGATATTTAAATCATTAATCATGTTGTTGATATATTAATAAGATCAAACCTATATTGAATCTAGAATTTATTGACATAGTCAATCTACATATGAAACAATTATGAGAATCTATTATATCTGATTATATATAAATCGATATACTTACTGTCTATCTTAACTAACGATTATGAGAATCGTTATCAAGAGACATCTCAATGAAGAGACATGTCTCCACGCATGTATAGGCATGTCTATTCATTGACATGCATTATTATTTGCATATATAATCTGATTGAGATTGATCAAAATGCAAGTACAGAAATACATTAGTGCAAGCCAAAAGACACCGATATATATATCTTCCAAATCTGATCTACTTCAATAATATAAAAAATATTAACACCAATACATGATCATGATTAAACCATCCAAGGAAACCTTCACACAAAGATTCAATTTTGTTCATGGTAAAACCTAAAACTACCTTGATGGATGTTGCTAGGAGCATGTAAATAATCCAAACAGTAAACCAAAAGCAGTTAAGATCAGGTAAGCAATTTGAAATCAAACACTATAACCCTAGGACTGGGAATTAAACTTTAGCAAACTAAGGACTAACAGAGCTGACTACAACTTTAATTTGTGTGAAAATAAGAATCCTTCAATGAAACAAGGAGCTGGAGAAGATCTAGGGTGGAGGCCAAGAATGCGATGTGACATCACATTTCTGCAGCAAAGTCTGTGCTAGATGAACCAATGGTACATTATCCATAACCATGAGAAGACAAATGCAACATATTATAATGTCCACAGGGAATTCAAAAAAGTAAAATACAGATGCCAAAATTTACAATGATCTTCCAAGCATGTGAAAGGAAAATAGGGATTCAATTAGGAACTATAATTGTAGAATGATGAATTTAGTTTGTGCAGCTTGCACAATAGCGTTTTGGAAGTTATAAAAGGAGGCCAAGGAGAAGAAATGGATTCATTCTGAAGTTTGACAATTTCACTTTTTGAGATTTGTGTTTGTGGCTAGGTTTCTACTGGTGGGGCAAAACCCCCAATGGTTGTGTGACGGATGAACACCCGAAAGGCTTAAGCTTAGGACGAAAAGCCTCCACCTCAATAGAGCAATTCCATCCAGGGATCGACAATGAGCTCAGGATTTGGAATTTGAGAACGGAAACCCTCAGATTCAGTAGAAGCAATTTCATACAGAGTTGCCCTTGTGCTGAATGCAAGTTAAATCATTTATAAATTTATCAATGATTTGTAGGGAACTGATAAAGTAATGGAGTTTGTATTATTTTTCATTCTTTGTTGTATTATTTGATGTTTCTTCTATTACTAGGGACTCCCTTTCATAATCATTAGAAGTAGCGATTCATGGCAACAATTGTTTGAAACACTATCATCCAAACTGCACAATGAGGGATGAAATAATTCAGAAGACTTCAGATGGGATTGAATAGTCAATGATATATAGCAAAAATTGTGATACGAGGAAATAGAGACCTGTAATTTGAATATGGTTTACTTCATTCAAGCATGGCCTGCCAACAATAAAGCAATCAAATTCTCTTATCTTTGTCTCCAGCTATTAGATTAAAATTAACATCTACAGGGAAACACATACTCCAGGGGAGTCACAGGACCCATAAGAGGAATCATGAATGTATGAGAATGCACTCCATTAATAAATGATTTACACTTACCAATGTTGATTAAGGCATCTAGAATATTAAGACTTTGCAGTCTCAAGCAATATAGAGCTCTGAAGACTTTAAGAGTCGTGCTAAAAAAGGAACACGTGGATAAGAATTAATAGCCAATAAAGTTTCTAGAGTACAGAAAATCAAACAAATATCATGGGACCCAATATTAGCTGCTAGCAAACAAAAAGGAGTCTTCCCTTGGTTGGCGCCACCTTATAGCAGCTGACTAAAACTTAACACAGTCATATATAGGCATCTGTTGGATCTTGAGCAGTTGGATGCCACCTTGGCACAAGAGAAAATTAATAAAGGGACAGAGTATAGATGGTTTGGAGGATTTCTAGGAGTCTAAGGAACCTTGCCAGGTGTAACTGAACTCTGAAATTGACAAACAAAGGTGCTGAGTACCAAATATATGCACTGTGATTGATAAACATTCAATCTGCATTAACAATCCAGTTCTCCTGTTGAAGTCTACATCAGATGTGTAAGTCTCTGTGCAGTTCGGGGGTGATTATAGAGCCAAATCTGCCATTCAAGAAGCTGACCACCCCTTTTACATCAGCATAGAATTCATTCCTTGTGTTCTTCGCATCTCTGTGAAGCTTAGAGCATAAAATTCCATACTGATATTTGGAACAGTAAGTTATAAAGTTCACATTTTATTATTACCAATCCTGTTGAATGAATGCCAATTGTTTTACATAATGTCTTGATCATTCTAAGGATATTGAAATGATTTTGTGATGATAATATGTTCTAAAAATCCTTAAAAAACTTGTTCTAAGCGATTACAATCAGATATCTACTTATTAGACTGTTCATAAAGTGTTTGAAAAAAAGCCTGCAAGGCAAAATTCAGAATATACAAAAACCTCTTGGCCAGGTTACTACAATAGAGAAGAAGATTGAGAAACAAGAATTGCCATCAAAATCTGTGACGTCCAATAAGAAAAAATGGTATCGATGAACAGTAGCAGTATGAATTAACATTTTCAGATTTTCACAGTGGCTATATGGATAATCTATGGCAGTATAAATAAACAGTAGTTGTGAAGATGAACAATGTATGGAGGAACAGTAACATTTTGGCTACAGCAAAGACAAACAGTATACAGATGAATAGTGATTACATTTGTCCACAAAAAAGTTTCTGATTTGTAAATCTGTTTTGCTGCTTTTCCCTCATTTTTTATTTTCTGTTGAAGTCTGCTGGTAAGGGCCAAATGTTTGCTGTCAAAGGCCAATTGAAGAAAAACAGACTGTTATAAAGGGGTCTTTTTCACACTGAAGTGTCTGGGTACTGAGTCTTAAAAATCCCTTGCAATTATTTGTTGCAAACATACAAAGTTTGTAGTATTTTTTGTGAAAAATTATGCATTGTTTTGCAATTATTTAACAAGGTATGACAGTTCTCCTGTAAATTTAAAGTTGCATTATCATGGCCAATAGAAAAAATCCTATTTTGTCTAAAGCCCAAAAATTGACACACCAAACTGTAATGTATTTGGCATTTGCACATAACTGATTTGTGAGCTTTTAACTCAGTTTCTAAGATTTTTCCATAAATTTGTGCATTGGTGAGAACTCCAAACTTCTTGGAGTGCTCTAGGCTGGTTCATAGTGACATTGGTTTCTGGCGATGAACTCAGTCAGCAGTATGGAGCACTGTTACACTGTTAAAAGTGTTTTTTGACATTTAAGGTGTTCTCCAAACTTCTGGGCGAGAGCGTCTATTTTTAGTAAGTCACCTGGTTGGCTCCAATTTTCATTCTACTACTTCAGTTTCACCATGGTGTGGTTAGAATTTTTGTCATATGTTGATGAATGATATTGTTATGTCTTGGTGGCATAGTCTTGGTGTAGCTTCATTCATTCCCGTATGAGCTCCTCTCCTGGGTACAGTTCTTACCTTTCTGGCCAGAGATCTCCATGCAGTAGGTTGATTTATCAATGTTGTCGATTTGAAGACGCTCATTCATTTGAAGTGCCAAAGTCGGGTGTCCAACTTCGTGGTTCCTTCCAATAGCCTATGCATGCCATAGAGACTCTTTCTCAAATCATTTTCCAAAGAGGACACTATCCATTAGATTTATGCATTTTGGAAGAGAATGAAAGCCTTGAATGGACAAGGAAATATTTGGATGTCTCCTTGCATTAGAAACGCATGGTTCAAGGTTTGTGTCACTGATTACTAAGCGTTGCATTATATCCTATCTTTACAATGGTCAACTTGAGGAACGATTACCTATTGGTCAGAAAGTAGAAATACAAGAGGTTGCATGAATTATTGTTTATCATGGAGTCTGAAAAAGGAAGCCGCTTGGAATATACATTGTTGTTGATGGCTGGTATTGCTTGTTGGAAGCAGTTTAAGAGGGCATTGCAGTTCTCCTGAGTTGAGTTAAGGAAACAATTAAAGGAGCATTTCATGTATTTTTGCACAACAAATTTCTATAGTATGTTTAAATTGGTATATGTTCATTTGAACAGCACCTTGAAATTTCTTTCCATTGTTATTAAAAGAATATTGCATGTGATGAAGATTAAGTTTAGATGCATTTCATTGCAATCCTGGAAATTAATATTTATCACTTTCAAATCTGAAACTGCTTACCAAAATCTGTTCGACAACTGTTTGACAAAAATCTCTCTAAGAAACTCAGCTCAAAATAGGCAAGGCTTATTACACCAATGGACAAGAAAGATATGATTCCTCTAGTCATTAACAACCTGTGACCCTCCTATGAAACCTTTCTGGAATTCTTATTGTTGATGTGAATTATGTGTTTTACATAACTAGTTCACCTCGTAGGTCCCGACTCCTAAGTCTTAATTGTTAATGAGATCTTATGTTATCTCATTTACTTCTTGTATCCTAGCTAATTTAATATTTTTTATTTTAATTGTCTTGTATCATAGGATTAAGACATGTCGAGAAAACAAGATCTTGTCCAATTCTATCCCTCACCTTGCCTATATAAGCAAGGCTCTTGTACATTGTTGTATCATAAGATCAGAAGATCATTATCATAGATCTTGATATCAAACAAGCTCTTTATTTTCCATACTCTCTTGTGGAAGGTTATATTTTTATTTTTTGCAGATGACCCTAGGTGTGTGAGCTATTCCTCAACTCCTACATTGTATTAGAGCATTCTACATTGACTCCGACAGTTATACCTACTGGTGAAAAGCCAAACATTGACCTTGACAAGGTCAGTTCAGACAAGTTGCAGAAGAAAAAACAAGAGTACATGAGTAGAGTTTCTACTGATAGTTCAGAAAGTGCACTTGCTGCACAATCTCAAGGTACAAACCAAAGTTCTCATTATTCATCATGAATAAAAGAACAATGCTACTATCATAAAAAACTGAGCATGTGAATAAAGAATTACAAGAAACAACACTATGATATGTCCCAGAAGAAGCAACATAATGAATCTAATGTGGCAAATATTGTTAGTGAAGACCATGATAAGGAGTTTCTATTGATGATTTTTCAAAAGTGCTAAAAGCAACTGTCGGTTCTTTGATTGAGGCACATCTAGGCACTTCACCTGTCAAAAGGACTACTATGTCAGATTTACAATTAATGATAGTCCTACGGCTTTTGTTTCACTTGATAATGACTAGTCATATCATGGCTAACAAGATAGATGGTGTAAGAATTGCACTCAACAATGGTATCAAGCTTCTAGTACAAAATATTGGGTATTTTCCATGATTGACCAAAAATTACTCTATATGCCAAATTGCAAAAAAATCAAATTCTAGTTAAGTTTTTTGGGAAGACGTGCATTGTTTATGATGTAAACTGAGGGAAAGTAATTGCTCGATAAATTAGGCCAGGCAGTGTGTACAAAGGGTTATACAAACTTATTATATTTTGCATGCCACACCAAAGGGTCAAGATAGATGCCAATAACATGGCACCATTGGTAGATGTACTTTCCAGTTCATGGGGTGTTCCAATGCATCAGCCTTTGGGTGGTACTTCTCCATCTATGTATTAGCAGCGTAGAACTGAAAGTGTCTCCACTTCGGCTGAAGTTCATCCCATACAAAACTTCTCTAATCAGGACATTGTTTCCACAACATTTGACTTTTGTGCATCAGAATTCCACAACATTTGACTTTTGTGCGTCAGAAGACTTAGTGTTACCCTGAAGAAGAGCTTGATGACTTCACCAAACCAAATGCATCACTTTGGAAGGTAGGCAAACAAATTGATAACTCTACAATAGCGCATGTTCACTATGTTCTTTCTTCACACCTATCTCATGTGCTTGATGTCACGCAGCTTGCTCATGCAAACATTCCTTGCCATTTCTGCACTTCTTAAGGACGCTGTTGTAATTTAATGCCAAAACTTCCAGATCCTTTTGATTTAGTCATTAAGGGTATTAGAATATAATAATGATGTGATAAAGAGTGTTCACACTTCAGTGTACTTGGATAGTTACCTGTAGGTCATTCAATTAGGCTGTTGTACTAGTTATAGTTGTTGCAGCTCTTAGTGAACCTGTTAGTGTTGTACTGCCCTTTAATGTAGCACTTGTACAATTAAATGTGGTAGGATGTAATAACACTTTTCTAATTTTATATAATGCTACTACCACTCTTTGTGGGGTAAACCATTCAACCAAATTTCTCTCATCTCATTTCTTTGCATTTACTAACATGATCTAATATGATTTTTACATTATGGATAAAAAACTTCAAATCACAGTTTGTTTACATGCACTGTTTTAGAATTGAACTTCAAAGAACTTTCAAAAAGATGAAACTAAGAAACCTTATTACCTGGGTCTGATAAGATCTGTTCCAGATATCACAACAGAAGATGCTCTTCCATGATAGGCAACTGGAAGATGGAACCTGCATCATGACAATATATGTTTAAACTGAGGCACATCTGAAATTTTTAATTTATATTGGTTATGTGAAAATTTTCAATGACAATCGTCTGACTCTCAAGATTGCCATCATTAGAAACATAAAATGCCCCAGATAACAACCAACATAAAATACATATGTAACATAAACATTTTGAGAATAGGACTGTTGCTTTGGCTCTCCCAAGTTTCCATGAAAATAACTAGCCTATTACCTTCACGTCTTATATTTTTTGAATCTCAGCTTCTGTTGATCACACTGAATGTGTTGGCCAGCGGTAAAGGGGTTTTATCCCTCCCAATACTAGGCTTGCTAAAAGTTTCATATTTGATGCCTAGGCCCTAAACTATAGAGTGAAAAGCATGGATATAGATAAACTTTGAAAATTACAATGTTTAACAAAGTATAGAACTAAAATGTCAATATTTTTATGAGAATATTTGGGGTCAAGAAACATGGGTTAAAAATGACAATTATTCTGTTTCAAAACACTTTTATGGCCAAAACAAATCAGCAATAACCCTGTCCAAAATGTATAACAATATATTCAATCAAATTATATAGAGATGGAGTTTCCAGCAGGAACAGATCAAAATATTAATAATTCGGTTAAAACCCCTAACAATGGTCAACACAGAACTTAGATACACAAATAGCAGAGATTTGAGACTTACATTTGATTTAAACAAGGGAGTGCACAAAATAAAAACCGTCACCAGTCGATATTGCAGTCACAATATTGTAGCTTCTAAAATATAACTTATATTTGATTTGCTAAACCCTATATCAAAATGGAGTTTCAGGCTCCTATCAGATACCTCCAAACAATTAAAGTTTCTCCCCCACAATACAAACATCTATCCGTGGTTCCTCTACCACCCATGGCCATTAAAGGTTGGTGTTTCTCGATTGAAGCTTTACACACATGAATGCCTCCAATGCATCCAGGGCATACAAGGAATCTCAAAGAGACTAATCAAGGCAGAAGCAAGTCTCATTGAAAAAGGAACAAGTCCAAAGCATCAACATGCCCCAATTCTTCCTAACTGGGCATGCCATGAGAATTAAAAACTGTCCTGCTTTTTATGATTCTTGAGTGTACTGAGTTCTGGGTTAAAGTTATTTACTTGTCATTAGTTATCCTTGATTTGTGTCTTTGGCTTTCGGTTAGTCATCTCTGAAAGGATATGTACGTCCAAAATCTCTGGTCTCTTCACTTCAAAAGTTCAAAGTTCAAACTATTGTAGCAACAAGCCATTACGTTTTATTTTCCGTGGGAAGGGACAAAACGTTTAGGTTATAGAGATCTGTTTTAGTGCAAGTTATCAGGTTGGTCAATCATAGTTCCATATGGTTATATCTATCCTTCATTAAATGACTGGTAGACCGATGTTGGAGTAATTAGGACATTATCTAATTATTTAATTAATTAGGTCCTATAATTACTTTACTCACTTAAGCTAAACATAGGTACTTTTTTCTTTTATTAGATTAGGCTAATAACAACTTCATTTAGTCAAGCTAATTTTAGTTTCCTATGTTTGGATTAAGTTTCTCTTGTTTTCTACAAAAACAATTGTTTATTCATTTGCAATCATCCAATTCATTTATAGCTAAGTTGTCGGTTCGGATTAGGGTTTTGATGCGGGTTCGAAATGCATTCAAAATTTTTTTGAGGTGGGTTCTAACTCATTTAGGGTTTCGTCCATACAAAAACATATATATATATATATATA
>MU228440.1:1225223-1247254 GCA_018584345.1 Thuja plicata
GAGAAGATAATACCCGATTTGTAGCAAATAATTCTTCTTCAATTAGGGCCTAATGTACTTCCACCTTCAGCTGCATATCTTCTTCTAATGTGTATGAGAAATGAATAATTATTATTCAATGTATAACCGCTGCAATAATCAAATTTGGATCTGCTTATAGAGCGAATTTCCTTGACATGTTATGTCTTCTATGTCTTAGAGAATTCGCACCATAAGTCACATATATATGTGTAAAGACATACACCTCAGAATTAATGGTAAAGGCCGACCTGAATTGATTAAGCATATTTTGCATAGTGTAAACACAAGTCGTCCCCTTTATGGACAATATAAAGTCGCCCCTCTAGGACAATATGAAGTCGTCCCTATAGGACAATATAAAGATGTATCTTATCTTTTATTCAGAGTTAAATACAATAATTAATGGAATGTGCGTTGAGATAAATAATAAATAATAAGTATATTATTCATTATTCATCTCAGCATACATGTCATTGATTTGATCTTTCTGAAAAGGCCACAAATATCAACACTCCCTCTTGGTCTTGAGGGAAGATCAAAATACCAATGTAGTCACAAAAGATAATAGATCTCAATCTATGTAATAATCATAAGAGGTATCATCGACATAACAATAGATCTCTAATCTATGTAAGAAGCATCATCAATACAACAATAGATCTCAAATCTGTGAGAAGCATCATCAAAACTTTAATCAATAGGTCTCATCCTATAGGATAAGACAATAATAGAAGCGTCTTCACAAGATGTAAATTCAAATAATAAAACACTAACCTCAAAGTGTAAATCTCCTCCAAATGAGATCCCATCCACAAGTTCTCGGATGTCACATTTACAAGTTCGGAAAGAGCTGATTAGGCTCAAGTGTGGATTGCCTCAATTGGCGATTCTATCCAAGAGCCTCAATGCTCAAATATCAAGTGCTTCAATGCTCAAATATGTAGGAGCCTCAACGCTCAAATATGTAGGAGCCTACAAAAACAAATGTATGAAGATGATAGTATAACAAAATACTCATATTTTCACCATGCCAAGTTTATTTCTAAAATGCTCAATTTTGTTCTTAGCAAGGGTTTTGGTTAGGATATCTGTAGTTTGTTCCTTAGTACAGACACATTTTAATTTAATAGCTTTCCTTTCTACCATGTCTCTAACATAGTGATATGGAATTTCAATATGTTTGGATCTATGGTGTAACACGGAGTTAATTGCAAGTTTAATACAATTTTGATTATCACAGTGAGCAACTGTAGGTTCCAGGGGTTGACCAAATAATCCTACAAGGAGTTTTCTTAAACAAATTGCTTCTCGGGCTCCTAAGGAGGCAGCAACATACTCAACTTCAATAGAGCTTTGGGCAACGGAATTTTGTTTCTTTGTAAACCAAGAGATCATAGTTGACCCTAAGCTAAAAACAACATCCTAAAGTACTCTTACGATTTGATGAGCATCCGGCCCAATCTGAATCTGTGAAACCATGAAGTTTTAATTTCTCATTTTTTATATAATAAACCATACTCTATGGTTCCTCGAAGATATCTTAAAATGTGTTGGAGCTAGGATTGCATGGGATATCTATAGGTTCAGGAGCATCTTCAGTGATCTCATTTCTCTCCCTCTAATCTCGGAAGGTTGAATTTTATCAATGGATAGAGATAAATTATTATACTCATATGAAGTATCCTTAGATTTTGAGAAGGCAAGATCTTCTCTACTCAATTCTATTTGATTTATGAAAACAATTCCAATTATATCCCTGCAATCTGAAATAATAACTCAACTTTGCAAATGTAATTGCTCTTTGTTATCTGAAACAAATTTGTCCACGGATTTGAATGAACCATAATCAGACTTTACTGTAAGTGTAGATTTGAACAATTAATTCCAAAACAGAGCACTGTTAAAAACAGATTTTAGAGAAATTGTCACTGATATACCTGATGTTTACTTTCAAACGAGTTACCTTCCTTCTCAACAAGTACTAGAATGACACCACTTAATCTTAGACTTCAGCCTGCATACTGTATTCAGAATAGCACCACCAAAACCGATGCTCACAAAAACTCTTTCTAACAATCTGTGTTTGATTCCTCACGACTCCAATTGTTTCTCGGAATATGTTAAGCACATAAGACTACACACTTTATCCCTTCACAGTAAAATCTCTTCAGACTTCTTTCCTTTCACCTTTTTATCAAACACTTGGACTCATACACCTCTCATTAAAAAAAATAAAAGCTTGTATAAATAATGCATCAAGTGGAATGGCTAATTGTAGGAAGTTGAGTTATAAACAGGTTACAACCAACAACTCTAACTGCCAATTTCCTCCAACTGCCAATTGCCCCGAACTTCCTTTTCATCGTGGCATTCCAGTAGACTTACTTAGAAGCTTATAAATTCATTCATTCTACACAGCTCCTGTCAATCATTACTTTCCAACAAATTATTCTTGAAGGTAAACAATGATTTATTATGATCAATATGATTAAGAACAAAAAATATGAAAACTATATAATATGAAGAACAATGATCAATCTGAAGCAAAACTTTCGATCAAGAGTATACAGTCTAATAAAAAACGATCTGATCCCAAACCAATGATGGAGACCGACAATTCCATAAATGTTTTCTTCTGACCAGCCCGATGATGAAAAGAAGGAAATGATACATTCTGAAGCAAAGACATGTTCTGAAACAAATCATTTCAAGATGTTTTACAGCGATTACCAGCACTGATTATTATGCAGATCTAAAACAAGTCATTTCTAATTTTGAATAACACAAATCTCAAAACCATGGATTGAAAATCAGTAACCCAAGAATATCAATTAGATGTTTGAGATGATAGGGCAGAATAGAGGGCTAGATTTTCCATAATTCTAAGCCTTGGCCCGTTTGGGTGCTGGAATACCAAATGTTGGATATGATCAATTTTGGAAGATGCTACAATTCTGGAAGATACATATCCTAGAAATGATTTCCAGAATATGGGCTGGACCCGTTTGGTTCACCCAGAAGATGATTGAGAAGATGCATAAATAATTTTAATTGTTTATTTCTTATTTTTTTGAATACGGTGTGTATGTGTGTATATATACACATACACACACGTGTATATATACACACATGTGTATATATACACACACGTGTGTGTATACACACACATACACACGTGTGTACACACATTTGTGTATATATACATATTTACACATACACATACACACCTTTGTGTATATATATTTACACATACACATATACATATTCACACATACACACATACATATCCACACACACATATACACTCATTTGTGTATATATACACAGACATATACACACATACACATATACACACATTTACACATATACACACATTTGTGTATATATACACATATAGACATATACACACATACACATATACACACATTTACACATATACACACATTTGTGTATATATACATATTTACACATATACACACATTTGTGTATATACTATATATACATATTCACACATATACACATATACACATTTGTGTATATACACACATATACACATATACACATTTGTGTATATATACATATTTACACATATACACACATTTGTGTATATATACACATATACACACATTTGTGTATATATACATATTTACACACATTTATGTATATATACATATTTACACATATACACATACACATAAAAAATATACACATATACACACATTTGTGTATATATACATAGTTACACATACACACATATACACATACACACATTTGTGTATATATACATATTTACACATATACACATACACATATACAGACATTTGTGTGTATATATATTTACACATACACATTCACACATATATACATATATACACATAGACACATTTGTGTATATATAGTATATACACACCTATGCACATATACACATATTTGTATATATATACACATATACCTACATATACACACATACACACATTTACACATCTATCATGTCACAGATCCGACGAGATATTAATTTTGCTTTTGTAAAAATTGGAATTGGAATTGAATTCAATTCCACCTATTTAGGTGGAAGATTGATATTCCCATTTTGGGGCAAAATGGGAATTTCGTAATTCCAATTCCATTTTTATTCATGGACCCAAACATGGAATTTGGCATTATCCTGTATAAGATAATGCCAATTCCAGTCTAATTCCAGCCGGGGCAAAATGGGAATTTCGTAATTCCAATTCCATTTTTATTCATGGACCCAAACATGGAATTTGGCATTATCCTGAATTAGATAATGTCAATTCCAGTGTAATTCCAACCCCCAAACGGGCCCTAAAAGTTTGAGATTGTTTTCCTAAAATCTGAGATGGATCAATTCTTACCTAGGCTCTGATACCATGTTAATATATTCAAATTTATGTAAGGAAAATACAATCTATAGATAGCTTTTAAGACGGAAAATAATAATGACAAACAATTAACAAAGAAGGGAGAAGATAATACCCGAATTGTAGCAAATAATTCTTCTTCAATTAGGGCATAATGTACTTCCACCTCCAGCTGCATATCTTCTTCTAATGTGTATGAGAAATGACTAATTATTATTCAATGTATGACTGCTGCAATAATCAAATTCGGATCTGCTTATAGAGCGAATTTCCTTGACATGTTATGTCTTCTATGTCTTAGAGAATTCGCACCATAAGTCACATATATATGTGTGAAGACATACACCTCAACATTAATGGTAAAGGCCGACCTGAATCGGTTAAGCATATTTTGCATAGTGTAAACACAAGTCCTCCCCTTTATGGACAATATAAAGTTGTCCCTCTAGGACAATATGAAGTCGTTCCTATAAGACAATATGAAGATGTATATAATCTTTTATTCAGAGTTAAATACAATAATTAATGGAATGTGTGTTGATATAAATAATAAAATAATAAGTATATTATTCATTATTCATCTCAGCATACATGTCATTGATTTGATCTTTCCGCAAAGACCACAAATATCAACAAATAGTGCTATGAATTGTAGAAGTTCCCTTGATGAGGTAAAGGATAGGGTAAGTCTATGGGACAGTTTTTCTCCTAAGGCTACTAACTAGTTTAAGGATAGTAAGAATCGTTGCTATATAGAGAAGATAAAGTCTAAATTTGTTTCTAATAACAGTGAAGAGCAAGAACTAAAAAGAGTTGTTAAACAAATAGAGATTGTAGAAATTAATGTTCTGGTTGTTGTTGGTAATGAGGAGCAATTTGCTTCTCATGTCTCTTCTGATGAAGTTTATACGTCAGTTGAAAAGATTCGTACTGTGTTGGATTAGTCAAGAGAGCTGAAGTTTACTAGAGATATGTTCCATCATATGATCAGAATACTTTTGAGTTTCTTCAGGAAATGTTTGGGGTTGTTACCCCTCTTTCGTCTAGCTTAGTGCATTTGGGTGGTGCATCTCTCTAGGGGGGGCTTTCTAACTTATTTTTATTATGGACTGATGCTTGATTATTAGAGTTGTGCAGCAGTGAATATGTTCTTGGCCTTTGTCCTTGATGGCAAAGGGGGAGAAAGATAAGAAAAATGTTTATTTCGTCAAGATTGTTTTGGTTGTTTCAGTAAGGGGGAGTTGACAGTAATTGATATCTTAGTAAAACATTTTTAAAACATTTTTTGGTGGTTGTTTGTCATCAATGACAAAGGGGGAGATTGTTGGAAATATATGTTTGGTTGTTTGTTGTCATTGATGTCAAACATTGTGTTCCAAAAGGGGTTTGTGGTTGCTCAAACACTGTGGTACGAAAGTCTGCTATACTTGGTGAAGTAAGTTATGTTCCAGAGGTGTTTGTGGTTGCTCAAACACTGTGGTACGAAAGTCTGCTATACTTGGTGAAGTAAGTTATGTTCCAGAGGTGTTTGTCGTTGCTCAAACACTGTGGTACGAAAGTTTGCTATGCTTGGTAAAATAAGTTTGTGCACTGAACCTATAGAACAATGGAAGACATGTATGTTTCAATGCTACAATGCAGTAGAAGACACGTATGAATTTGAAACAGTAGAAGACAAATTTGTATACAGTGATCATGTGAAGATGATGTTTAACAATGCTTCAGTGTTATACTTTTTTATCCAGAAGTCTATGTGGTCCGGATGTCTATGGTTCAGTAAACAAAGAAATATAGTTGCAATTAGCAGTGCTTCATTTGTCCTTTCCGAAAGGTTTCCGCTGCGGAAATCAGGGTTGAAGATGTGTTGATGGTTATGCAAATGGATTCAGGTTTTGGTCTTGGTTGTGGCATTCTCTAGTGATCAAGAAATTGTTCCTGGTGATCTAGAAACTGTCATCCTGTGTCGCAATTCTCTTCAATTGTTGTTCTTGTCCGAAAATGTGACGTGAACTATTGGCATGTGCTATTGTTCCTGACGTGGTATGTGGATCTCACTGTGACATGTGGAGATCCAAGTACAATTGGCAAGTTAGGTGGTTCTTTGGCTAGTGTGTTTATAAACGCTTGAGACGGTTTTGAAAGTTGTTCCAGTATTTGCGAATTTGGCATTGGGTGTAGCATGTTCGTGTCCCTCTCTCTCCTGGAGTGGATCATGATTCTTGATTTAAGCCCAAGTTATCCATTTAATGATTATCTCTTATCCGGATGGGTTCGTGCTATATGTGGCATATACATTTAATGTTTATCTCTTATCCGGTTGGGTCCATTCTTTGTTTTGGTCTGAATGCTTCTGGCATATAACTTTATTACATTTTGTGGTTGCCTTGGCCGGCTTGTAACTTAAATTGTAATATCCCTTTGGCATGGTCGACCTTGTTGTAACTATCTTGTATATAAGTACAGTTTATGCTTTGGCAAAATGTAATGTGTGAAGCAAGTGGATAGAGTGTGAACCAATAAAGATCTACAATCAACAGAGCACAGTTCAATGATTGTGGCAGAGAAGAAAAGGCAGTTATAGTGTACTGCTAATGTTGACAGTGTTGTGCAAGTTAGCTACATTATCAAGAGAACTCTCTTTATCCTTGTAAAGAGTTATATGTAACTTGTCACTAGGACAATGAGTCTTGGGTGCACAAGTTTGTTGTTGTATCTTGCTACTTTGGCAGTGAGCCTTTGTTTGCGAATCTGGAGCAATGAGCTCCTATTTGTATTCATTGTTGTATTGGCAATGAGCCTCTAGTTTCAAGTTTGAAGCAGTGAGCTCCTCTCATCTTTTGTAATCAGACTATATACATTAGTGAATTATCTTTGTGGGCAAGTGCTCACCGTGGTTTTTCCCAGCATGGGTTTTCCATGTATAAAATCTTGCTATTCATGTGTTGCCACCTGCTGGTTTTATTCATTACTTGCTTATTGTTTCATGTGGTGATTATTGAAGTTAGTTATTGTATTTTGGTTTATGCTGATTCACCCCCCCCCTCCCTCTCAGCATCTGGAGCATGTTAAATTATCATCATTCCAGTTCCTACGACCACATAAAATGTACTCTTGGAAATTTCTGACTAATTGATTGATTATTTCATTCAAGGACGGTCAAAACTATTCTACTCACTTTTACAAGTTTAATGAATGCAATATAAAACTTTACTTCTATACAAATTAAAACATATCTTGTCGATACTATATAAAATCATTTCTTGTATTTGATTATCTTGTAAAACTGTTTTCCTTGAAAACAAAAGATTTGTATCTATCACAAACCCATTTTCCATCAAAGATAGAATTATTAAAGATATCACCTATAATACAAAAGAACTATGAGCATCTTCAATCCAAAAAGAAAGTAAAATATGACAAGGCAAAAAAAAATTAATTCTTGCACTAAAAATGATGATATTTTCAGGTTTATCAACACAAAGCAAGATCAATTTCTTCTTGTAAAATAATTTAAATACAGAACTTTTGAAGGATCACATCCATTACTAGTAATTGTTTTTAACTTCTCTCTTTCAAAAGTTTTATTCCCCCTATACTAGAAAAATATGAAAATACAATATTTCAGTCTCCTATTCCATCATTTCTTAGAGAGGTTGATGTATGTAACAAAGCTCATACACATCACTTTAGAATTCCAACTAATAACACATAAAAAGAGTCCTAGCAAAAGAGTTAGAATTAATGAATTTGAAATTTAAGTCTATTTCTTCCTAAAAGAAAGAAAATACATTTACCAGTTTGGAAGAATTGGATTTTCTGGACCACGAAAAATAATGCCACAGTTCTTTGTATGATGCATAGAGGCAAAAAAATCTGTGTAATCCCCTATAACACAAGGAAGAACCATCTGTACCTGACTCTATTGATCAAATGGCACGCCATTCATTAGACCTACAAACAATCTAAGGCAATTCTTAATTGCTCTTTTAAAAATTTATTTAAAAAAAGACAAACAAAGTTCTCACCATGGGGAACAATGCATTTTTCTGCAATTCAACATTATCTCGCAATGTTGGCTCATCTACTGAAAAAAAACAATATGAAGTAATATTAGCTTTGATCCTTACGCTAATAACCAATGGCAAATTACTATCTAGTATAGAGTTTTACTCACTTATCCTCGAGAATAAAATAATGGTATTATACAAAGAGAACGGGAGAAAGATACAGAGAAATAGGACTGCATTAGAATCATCACATCATTTAGAACCTGTGAGTTGTGTACAATGATTTGGAAAGTTGAATATGTCCATCTTGAAAGGCACACAGTATACAATGAGTGGGGGGTGAATCAGTATATACCAATTTACAACTTAAACGAACATTAATTACCATTAATAACTTTGCAAATTCTGATCCTTAAAACATCAATGCAGCTCTAGCAAACTTCTTAAGATGTAGCAGTTAAACAAAACATGAATAGAAAAAATCATAGTGAGAATAGCTGCTTGGGTATACTGCCCAAATCCAGCCTCACAAAATAATGAACCAACGTACAATTATGAAGTAGGCACCAACCTACCAGAGAAACCAATCCCCTAATGTATTTGCAGACACCAACTTACTAGAGACACCAATCTCCTTTGCCCAGATCTGAGCATCAACTCGATAACTAGGGCTTCAATCTCAACAACAACAAAGATGTGAATTGAGGACCTTCAACATCAACACTCAACTTACACTTAACCTGATCTGCCTTCAGAGAACTCTCCCACACAGCAAATGGTCTTCTAATAACTCTTACTATGATTGGAATGCAACTCAGATTACATGAATCCGACTTCTCTTCAATCATCAACACATGCCGAATAATTACATTCATGTACATTCACATAGATTTCCAACATTCCGAGACAAATCCTAGATTTCCAACATTCCGAGACATATATGCATTATAATCACAATTACACTAATATGTCAGCCTAATAATAGAATTGATACATCTGCAAGTCAACCACTTAACCTTAATGAAACATGTAATAGGCTAAGTCTAATAGCCCACACACTACTCTAGAAGAAAGAACACGCTATGCGGTTCCCAATGTAGCACTATCTTGTTCCAAGAGTCACCCACACACTACCTCTGGAAGGCACATGCTACAAGCCTTTGCCGCATCAATCCAGAAGAACTACATACCTGATTACTAGTCACAATGACCCTTCTGTCACTTCAAACTTACTATCTGTAAACACCAACTCTAGAAACTCTAGGACACGATAAAGTGTATGTCTGTATACTCCCATTTCAAACTGCAGACCATAACTCACAAATATGAAGTAATGCAGATCAAAACAAACTGTCACTGCAAGCTCACTGCCTAGGTAACTTGCCTTCTACAACTCTGGATAACACTTCTGGATCACCTCTACCAACTGGACTAGATGCATGAACATATTACAGATACAATCCAACTGATTCCACCATCATAGCAATCCATAGTGCTATCGCGGCTCAAAATGGAACCTAGACAAATCTGACATGTCATGGCAAGTAATTTACATTCCTCCGGACACCTTAACACAAATGACTACAACTTGCTGACTATAAAAACTGAGCTAACTAGAAACCTATTTGATAAATAGTTATTGTACAAAATTATAAAGTGAGGATACAGAGAAATGGCTTGATAGTTACACAAAGAGCAACTACTCAACTTCCCTTAATTGAGATTACACGCTTTGTCATTTTTACAATACCACAGACCAACTGTTCTGAAGAGAGCTGACACTATCAATACTATCTATATCGCACATTACAAATTAGGCTCTACGGTTTGACTTCTTATTCTTAAGAGGATAATAAATCCTATGGTGAAAACTTGATTTATTGTTACCCTCATGATGTGGAAAGATAATCAAAGTCTAGTACCATCTTAGATCAATCTTGACACTTTTTTTAATAAAAACGGGAACATGATAAGGCCAATAATTTAAAGTATGAAAATCTATTCAGATTACTTCAAAAAGCTTACATGCATATATTTAGCTGCTCAGAATACATGTTAATGTATTATGCTTATTGACACATCCAGGTTAGCCAGCTCTAGACCAACATCCCAACGTATGGACAACGTTTTCTAATAACCATAGGTCTTGTGTCATCTCAAGGTAACCACAGTCAAAGACACATACAATTCAGTCAGCTCTAGGTCAACAATCCAATGCACTGATGACCTTTGCTTGTAACAATTAGTCTTATGTGTCAAAAGAGGAATTGACATGTACAAACAACAAGTTCTTTGTCTTCTTTGCTCCCAACTTATTGCGCTTAACCAGATGCATAAAGGAGCATGAAATAAGAGAGATGAACTTGAGTATCCTTAAGAACAAAAGTAATTTGTGGGACATATAAAATTGTGTTTGGTTATTACAAGTTGTTTCTCTGGACTCTGGAGTGTACAGTTTTAAAATAAATTCTCCAAGTTGTATTTGCATTTCTTGATTAAAGGTTTCATGTACTCAACTATGATTGTATAATAAACAGAAATAAGCAGCCTATAGCTCATATGGCAGAAAAAGAGAGCTTAAAATCACTGGCAACCCTTTACTGTATTTTTTTCTAAGGACGGAGGCCACCAAGAGATAGAGGTACTTGAAGACTCAAGAGACTGGTACTTGTATCGATACAGCTAATTTTCAAAAATAGGAGATGGGGTACTCAAGGGCGCCAATTTCTTTATACAATTTAATAATTTCCATAAAATATCATGACATAGAAGTTAGAACTTTGAAAACAAGAACACTGGTAAAGTTTAACATTAACTTTAAAGTTTAAACATTAAATTAACAAATCATAATGTCAAAGACTCAAATGACATTGTATCCAAAATTCAGAGTTCAAAACTCACTACATATCTCATATTAGATTATTATTATATTCATTAATTTTAAAATTCAAAAATATTGATAGTATAATGCTAATATTGCAAACAAAAAAATCAGAAATCTATTGTCTACTCTCCAATGTTTTGATCATCCATATCAAGGTCCCTACTCTCTAGATAATCATTAGTCTCAAACTCAAGTTCCTTAGATAGGGTAGAACTAGGGGTAATTCATTAAGACCATCTGGTTCAACCATTTCATCCACCATGACTGCAGCTTCTCCATCAGGTGCAATTTGGTCCCAATTTTCTAAAATACACTCCATGTATGCAAGATCAACACAAGAGAGAAGACAAAGTGAGCTATCAATGTACACCAAGTTCTCTACTTTTTTCGACCCTAATCAATTCTTCTTTAGCAAATGAATAAAACCATAAGTACTCCAATTTCTCTGACAAGATTAAGAGCTAGCTACTTGTGAGAGTAATCTTATTGCACACAATTGCAATTAACGGGTATCACTTCCATGGTTCCACTGTTAGCAAGAGACACTAATATGATGAGTTGTATGTTGTCATTGATGGAAACTACATATCTCTCCTATGATTTCCTAACAGTTTTTGGTGATACTGAAGGTCAGAATGCAAAATTGGCTAAGTATGGAAGAATAGGAACAGTGTACAGGGATCGGTAAAAGGATCAATATGGACAGAGGCGAGCGAGTTATGTAATGCGAAGTTAGAGGAAGATTCTACAATCAAAGTTATATAGTATGTTATTCCAAAATCGCACTCGATTATGTTACTATTTGCTTAAGTTATGAAGATCTGAGTATCAGGTTGACAGTAAAGAGTGAAGAACAATGACAGTCAGATGTTGGATCGATCAGCGATCCTAACAAATCGATGATCTCATCGGTTTACTAGTTCTATGTGGTTAAGTCGACATGGTAGAAGGTATTTATGGTATTGCTCGAGGTTAGCATGAAGTTTTGTGTATGGATTTGGCCGACATCTCACATGTTTCATTTTATGTTCTTATGGCCGACTAGTTAAGTTATTATCTTTTCTACTGAGTATATAAGATCGACTTTTTGTGAAGATTTGATATAGCGATGGTTGAATATGATAGTCATACGATGTATATGAATGTTGGATCAGAGAGCAGAGGTTCGGCTATCAAATAAGTAGACGTATTCTACTTAATTTAATTGTATAGCCAATGTTGATGCTATTTCTCAGTTCACTTTTTGTGGATGAATTATTTTGTATGGCAGTGTGCCTCTAAGGGTTGTTGTATACTTGTTTTGTAAATTGAGGAGTGAGCTCTAGGCTGTAAGCCTAAATGCTAGTTCATTCCCTTCATGTACTAAACCTTTAACCGGGTATTCTTATTTCTGCAGAAGTAATACTTGTGGGTTCCATCCCCACCATGGTTTTTCTCTTAACTGGGTTTCCACAATAAAAATCATAGTGTTATGATGTTGTGGATGCTTTTCTTTTGTTTCAGTTGTTTATAATTCATTGCTTTCAGATTATGGTTATGCAATCAAGTTAAAAAGGTTATAAATGCTAGAACACTGATTCACCCCCCTCCTAGTGTTCCTCAATTCTAACAATTGGTATCAGAGAATTGGTCCTTGGAAGAAGTCTAACCGCTTGAGGAAGGTCCTAATGGCAGATTTAACAATTTCTAGTAGTGATCGAAACTGTCTTGGTTGCGATGATCTTGACAAATCAAATGCTCATAACTTGGAATTGGAAAAGAAGCTTAAGGATGCTGAAAGTTTCATTGAGAATCTAAAAGAACAATTGAACAAATCCAGAGATAAGAGGAAAGATCTTGTTGATCAATTGAAGCATAAAGATGATTCAAAAGTCTTTGTTAGATTCTGCAAGAAGCGAGAATTGAGCCAAGATCTGATGTCGGTCGTAGATCACATGCAATCTCCAAGCAACGGATGATCGAAAATCAAAATAGCTGAATGAAGAGAAATCTGAAATGAGAGAAAAATAGAGACATAAGAGAATTTGGAGAAGACTCTCACCGAGCTATCACTGAACTAGTGAAGGTGAGAGTATACTACTTATTATATAGAAAAATAATAGCATATACATCCAAGGGGTGCATTAACTCCTATTCCCCATAAAAAGTGGGAGGTTTTACCTTCTTGGTAAATGCCAAAACAAGTGGCATAACCTCCTTATATGAAAATAGAAAAGGAGTTATAAAGGTGGCTAATAAAGCCAAAAGAGGGTGAGAAACCCAACTACCCCATAACCTACTTAGGAAATGGCAGAATAGTGGTTATGTGAGGTGGCAAAACAAGACAAAAGATGGTTTTGTCATGTGTCCTCATATTAACCACTCCTAGTAACCTAAGCAAGCTTAAATAAAAATATGTGTAGGAAAAATAAATACCTCCTAACATAAGGAAAATAAAAAACCTACACCAACACCTCCCTTAAGCGTAAGCTTAGGTGGGCGAAAGGATGGGTCCTGGCAAATGAGGCCATGTTAGGTACCCATGTACATAGACATCTCCCCCCCAAAAGAAGAAGCCCCCCAAAATAGAGAGAGAGAGAGAGAGAAAAAAAAGGACTAAAAAGCCCCTCCTGAAGTAGACACCTGTCGCATCCCAAGCAAAGCTCGCAAATGACAGAACTTGCTTTCAATGAAAATTTTGGTGAAGATGTTTGCAGTCTGCTCTGATGTAGAACAATACTTTAGATTAATGATGCCTTCCTGAATCAGCTCTCGAATGTAGTGCATATGTATCTCAATGTGTTTCGTCCTATGATGATGAACTGGATTTCTTGAGATTTGTATAGCACTCTGATTATCACAAAAAGATGACTGTAGGCTTCTTGATTGGAATACCAAACTCATTGAGAATATTCTAAAGCCAAATAGCCTCAGTGGTGGCATTAACTGCCCCTCAATACTCAGCCTCTGTTGATGAAAGAGCAATTGCAGACTGCTTCTTGCTTGACCAACAAACTGGACCAGAACCAAGTGAGAAGCAATACCCTGAAGTAGACTTGCGATCCTGAGAATCACCTACCCAATCTAAATCTGTATATTCCACCAAGTCAATATCCACGCCTGCTACATAATGAATTCCATAATGGGTAGTGTACCTGGAATGTAGGAGGATCCTCTTAGCTGCTTTCCAATGCAGCTCATGTGGTTCTTGCATGAATCGAGAGACCATGCCCACAGCATATGAAATATCGGGTCTCATATGAGTTAGGAGAAGAGACTCCCAACAAGCTATCGGTATAAAATGTCATCAACTAAGGGTGAAGAGCACTTAGCCTCAAGTTTTACCCCTGACAAAATGGAGTTGGTGCAAGCTTACAGTCAAACATGCAAAATCTAGAGAGCATATCAAGTGCATAATAGGTTGTCCAAGAAAGATAACTGAGGATGATTGAGTGATCTCAATCCCCAAGAAGTAATGCAGAAGACCTTTGTCAGACATCAAAAATCTTTCACGCAGAGCAATTTTCACTGCCTTGATAATGGATGAGTGACTCCCTTTGATCAACAAGTCATCAACATAGAGAGCCAAAAATGTGAGTGTCATCCTGCTGCAAAATATAAACATTCGGATTAGAATGGCATCGAATGAAACCAACTGTTAGAAGGAATGAGTCCATCTTGAGGCCATAGAGAGACTTTCAAAGTAGACACACAAGTGAAGGATCTTGAACAAAGCCCTATGGCTTCTCCATGTAGGTTTTTCCCTAAAGGTCACCATGAAGAAAAGCACTCTTCGCACACATCTGATGAACTTCCCAGCGATGGGTTGCAGCTATAGCTAGGACAAGTCGGATGGAATTCATCTTAGCAACTGGTGCAAGAGTTTCAGAGTAGTCAATCCCAAGAACTTGGGAGAACCCTTTTGCCACCAAGCAAGCCTTGTGCTTATCACCTAACCCATTTGCTGCAAATTTTGTTTGATAGATCCACTTGCATCGAACAAGTTTCCTTCCCTTAGGAAGAGGGAGTAAATCTCGTGTTGTATTCCTTTCCAGGGAATTGAACTCTTCTTGCATTGCACCATCCCACTCGGGAACACCCGAAGCTTCTCTAAAAGACTGTGGATCAGAAGCTGAAGCAATGAAGAGATGTGGAGCTTGCTGAAACTGTGACCTTGTTCTTCTAGTATCACCAACCCAATCTCCAACTGAATCTAGTGTCTTCCGAAGCCAAAGAGGTGTTGAGACTGGAGAGTCCGAAGGAGAATCGTTAATCTCTGAATGATGACTATGAGAGGAATGTGAATCCTCATCATCACTATCACCATCTGAAGTGGAGGAAGAAGACTCCTCATCAACATTTGCAGGATTAATATCCTCTAAAAGAACATTCATCACGATGCAATGTCTCCAAGGTGATGGTGGGTGGAGAAGTGGTATGAGAAGAATTGGCAGAACTCTCTTCAAATCGAATACTCCTCTCAATTAACAGCTCATGAATAGTACGATGGAGAAGTCTATAACCTTTGACATCATCTGGATATCCAACAAATATGCAAGGCTTGCTCTGTGGATCCATAGCCTTGTGCTTCTCAGCTAGAATGTGAGCCCATGCAAGAGAACCAAACACTCTAAAGTGCGGAACTGTGGGTTTCCGACCAGTCCAAGCTTGAAAAGGAGTTTCCCCCTTCACAGCTTTGTGAGGAACTCAATTCTAGATGTAACACACACAGTTGATGGCCTCTGCCCAGTATTGAGGTGCTAAAGATTTGGAGTGAATCATACAATTAGCCATCTCCTTCAAGGATCTATTCTTGCGTTCTGCAACACCATTTTGCTGAGGACTATATGGAACTGTGTGCTGCATACTGATACCCTTTGAAGCACAAAACTCTTCAAACTGGTTGTTGACATATTCTCCCCCATTATCTATACGCAAAACTTTGATGAACTTCCCAGATTGCTTCTTTGCAAAAGCTTTGAAATCTAAAAAAATTTCAAAGGCCTCAGACTTTTGTTTGAGAAAGTAAACCCATGTGTATCTAGAGAAGTCATCAATAAATGTCAAGACATATCTAGCCCTGCAAAAAGATGGTTGTGGAAATGGTCCTGCAAGTCACTATGTATCAACTCCAATAGTTGTGTAGCTCTCCATGCTTTACCTTTATCATATTTCTCCTCAAGATGCTTACCAAGAATGCATCCCTGGCAAACTCCGTCAAAAAATCAAATAGAAGGTAACCCTAAAACCATGTCTTGTTGACTAAGTTGATGCAAGTAACGATAGTTCAAGTGGCCAAATCATTGATGCCACAAACAACTCACTTCATCTGCATGAGTGAGTAAGACTGTCGAAGGAGAGTCAGGAACAAAGTGAGAAAAATGACATAACCTAGATTGATGATCTACTTTTCCCAGAGCAACATTAGACCCATTATGCATTTCACTGATTACCACTTTATCTGGTGTAAACTCAACTCGCTTTCTAGAACCAGTGTGAGTGATGATACACAGATAAGAGATTAGTTGATAAAGATGGGACACAAAGAATATCCTCAAATGTTCCTTCCCCCACATCAACAGACCCTTTCCCATGCACTTCAACAAGAGTATCATCACCCATTAGTATGGTAGGAATAGAACATGGCTCTAATGAGGTGAAAATATCTTCTGAAGAAGCCATGTGATGCGAAGCATCCAAGTCAATTATCCAAGAATTTGGTTGTGAAGCAACTACAACTTGGGCTTTACCCAATCCTTTCCCCTTACTTTCGTCTGTGTCCTTAGAAGATCCTTCTGATGAACTTTGTTTGACTGAATCAAACACCTTGATATTATTCTTTTCTAGAAGATGCGAAAGGTGATCTATTTGTTTCTTTAAACACTTATGTTCATCATGACCAGGCCTCTTACAGTAAGAACACTTAACCTTCTCCTTCTTAGGTTGTTCACCTTTTGATGAAGAGGTTTGATTATCTACTTTTGAAGTAGCAGATTTCTGATCTTTCTTCTTCTCTCCTTGGTTCTTCTGTTTCTTATCTTGCTTGTTGGACCCTTTCTATTCTTTCGTGCCTTGATTGACAGCCAAGGCATGTGACTTAGAGGGTTTGATTGTACCCATTAGAACCAATTTATCTTGCTCCCTAGTGAGCTCTGCGGCATATTCATCTAGAGAAGGCATTTTGTATGTGTAACCTAGGGCACATTTTGTAGCATAGAATGTAGAAACAAACACTGAATAGTTAGGACCAAGCTTAGAAAGAATGCTCAAGATCAGTTGTTTATCATCCTTCTTAATTCCACATTCTTCCAATCGCAATCTTACAGATATGAACTTTGTGAAGAAGTCTTGTATAGTGTCAAAATTTGTTGGACTCAACCCTATGAGTTCATTCTCCAATTGATGACTTCTTAACTCATCTTGCTTACCAAAGAGGGTTTCCAAAGTGGTCTACACTCCATTTGGTGTAATGGCAGATTCAATGTGAAAAAGATCAAGGGAGACGGACATACACAAAGTGCCAAAGGCTTCATCACATTTATTAAACCATTTTATCTTTTCTGCATCATCATTAGGTTCAATTTCTAATCCCATTGTAACACAATGATATCCATGTCTTTTTAGATATATGATCATCTTAGATTTCCATTCAAAATAATTGTATGGTGTTAAAAGAGAAAATGTAGATGCATCCATGATAGCAGAAAAGAAGATTGCAAAGAATCAGGAAAAGTGCAAAAGAGAAGACACACGAGACACCCCCCCCTTTCCACTAGTCTCAAAAAATCACCCCCNAAAAAACCCCCCCCCCCCCCCCCGAACTATTACAAGGTTGGCACTTTATAATTAGTGGCGTTTACAAGGCCTTTTATCAGATTACAACGCTTTTTAAGGCTCCAATGGCCAAAAATAGAAACTTTTGATACAAATAAATCTGTTGGAGGGAAAAAAAACGCACTTGATTCAACCTGCAATATCTGATGGAAAAGGGCAGAATTTTTCAATAAGACCCACTTAAATAGAAGGTTCTCGTTTCCAAATTTCCGTCAAGTATTCGTTTGTGACAAATCGACACCAGAGGCAAAAGTTATGCAATTTTTAAAAGGGTTGCTAAATCTGCCAACTGGAAAAATGGCTCACGCCCTATTCAACTCAATTTCTGCAAAAAATATTTATTTTCTGGGAATAACACCAAAAACCCATAAGTTTTTTGATACTGGAAAGAGAGCCCAGAAATCTTTTTTCTTGAAAATGAGCAGAAGTTAGAATTCGAAAGTCGAAATGAAAACAGCTCCAGTAAAAAGAAAATTACCCTGATTTTTTACAGTGTCCTCCAAACTCTGATTTCGGTGAAGTAAAAACCACTTTTGACTTTCTCAAGCATTTTGGACACTCTAGAAATGTTGAAGAAGCCTCCAATATTACCAAAAAGCTGCAATCACCTAGATCTCACGGGAACACATGTATACAAACCAGATTTAACTAGAAGCTTATTTTCCCATAAACTGTTCTAATTCTCCAAGTCACACAAGAATGCAGAAGAGAATACTTTCTTTTGAGAAAAAATATTAGCTTCCAAATTGTCTCAAATCTCTCATAAAATAATCAGACAAAACAATGAGCTATACTAGACAACATTGCTCTAATACCATGTTAGATTCTGCAAGAAGCGAGAACTAAGCCAGGATCTGATGTCGGTCGTAGATCACATTTGATGTGAGTCGTAGATCACATGCAATCTCCAAACAACAGATGATAGAAGATCAAAATAGCTGAATGAAGAGAAATCCGAAATGAGAGAAAAATACAAACATAAGAGAATTTGGAGAAGACTCACCGAGCTATCACTGAACTAGTGAAGGTGAGAGTAAAGTGCTTATTATATAGAAAAATAATAGCATATACATAAGGGGTGCATTAACTCCTATTCCCCATAAAAAGTGGGAAGTTTTACCTTCTTGGTAATTGCCGAAACAAGTGGCATAACCTCCTTATATGAAAATAGAAAAGGAGTTATAAAGGTGGCTTATAAAGCCAAAAGAGGGTGAGAAACCCAACTACCCCATAACCAACTTAGGAAATGATAGAATAGTGGTTATGTGAGGTGGCAAAATAAGCCAAAAGATGGTTTTTCCATGTGTCCTCATATTAACTACTCCTAATAACCTAAGCAAGCTTAAATAAAAATGTGTAGGAAAAATAAATACCTCCTAACATAAGGAAAATAAAAAAAACCTACACTAACAGCCTTGAAAGAAAAATCAGATGAATGTGAACAGATCACAAAAGACAGAGATAATCTGAAGCATGAAATGGAAGTCATGCTCATAAAGATGACCAAGGAAATTGAAGCGAAGAAAAAACTTGAACAAACCTTGAAGGACAAAACGGAAGAATGTTACAAACTGAATGGTGAAGTTGGACAATTGAAGATCAATCTTAAGGAATCTAGACACAATGAGCACGAACTTGAAAGAGTCGATGAAGTTCTTAGGAGTGAACTTGCAGCAGCTAATGAATTCAAAGAAAATTTCAAATCTAGTTCAGCGAAACTTGATGCACAGCTTGAGGGTCAAAGACCTAAAGGAAATTCACAAGGACTTGGTTTTGAGAAAGGAGAAACTTTTGGATCAAGTGAGCAAATCAATTCATCAGAGGATCAGACTGAAGAAGCTAAGAAGAAACCTATGAGGCAATCAAATTTCAATGGCAAATGCTTTTCATGTAACAAATTTGGTCATAGAGCGAAAGAGTGCAGAAGCAGACCTAATGTTGCATCATTTTCTAGTTATTGTTACACTTGTTACAAGTATGGACACAAATCAAATGAATGCAGATCAAAGGTGAATAATTCTATGAATCAGAGGATCATAACCTGTCACAAATGCAACAACTTTGGACACATTGTGAAGCAGTGCAGATTAAGGACAAATACAAAGAATAGAGACTGGAGTGTAGGTTGATGATTTGGAGGGGTCGAAGATGGGTATTGTGTCGTTCAAGCAGGGATTGCATGGGTGGCATTGGAACCACAACAGATCGCTGCCTAGGTCGACTACGGCTTCGAATTTCACTAGTGGGGTTGCTGGAAATGTGACATGTTTCAATTGCAAAAATTCTAGTCATGTTGCAAGGAACTGTAGATACAATAATGCAAGAGGTTTGGTAGATAAGAACAGTGTGCAAAATGATAAAGGAAAGAAAATAATTGATGTTGATGAAGTTCGGAAGGAAATGAGCAAGACATGGGTTAGAAAAGAACTAATAGATGCTACTGGTCAAATCGCACCAGATTCTGGTGTGAATACCTCAAGGCTCATCGGCAAACTAATTAGGTCAAGTGCCTAAGGGGGAGTATTTACTGAAAAATCTTACCTTACCCCTGAATCTGAAGGATCAGAAGAAGCGATCTATAGAGTTAGACAAAGAATTGAATTTGAATCATAATGGAACTATTTTTGATGGATTGTGACTGGATCTTGAGGATCACAAACAGAATATTGATTAGTGGTTATACGCAGTTTTATGAAGCTAGGGTTCGGCGCATATATTGAAATACCTATTGAAGCATGTGAAGGATTAAAAGGCCATTCTGTGACATCATTTCGCACCGTGCTATCTAGAGAACGAGCTTGTTGAGAGATTGAAAGAGATTTGAGAAGAGATTGAAGCATTTTTCAAAGATCGAAATTGCAAACCCTTGTCGTCGTCGTAAAAAGGTATTTACCACTTCGCGACTTGATAAATTTGATCAGTAACTATGGACACACCTATGGTAGTTGATATAAAGGATAGAACACGACCTGAATTCAAGAAACACCCACATAAATCCATGGAAGATGATCCTATCGGAGCATTTTCTCATGTACCTCACAGAGTATTGCATGTAGAAGATATTAGGGTATACATTCACTACAATTTGGAGGAGCTAGTTGATTATTCAATACTTAAAGATGTTTGAATCCCTGTGTGAGAATGGTCAGTTGAAAGATGAATTCAAAGTTGTAGAAACAATGAAGTTGGCTCAAGTTGTAAAGTTTCATATTTTTGATGAACTGGAATGGATTAGAATTGTTCTCAGCAGAATACATGATCAATTTATCTGGCTAGATAGGCCTTACAAAATCATTAAGGATGTACTGGAAATAGTGACTAGTTTCAATGCTAATGGAGAAGTTCCCACCTTAAGGACTATAAAGGACTTAGTGACAAACCTAGCAGGTTCGAAATGGGATAAGAGGGCTATGAGAGTCAATAATATCAGACGGCCTGATGTGAAGTTTGCGTCAATGGCTCTAGGGTGCAAAGTCTATCACTCAAGCAGAGAAAATTTCATCTCTAGCACCATAATTCACATTGCATACCGAATGGTTAAGGAGAAAGCTGTAATGAGCACCCCTGAATGCCCAAAAACTAAACCAGTTGCTGATAGGAATTTTGTCAAATAGTTTGCAGCCAACTTATTTCTCCGTTTAATGTTTTAGACCCCTTATGACTCCGGAAATTAAATGTTTTGTTTGTTTGTGTCTTTACATGAATTTGAAAACACTCAATATGAACAAGAAAGGGAACTACCATAATATGCAAACTGAAAATCGAACTACTGCTGATAAGTTGTTATTTCCAGAATCAATAAAATCAAATACATGGCAGATTTTCAACTCACTAATTACTCCAGCCATTTATTGACATAATGCTCCAACATATGGAAGTATTGCAAGCTCAAACGAACCCCCTATTAGCAGCAAAGAGACCCAG
>MU228440.1:1272032-1284030 GCA_018584345.1 Thuja plicata
TTAATTTGCTATGTATTCATTGTTTTGAGCTTCTAAAATGTCTATGGTGAATGGTTTATCAATGTTATGATATGCATATTTGAATTCTTTCTATATATATATAAAAATTCCCCTATTTTTTTAATAGTCGTCCCCTGTCATCCCCTAAAAATTGGCTCTGAGCCGTACCCGTACCAGAAACACGTCCCCGTCCCCTAAAACGTCCCCATCCCGGAAACTCCGTGGAGCATAGGAAAGTACCTATAGCTTGGCTAAGGAAACCAATGTTAACAATGAAAATCAGGAAAAAATCCTTGTTAGCTCTCTTGAGAAAAGTGATAATTTGACTCACTCCGATATTGGCAGAGTGGAGGATGGCTCTTCGAGGTACAGTATCTCCCTCACTAACCCACTCTTTGAAGAGGAGTGGGTTGTTTTCCTAGAAAATGCCCCTTCTAATATTGATTCAAGACCCTCCCCTCATTTGAGGCTAGTGAAAGTACCTATAACTTGGCTAAGGAAACCAATGTTAACAATGAAAATCAGGAAAGAATCCTTGTTAGCTCTATTGAGAAAAGTCATAATTTGACTCACTCCAATATTGGCAGAGTGGAGGATGGCTCTTCGAGGTACAGTATCTCCCTCACTAACCCACTCTTTGAAGAGGAGTTGGTTGTTTTCCTAGAAAATGCTCCTTCTAATATTGATTCAAGACCCTCCCCTCAACCACTTTTCATTGATGTTACTGATTCGATTGGAAAGAAGAATGCTCAACAGTTAGCCTTAGAGTCAATTTAGGCCAGAGCCAAGGATACTAGACACCCTATCCCTAAGTCTTCTCCACATAGTGGTGAAGGTCCCAGAGTCATGATGTCTAACCTCCTCCCTGGTGATGATGGATTTGGCAAGGAAGTTGTTATTGTAAATGCTGAAATTGAGATGGCTGAGGCAACTACACAAAGAGACTCTGGTCAGTTTGAAGTAGTACTTAGTAAAGGGGATAAAAAGAAGAGGAAACTAAATGACAGACAATCTTTATCCATGCTGGGGGGAGAAAAGAACCCCTCTGAGAAGAGTGGGAATATCCCTAAATGTTTTGACAGATTGTATAAGAACTGGAGGACTCTTCCCAAATCATCTCCCAATAAATGAACATCAATATCTCACGCTGGAATGTTAGGGGGTTGGAGATGAGTGATAGAAAATAAGTGGTTAGAAATTGGTGTAGGAACAAGAACAACTTAAATTTTCTGTCTCCAAGAGATTAAGGTTGTTGGCTTCCAAGCAGTCAATACTCTGAAATTCATTTGGATCCAAGCCAAAGCATTTATTACCCAGTATGAAAAAGGAAAGGGTGGGTTACCCAGCATGAAAAAGGGAAGGGTGTGACTGCAATTTTGATCGACCCTAAATGGGCTGAACAGATTTCTCACTCAGGTTCTTCCCCATGTAACAGACTCTGTTGGATTACCCTGCAGATACGAGATAGTACTATTGGTATTTGTTTGGTATATGCCTCCAATGACTATAGAGACAGGGTCATTTTGTGGAATTGGATGGCCACTTCTCTCCCAAAAGCCCACCGGATTATTATTGGTGACTTTAATACGATTGAAAACAAAAAGGACAAAAAGGGGGGGAATACTATCTGTTGGGAAGGACATGAATTCTTTTTTTGGTCCAAAGCTAAAGAATCCTTAATCTTGTGGACCCCTCTAGCCAATAAGAAAAATATCTCCTCTTCAATCTGGTATAGTTGATGCAGCAATCAAGCTTCTAATCAGAAGATCTATTGCAGGTTGGATAGGATATATGTACATCCTTCAGTGTTTTCATTTGTTCATAATGGTGGGGAAAATACAGTATTTGTTTCCCCAGCCTCATTGTCTGATCACTCACCTATTTCAGCCACAATTTTGGTGCAGTTATCATCCCCCCCACTGCCTCCTAGGAAGAATGCTCTTTTCAAGGCCAATGTCTCTCTCCTACATGACAAAGTTCTTGCCTATCCAAATTTTGTAATAAGGACCTCAATTCTATTGGACAGTGGAGCTCTCTGGTCCTTTTGTGGAGAGAGATGTTGCAAATTGTCGGGAAAAAGAAAGCAATGGATAGGAATATGATTGAGGACATATTACAACTTAAGCTGGTGGATGTTGAGAGAGAACATCAAGAGTTGGGGCACAATAAAGAATGTGAGGCCAAATTGGTTAGGACTAAATCCTTACTGAGAAAAGTTCAGGAGTATAAGTTTCAAGGACAAAAAATTAGAGCTAGGATGACCTGGCTCAAGGAAGGGGATAGAGGGTCCAACTACTTCTTTAAATTGATCAAGGGCAAACAAAAAAGGGAGTTCATTGAGGAACCAAAATAATGGAGGGACTATGAAGGACCAACATGATATCAAAGAAGCACTTAAAGACTATTATCAGGGTCTTTTTACCTCAGAATAGAACATTAATAGTTTGGAGAGCATGAGGGAATGCTTGGGACTTGTTCCAAGGAAAGTTTCTGCAAAGGATGCTCAGGAATTTAATAGAGATATCTCAGTTCAAGAAATTGATGATACTATTAGTTCCCTGGCTGCAGGAAGTCACCTGATATAGATGGTTTACCTGCTGAATTTTATAAATCCAACATTGAATGGATCAGTCTTGAACTGCTGGAGGTTTATAAAGCTGTTTTCGAACAAGGGTCCTTAGGGAAGGAGATGAATAGAGGTGTTAACAAAATGATCCCTAAAGAGGGAGACAAAACACTAATTAAAAACTGGAGGCCTATTACCCTCCGCAATCTTTCTTATAAGATACTGGTCAAAACACTAGCAAGGAGGTTAACAGGTCTTTTAGGACAGATTATCTCTGTTACTCAGACTGGATAAATAAAGGGAAGATACAATCTTGAAAATTTGATTACAAGCTGGGAGGCCCATCATTGGGCTAAACATGATTCACAAAATTCTGTATGATCCTGCTAGATTTTGAGAATGCCTATGATAGAATTGAGTTGCCATTCATAATAGGAATGCTTAAAGCTTTTGGAAGCTTTTGGAAGCTTTTGGATTTCCCCATAGATTCTATAGATGGATTGAGATTTTGTTTAAGGATTAATCTACTGTGATAGATGTGAACGGTTAACTTTTGGAGCCCATTGAACTTCAAAGACCAATCAGGCAGGGATGTTCAATAGCCCCTACTCTCTTTGTCATTAAAGTTGATGCCTTATACTCTATACAGGGCAAAATAACTGGGACCACCAGTGAAAGGGATCAGATTGCCTAATGGAGACTCATTGATTAATGCTCAAGTTGCTGATGATACAACTCTTTTCATGGAACTGTTTGAGGACAATTTTGATAATGCTGTTAAAAGGATTAAATTTTTTTGTGATGCTTCAAGGTCCAAAAGTGCCCCTCACAAATCCGCTGCATTTGGGTGGTCAGAAGTGCCTCCTCACTGGCTTGACCCTCAAGGGGGGTGGTCAGGCCCCTCAAGAATTGTTAGGTACTTGGGTATCCCCTTTGCGATTGGTCTCTCAATCAAGAACATGTGGGATTGGGTGTATAGGAAAATTGAAAAGAAACATGTAAAATGACGAACTCACCTTCTCTCTCTTGCTGGGAAGGTTCAGATGGTTCAAAAGGTGCTATCTTCTCATACCATTTACTATTCTACTGCATGGCTTTTTCATGGTTATCAAATTAATAAATTTGAAAAGATTCTCAGGAACTTCCTATGGTCAAATAGTATGGGCAATAAAAAAGGCATCATGTCTCTTGGGATTGGTGGATTGGGACTTAAACACTTGAAAACTCAGGTTGTGGCCTTGGCTTCCAAGTGTATTTTTATGGCTATTAATGCGGAGTAACCATGGAAGGTTTTAATTAGAAATAACATTTTACTATCCAGACCTTAAAAAGGGAAAACTCCGACTCTGGATTTCTTTGATATGCTACTGGGGAGATTTGAGATTAAAACTTTTGGCTCTGTCATCTTCACCTCTTTGTGGAAAGCCTGGGATAGGGTTAGAGAGATGTTACCTGGGAGGGATGTTGTTGGATCCTCGCCAGCTTACTTAATCTTGGACAGATCTGTGTGGTGGGGGATCCACCTTAACAAAACACCCCTTGCCCTTACTCAATTCTGCTCTGCCAAATGTTGGAATGAAATTGGTATAAGGTTTGTTAGTGATCTGTTGGTTGGGGGGAGGCTTGGATCTTGAAATGATTTGAGCGGAAAATTTCCAATTCCTCTTTCTCATAAGAAAGCATACACTCTTATCTCTAAGGTTGTAGGCCCTTACTTCCCTGGCTATATATGCTGCAACCAGAAGTTCTTAGAGGAGGTTAAGTGGAAAGATGGCTCCATTTTTTCAGACATCTCTGTCAAAAGCATCTATATAATGCTTAGGGACAATCATGATATTCTTAAATGGATCAGGCAGTGATGGGTTGTTGATTGGACGGACTCCAAATGGCTTATTATTTTAAAAAACTTATGGCACAATCCTATTGAACCCAAAAACTCTTGTTTTTGATGGCTTGCTCTTTCAAAATGATTGCTGTTAGGAAAGTTCTGACTGCTTATGGTCTGGAGATTCAAACCTGCTCCTTGTGCCTTCTACCTAAAACCATTGAGCATCTTTTCTTTGAATGTCAATTTGCAATCGCTATTTGGTCTATGTTCTTTGGTCTTCCTGTTGTTTGGAATTTGAAATCTGGTTTTACTTGGATAGAAATCTTGGCTGGGTAGGTCGAGTCTTTTGATGACAAGTTGAATCATTTTTGGTCAGTTTTTCTTGTGAGGTGTTATGGTATTTGTGGAAAAGGAGAAATGAAAAAGTATTCCAGTCCAAAAAGAGGTACCTTATTGAGTTTAGTAGTAAACATATATATTTATAATGTTGCAGGTCTCTACTGTTTTGGATGTGCCTGAAGACAGGTTTATGACATTGCTTCATGACAACGTAATGCTAGTATACAAAAATGATATTCAATCTGCTCACTTCTTTCCCCAAAGAAAAGATAAGCTGAATCATGATGAATTAGACAAGCTGAACCAACTTCTTAAAGAGGAGGAGATTACTAAAGCTCAGATTGAAGAAGTTAACAATGCGCCCAGGGAGGATGTTGGTCAGAAATGGGATGCTTCTGCTGATCCCCAGATCGAGCCTCCTTTGAGGATATTTGAATATGACCGAGCTAGTGCAGTAATAACATAAAAGGGTCATGGGACTAATATGACCCGACTGGTTTTTTTGGTGTTGGTCTTAATGTCTACTTTGCTGTCTCTATGTAATTATTATAAGACAGGCTAGTATGGTATTTTAGAGGCTCAGTAGATATTTTGTACCTGGTTTCAGTGTAGGGGTGATATAGTTGATCTTATGAAGCAGAACATGCGTATATTGTAATCTTTTGTATACTATTTTCAATATGAAAAAAACAATCCCCTCAAATTGACTTTACACTAGATGCTCACTTCACCCAATATGTAAATCGGTATGATGTATTGCCGTTGGATATTAGTCATTAGCTTGATCAATTATTGCTAATATTAATCTCGATCAGGCCAGTGTTACTAATTATCAGACAATGTCGTAGACAAGGGACAGGATCTGTTATATACTATTCATGTTGTTCTTAGGAGTGTCGATAACTCCAGGTTCAGCTCCATCGATGACTTCCTCAATGGTTGTCATCAGCATACTTTATGAATCATCGTAATAAATAATACGATGATATTAATTAGATATGTTTGATTATCACTGATGGCACATATTAGTTGCTGTGACTGATATATATATTTGACAACTGCGTATGTCCTTTGTTCTTTGATAGAGAACGATAATCTCCATGCTTCAAGCCCCTCGATAGAAATCAATTTATGATTAATTGGAATAACATTGAACACAGCTTGACATTTATGATCGGTAGCATGATTAATCGTCGGTGGCTCCAACACCAATCTCTTTAATAGCATAGCTGTGGACTCCTTATATGTCACCTCCCTGTAGTCGATTGCATTGATAGATACATGACGGCTATATGTTTATGTGTGAATAAGAGATATTATCTGCCGATCTCGTATCTTTGATATTATAGTGGTATTATTATTAAGCTTATCCAGATGTAGCGGTGGTTTTCCTCAAAACACCATACTTGAACTGTCTATCCTTCTGCAAGTTTGTCTTTATAGAGATTTCACAAAATTGAATTACTGGATTCACATGATGTGAAAAGGATGGGGATATCACAATTAGGGTTTCAAACGGAGGACATGACACTATCACCCAGAAACCTTTCATGTTTGTAGCTCAATTTGCCTCACTTTTTTTTGTTAATTTTTGGTGAGTTCTTGCAGAGGAAATTTTGATCAAAATATGGACAAGGAATTCATCTTGTCAAAGAAGTTAATGGATTCTTCCAATTCAAATTTAATAGAATTTGGAAGAAAGTTGGCAAGGTTATGGAGCATCAAGATTTGAGCATCCTTAGGAATAGAGATTAGGTGTTCATGCACAAGGGTGAAACCCCTTGAGGCTAAACCCCAATAAGTGAGGAGAGGGCGATTGTCAATTAAATAACATTCAATCACAAACATTTCTGAATGTTAACATAAACTTGTCAATTTTACAATCAGAATTAAGCCTTGAAATCGCAAATTCTTTAGCCAACAATTTAGGCCCCTTGAATGGAACAGAAAATAGAAACCTCTAAGTTACACATGTAAGGCCACCCATGTTTAGCCCTTGCCTTGCCACGATTCTTGCTAGGGTTGATGGATTATGCTCTCAAAAGCTTAGGCTATTATAGTATCTGCATTATTTATATCTAATGACATCAATGATCATATTTATGCTAACTTCATTTGGATGTGACTGAAATAATTATATTGTACTCAAGCATCAAAGCTATGAGTCATTGAGGCAAAATTTTGGCAGATGTATTACTTCTTAAACGTTTATGGATTTAATCTAGAAATCAGTCATGTTTCAATTTGAATGATTAATTCAAATTAGAACATTTAGAATTTTAGAATATGACATAATGAGGTTTCCGTTTCATGGAACATGATGATAGATTAGCACCACCTATTGCTTCAACTATGATTCTGTTATTGGATTTGATGTGTGCAATTGACTCTGCAAGTCCTACAGGTATAACCACCAATGTGGCATGTGAAGAAGTAACTAGTGGATTTTACCTGAAACTGTCTCATTTCACCTAAGGAAGCAATGACAATGTCATTTTGTGTTGATCGTGTCACCTCAACACTAGGGGTATAGAAAACTAAGTGGCATAAATATGTCCCACATGTGTTAGTCATAATATATTTGTTTATGTCCTTGTTTGTGCTTTTGCACTTCTGGCTATGTTGCAGTTTGCAGTCGTATAGCTGAATTCATAAAAAATTCATGATCATTTATTTCACTTGATCTTTCAGTGTTTCTATCTAAATTCACTTCACTACTCTGTTCCTAGTTGAAAATCTCAGTGTTTCTAACCTCAAGAGTATGGTCTTCCTGTTAGAAATGAAAACACAGATGCCCTATATAATGTGACTTTGAACAAGCCTGCAAAATAAGTTACAGTACGAAAACAACAGTTGTACCTGCTTCCAATTCTAGTTGAGAGGAATTCCTCCTTGTCATTAAGACATAGACAAGTATTTCTCCTTGTCATTTGTACTGAGTCGGATAACCTGAAGTATGTGCGAGAAGAACAATACCATATGTAAAAAAGATTAAAGTCAGTTTAGTTTCATTGGAAAAGCCCGACGGTTATTTAAATATGGAACTCCCAAATTCAAACTTTTAAGATCGCAAGGAGATTTTATTTTCATTTAACCTATATATTGTTCAAATGTTGCATGTTGATTTTGACCCCTATACAAAACTCGGGAATAAACCCAATTCCTGAAAACAACGTATTCCTCCTAGCTAAGGACCTGATAGGTGACCCGACAAAATGCCCCAATTGTTAGGTGTAAGTTTAGACGGCGTTGATTGATGCTATGAAATGATACAGCACACCAGTTTCAACCCCACCTCTCGACAGCCATGCAATGATGATCTTGGTTATTGGGTGCAAGTTTAGTGGTTGTCTGATAATGTACAACAGTTCATTTTTCCAGTTCCAATCCCAACTTTCAACAGTATGCAATAAACATCGATTTGATCATTTATTCTCACAAGAGACAAGTTAAAAAAGAAATAAGTATTCATGCTACATGAATACTTAAAAGGAATGGCTTCTCATTAGACGTGGGTCACAAAAGAAAAAACTTCTGAATTGAATGTTCAGAGCAACTGATTCCCAAGAACAAGATAAGTGGATGAAAACCAAGACAACCGAAAACTCCAAATGCTTAAAAGATTGAAATGATGTTTCTGGACCAGCATTTTCATGCACTGAGCATCTCGGCAGTAGAGTTGGTCCTATTAGATCCACAGAACACGCAGAATCGTAATAAGAACAATTTGCAGAACATAAAGGGTAAAGATTAGCTCCAAACAAGTAGGAGTGGACTGGGACCTTTGATGTGATGGTGAATTCCCTAGATAATTTCTGCATTTACCAATAATACAGTGAAACTCACCAAAAAAACGCGAAACCACTGAGATTTCGCTCTTTAATAAAACAGATTATAAAGGCCGAGCTACATGTCCAGGTCAGATTGAGCTTCTCATATAATCACTAACAAAACAGATGAAAACCCAAAGAATTATGGACTAACCTGCAAAAAACAGTCCGATTGTTTAAGCAGAGGACCGTTGAAAAGACCTGCTTGGGCAAGTGCACTGAGGTCCAACACATGCTCTCCGATGGCCACACCTGGCCTTGCCTGTTGGTGAACAGTTGGCTTGAACACTCCATAAGGCAAATTTTGCAATGAAAAATGTGAATATGCAGGAACGTTCACAAACGATGCCATTCTGGTTGCCATTTTTGAGGATCCTTATAGCAGAAGAAGAAAACACTAAAAATCAAAACCCAGAGCAAACACTTAGTTGATGCGAGGAATTAAGTAGGTAGTTGGGTTGATTCCGTAACTCTTCTTGTCCTTGAGACAAAATCGAACGTTAGACGTAACTACCCACACATATGATCATCTATCTACTTAGGATTTATGTAAATAAAGTATTGGTGGGAAAGCTGCCAGATTTTGTTGCGTATCTATGGGGTCACGGTATTGTTGCGCTCCTGCCAAGAGATCGCTTTATTTACCTAGTTGGGTATTGGGTCTTACGGAAGGGACTATCCTTCCTCTTTAGGAACACGTTTCTTTATAGTAGATATACGTCCACGTTGGAAATGCTTTTTTTAAATTAACATATATATATATATATATATATATATATATAGTACTTTTTAAGTGTAATAAATTTGATGGTTAATTTAATTCATATGAGATAATTATAGAGAAAAAGAGAAATTCTTACAAATTATTTATTACAAGGATAACAAAGGACATGATATAGATATTGATGAATGTAAAAAAAATTGTAGTATTCTACAAAATTTTCTTCCTCTAACATAGAAGTCATTTTTAAAATCTCATTTGTGATGAGGTGTGGCTTATCCAATGACTAGGTAGTTGTTGTTTGGGAGGTTGAGGACAAATAGAATAGCTTTATGGATGACCAAAAAGAAACACTAATAGATCTTTGAGTGCAAACTCATCAAAAGGCATGTGAATCCTCTACAAATTGACACATTTTTGCTAAGAAGGTATGCTTTGTTAAGGTTTTCTCAAACATAAATACATCCCCTGATTATTCTTTCTCGTGCATTTTATAGCTTCTAAGGATGATATTTCTTATTACGGTTTGAGACATGAATTTCTTCTTCACTTTATGTGCCTACATATGATTTTTGTCATTTTTCTACCTCTAAAAGATTTTCCAACAAGTTACAATCTATGTACCAAATATTTTGGTTCAATAGATGAGTGGGATTAAGGATGAGTTCTCTCTTCCTCATTGTGTGGTCATTGAGTCATTAAGTACAAGCTTTTAAAGCACTCTACATTTATAGGTAAGGTAGGTTATTAATGACCATTTGTGGCATCCATAAATCATTATGGTGTTGAAAATCTATAAGTGAGAAGAAATCTTGGGATGAAGCAACTACAAGTAAGTTTTCCTCAAATCGTCCATCAATCATTATTATTGGAACCAATTGTGGATGGCAAGGGCATTCATATTCGGGTTTTTGATCTAGTCATTGAAAGATCTAGTTTTAGGCTAGAAAGCTCTCTTATTGATAACTTAGTGGGTTCTAAACCAAATTTAATTAATTTTGTGGACAACTCTTAGCTTTTAACATGGTAACTATTGACTTGTTTTAGTTCAAGAATTAAACTATCATGTATTTTTATAAGGTGTTTGATTTGGATGGTTTTGTGCTAAACCTTTCATCATAGTTGGATAGAACATCCAAAATCAGGCCTTGGACTTTTAAAAACTTTCCCTAAATTCACTAAGGCAAAGGAGATAATTGCTTACGAATTTTAATCCTCCAAACAATCTAAAGGGTATCTCTTACAATCCTTTTTGCACATCTAGTTTAGTGCCAAATTTTTTAAAAATTCAATATTTGTAGAAATATAGCTTCCAAGAAAACTATACCTATTAAAATTTGAGGATCTAATTCACTTTGTTTTTCCTATAAGGTTTAATTCACTTGTCATTGCTAGCAAGGTCCTTATTCACAAAAAATAGGCTTAATCTAAATTACACTTCTTGTAAAAGTTTACTAAACTAGGTCACTTAAGTTTCCCTTCAATTCATAGCTAATAAAGACATTTTTGTCGCAAAAGTTTCAAGCTTGGAGAGCCTTACCTCCATCTAAAATTTTCCTTTTAAAAGTGAAGCACCCAGTTCAATTGGATTGCCCACAAAGTCAATTCCCTTCACATTTTTCGCCACTACATGATATCCCTTTGCATGAATTTGACCTCCACATAAACTAATTCTTTTAATAGTTACATGCCTAATTCATTTATTTTTTCTAAGTTCAATCGATTACAAATTTAATTTTTTTGAAAATATGAGGTCTATCTGAAATGGATTTTTAAACTTGTTCATAAGTTTGGTTCACTTAGATTTGTTTTGCATGCCACCTTGTTGATGTCATATTAATGCCATCTATGAAGTTTCCATAGCTAACTGAACTGGAATTTTCCAAAGGTGCATCCCTAATCAATTTAACTATATATTTTTTATGATTCCATCTCTTTTCACCTAGAATTATTGGACAATAGACTGAATGATTGAAGGAATGAGTTTTAATGACATCCATGGGATTGTCAATCTATCGAACCAAGAGAAACATGGTTATCAATTTTTAAGTTCTTTTCATTGTGTTCTCTTTTATTATGGATCTTGATCAAAAACTGCGCAGTTTTATGAAGTCTCGCCTCCTCAAATAGTTCATTTAGACTACTTACCTTTAAATTATCCTCATATTGTGTACGAATATCCTTATATGCTACATAATCAAAGATAAAGTGTCATTTGGTTTCCACCACCCCTCTCAAAGTCGCTTTTATAATCAATCCAAATACATTTCCTCTCAATTCGCCTCATGCTTACATCATCAACCCCTTTTATTGGGTCTCCTTAACTAACTAAAGTAAAACTTTCAAAGTTCGTTCCATAGACAATCCAATTGTATTTCCTTGTAGTTTATCTCATGCTTATATCATCAACCCATTTTATGGAGTTTCCTTAACCAACTATAATAAGCCTTTAAAATTTGCCCCCTTACTTGATTAAATTGGACTTCCCCACATATTGTTGACATTGTCATTAAAACTATTCATCCATTTAATGTGATGCCCAAAAGTTCGGGTCAAAACACAACCAACAAATTTTATTTTATTTTTTAAGTGAAAAAGTTCCACGTTGAAGTTGCGGGAAAGAGGATTCAACGACGTGGTCACAAAAGACTCTGGCGATCAACCTCAACAATGTTGAAACCATATGATGCTAGATGATATCGATATAATCGAAG
>MU228440.1:1293397-1307256 GCA_018584345.1 Thuja plicata
TGTATGTGAGGAGCATGCGTGAGTACATTATGGAACGGTCATACCAACATCATCGTGTGTGGGTGCTCTAGGATGGCTATGGGAATACCTCGAAGAAGCCAAACCCTTATAACACCGGATATTAGTTGGGGCACTTCCTATCCTAATTGTATAGAACCTCCAGATGGGCTTTCCTGCAAACCATGATCATGGAATTAAAAGCATATATTGAAAAGAACTAGCAAATTGTGACCCATGTGAGGGCGATATGGTTGGCAGTCTTTCCAACACCAAGATATTGGGAATTTGACAAGTTCAATTCAAAGAGATTTCTCTGCAACTACAATTTATATAGAAAATAACATAAGGTTTGATTGTACTTTAAACCTTGAAAGGCACTAGATTGTCCAAAATTATACTATTAATGGATCTTAACAACTACTAACCACTAGATCAAATTTGATGGTGCCCAAAAATCATTCTAAATGTATACTGGCATGGATTCAAAGAGGCATACTCCCATTATTGTTTGTTCTTCCTATATTACCCTTTTAACAATGTTTAATAGAAATTATGTAATCCATTGTTAAGTATAGAGGATTATAATGTATAGTTAAGAAAAAGGAAGAGCTTAGCTAAGTCTTGATGCATCAAGTGTCATCGTTCCTTTTTTTATATTTTACCTTTCTTTTTTCCCTTGCAAGTTACAAGAATAGGATGAAGTTTTAGTTTTAATCTATTGAGTTGGATCTATACATCACATTTAATCTTAGAAAGGAACTAATCTTCTTTGAAGGTTGATCTCAATAGAAAGGTACCACCTTGAGATCATTCACATTTAATCCTTATATTTTAGAACCAGGTTCAACCAAGACACAAATCCAATTGACAACTGTAACTAAATCTAGCAAACATATTTATGGGAATATGAGTATAGGTAAGGTGCTCCCTAGTTTGTGCCTACTTTAATCACCTTGACCTCAAAATATGACCCTCCTGTTTACCAAAGGTGTCATCAGTTTGGTCTCTCTACTACTACTTTCATCAATAGGAAGAAACATTTTATTTAGGGAAAATTAAAAACAAAAAATTGCCTAAAAACATTGAGTTGTTTTCATCATAATTTCCCTCCAATAGTTGAAATTGGCTCTAAAGAAATTGTCAATATTGTTCCTAGTTTTGATGTGGGAATTTTGAAGGATGTATGTATGGAGAGGGATGTTGTTGGTGGGGATCTGATTAGCTCTACCCAAGAAGAAAATATTATCAACCATGTGTGTGAGAATCGGTGTTCTCTCGACTTGATATCCTTAAATAGGGAAAAGAAGAAGGAAGATGTCATTCCACAAGATTATTTCCTCTAATTAAAGATCAAAATTTAAGAAGGGAGAGTGATTAGGAAGGAAATTGACTCTAATGAGGCTAAATAGAAAAATTTTGTCAGTGCTCTAGAACACCACAACTCCATGCCTTTTAACCAGATTTATGTTTGTTGGTTTCTTCTATTTTAGTGGGTGACATGTTTTATGTTATTCATTTTTATTCTCATTTATGTAAATAGATTAACATTATTGTCATAGTTTCCCAAAACCAATGCATTAGGTTTGTGCCTTGATATCACTACGTCCACCATCAGCTATTGATTGTCAACAATGTTGAATCTAGAATTGATAATAGTGTCATGGCCCTACCCACTATAATAAGGGATGATTCGCCTGGTCATCCTTCTAGTGGTAAAATTATTGCGAGGATAGGTCCACCGATCAATGTCCATTATTGGTTTTGGGAGTTCTCACACTCGAAGGGATAAACTACCACCCATCCCTTGTACACAATCTCCCCCTATGGAGATTTGTGTCAAAGATATCCTGGAAAATGAAGATTTTTACCTCCAAATGGGCTTGGTTTGTAAATTTTAACGAGGTTACGCTTACCTTCTCTAATTTACACTGGAGAAGATCCATGTCATGAGGCCATAAACAATTTTTGAAAATAAAAAATATAGAAAAACAAAGTAGAGAAGAACATTCAATTTTGAGCGCTAATGAATACAAGCTCAAGCATTCATTTTACAGATAAACATTTTTAAAAAATAGAAAAACATAGTAGAGAAGAATATTCAATTTGGAGCGCTAATGAACACAAGATCAGGCATTCATTATTATAGATAAACATACATTAACTTTTCTACCAACTCTAGCATGTCTTTAGATGGACATTGACAAGTAGTTTGAATGGTGAGAATGTGGGGCGGCTAAATACTGCATTTGGTTGCTACATGTATTTAGTAAATGTTCTGAAAAAATCATAATTAATTTATTCTAATATCCTCCCAAAACTAATTGTATTGATTACTTGAAATATCCCCTGTAATTTAGAAAAGATAAATGAATGATTTATTTAAATCTTGGATTGGTGTGTGAATAGTGTTACATAGGAGAAGCTTGCATTAGAATGGACTTCCTTATTTATGCATTGAACTAAGAAATGTGAGTTTTTTTTTCCAAGTTGCTAATTGATGTGTGCCCTTGATTCTTCGGTCATACGGTGTTTAAAGGTATTGAAGTGTCACACTTATTATCTAATGTTGAAAGTGTAGTTTGAAAGGTTTGTGTATCTCTGTATAGTGTATGTAGAATTTTTAGCATAGATCTAGCTAGAAAGAAGACAAAAACTTGCAGAAACATAGTAAAAACAAAGCATATCAACAATAAAATTCAATCTCTTATTCCATGATCATTACAATATGCATAATAATGCATGATTTATACAATGTTGAAATCGCTGTTTGAAATAAATTACAATGAATAACATGCAACTAACACCAAATTATGGTGAAAGAGTTTCAGTTAAAATTGTTCCTTAATGCATGAGAAATTAATAGAAAGCAATCAAAAGTTTGCATTTAAAGAAATGGTGATCCCCAAATTATGGAATAGAAAGAAGGCATAACATGCAGTTGAAATTAACATACATGTAGTTGGAATTAACTACACAAACACCCCCCTTATTTCTAACTGAGAAAGGAATGAGGAAAGAGGGAAAACTCAGTGGTAACAAAACCCCCCCTCAAAATCTATAGTAATAGAGATACAAAAGAAAATCTCTTGTGACAATAAGATTATGGACATTTGTCGAATGATAACCACCATAGTGTTGAATGAAGAAACTCCTCTAAAACCAAGATGAAGACCATGATCAATCTATACAAGTGCCCACAACAACACTATTTGAAAAATGAGAAGATCGAAAACAAAGGAAAAACATCTATCAATCGAAGATACAAAAGACAATAATCTGCATACCCCCCCCCCCCCAAATAATGAATAGATGGAAAACAAAGGCAAAAATAACTATCAATCAAGGATGAAAATGACTCATGAATCTGTACAAGTGAACCTAACGACACTACTCAACCATGCAAGAATAAACTTCTAGTTGAAAATACATGTGCCAATTGTCTATAAAATTGATCAACTATGGAACCAAGAAAGCATCAACACGAACAATAGAAACCCCTCCATAATGTTGAAAAGAGAGGCATGATAGGTCCATTGACATGGTGTCACTAAAGAGTAAATGAAGGCAATGCCCATGTAAATAAAGCATGACCATGACTTGTTTATGATGCTGAATTTGGTTCAACCTCTTTTGTAATGACTATTCAATGCAAGCCTCTACTTGTGGAATGAAGCAGAATCTTTGGCTTTCATTCAAAATAGTTGTATGGCGTGAGAATGGTAGAGGCTGAAAATTCCATTCTTTATAACAGATCCAATCTTCAATACTTGCAAAAAAAATTACATTTCTTTTCCTAGCTCTTGAGCTCTAATACCATGTAGAGTTTTCAACATAGATCTAGCTAGAAAGAAAAACAAAAGGTTGCATAAACAGAGCAAAAACATAGCAAATAAACAATAAAATTCAATCTCTTATTCCATTATCATTACAATATGCATAATAATGCATGATTTATACAATTTTGAAACCACTGTTTGAAAGAAATTACAGTGAATAACATGCAACTAACACCAAATTATAGTGAAAGAGTTTCAGTTAAAACTGATCCTTAATGCATGAATAGTTAACATAAAATAATCAAAAGTTTGCATTTAAAGAAATAGTGATCCCCAAATTACATAACAAAAAGAAGCCATAACATGCAGTTGAAATAAACTTACATGCAATTGGAATTAACTATACTAACAATGTAAAGTGTTGGCAAAAGTGAAAGCATAGAAATGGCCAAACTATAATGTTTTGACAATTTGTGAAGAAACTCTTTTAAAAAAAATATTCAAAAAAAAATCGAAGTCCTTAGTTTGGCTCATAAGAAGGCCAAAATTGAGGCACAATAATATACAGTTTCAGTGTGTGTTAGTAGGGGCTATAATTTAGCCTATGTTTTTGGGATTTTTTGTCATTGCTGCTTTTGAGAACTCTAATATTGAGGTTCGTGAACAATTAGATAGTTCTAATTATGCTAGTTGGAAATGTCATATGGAATTGATTTTACGAATGAAAGGTACATGAGAGGCAGGAACAAAAGAAAAACCTATAGATGAAAGAAAGCATGAAAATGGGATAAAATAGATATGAATGCACGAGTTACTATTTTATGGTAAATTTGTCCAAGTGTAAGGCCTCATGTTCAAAATTTAAAATCAACAAATAAAATATGGAAAAATTTGCTAGAAATATAGGAAAGAACCAACAAATTGAAAGTGGTGGAAGTTAAAAGACAATCAAATCATTTGAAAATAGAGGCAGGAGATCATATGAATGATCATATTGTGAAGTTGAAACATTTAATAAATCAACTTGCAATGATGAAGGATGAGTATGAAGACCCCAAAATTGTAGATTTGATGACATAAAGTTTTTCCATTAGTATGCAATGAGAAAACAAGTTGTTTAAACCATCGGTTACACTACACTAAAAGTCAGGTTTTCAGTACAAACCGAAATTGCTAAGCAAAGTGAAAACCGACTACACAGTTTTGCAGTGTAAACTGAAAGTGCAACCCGAAGATGATAAAGTGGAACCTGACAGGAGTAAACCGACAGTGGAACCTGACGAGCAGAATACAGTGCAAACTTAGATAATAGACAAGAGAGTAAGCTGATAGACAGTTCAACCAAGGAACACCGAAAGACATTCAAACCGATTTCAGAGCAAACCGAGCATCAAACATCGAAAATCAGTTACATCCTGAGAAAAGTGGATCTGAATTCCACGTCAGATAAAACAACTATATTATATTTATAGAGTCTTGATTTGTTTTAAAACCATTACTTAAGGGACAAGAAATATTATTGTAATTATTTTAATCAGTCTAACTAATTAAAAACATGCAGACTAGGAGATCAAGGTTAAGTTGTAAACCTTTGATCATAGAGTTAAAGTTGTAATACGTGAAACTTAATTAGGTCAATCTATCTTATAAATAGATGTTGTAAGCATTCATAGTAAAGGATGAGAGGATTAATGTAGCCAACAAGGACATATATGGATCAGACTGAGAGTTTCAAGAAGCAGAACAAAAAAAAGTTGAATTTGGTTATCAAGAATCAAGAACAGAGGCTACCGAGCAACAAAGGTATTCATCAATCACATTAGGTGATACATTTATACATGTGATTTGTAATGCATCTGTAATCAGAAATTGTTAGATTGCATACACTCAGGTCAATGAGTATTTTTGTCTGCATTCTACCAAGTGTAGCAAATAGAAGAAATCCTTTCAAGGAAGGTGGATTTAACAATCCTATTGTAAATCTCTTAACCGAGTGCACACTAAATAGTGTTGCTAAAGCTCTTAAAAGAGTAGACATTAACCAGTCTCCACATAATACTCCTAACAAGGTAGATCATCAGAAGTGAAATTGTAAGCCTTAACCGACCCCTTCCAATCTGCAGATAGTGAAGATTTTTTGGGTGCCATCCCCACCATGGTTTTTACCTTCTAAGAGGGGTTTTTTGCATTACCATATCTTGTGTTGAGTCAATTACTTTCATGAATGTTTACATGTTTGTTAAATTTTAAGAATTTATATATCTTACACAAAGATAGTATAGATCAGATGATTGGTTATACAATTTATTACACAATGAATAAAGGTTAAAAGAGATAAAAGTTCTAAGAGGTACTGATTCACCCCTCCCCTCTCAGCACACACTTCCCATTATTTCCAACAATTGGTATCAGAGCTAGATCTCTTATTTGGAAATTTAAAGACTTGAGAGAAAAGATCATACAATGGAGAAGTATAGGCTTGACAAAAGTATTTAGAATCAGAAGCTAGAAATTCAGATCTTCTATGAGCCTTATAAAGAAGCTAGAATCAAGATGAGATAGTTGTTAGATGGAAGAAAGATTATGGCATCTAGCTGTAATGAAACAAACTACCATGAGGAAGAGATACCAAATCTATTTGAGTCTTCAGGATCTACTACAAGAAAAGCATCAGACACATCAAAGGAAAGCATCACAAGCTTAAATAAAATCAATCAACATGTGGCTGGACAAGTGAAATCTCTGCAAATCGGTCAAGAGACGTAGATGATAAGAATGATTGATGTCATGAACAATGCTAGACAAGCTAAGCAAGAGAGAACACTAGCTATTGATGACAGGAGGAAGATTACTGAAAAGCTACAAGAGAAAGAGTCAGAAATACAAAGACTTACAGAACATCACCATGAGATTACAAATCAGATTATCCTTATGAGTCAAGAGGCAAATAGAATGAATGTTGAACTCATTGAAAGAATAGAAGCTATCAGTGAGCTAAGGGAAGAAAATGAAAAGTTGAAACAATAAATAAGAACTTGACAACAACACAATGAGATAATCAAGAGAGCTAAAGAAAGCAATAAAAGGATGGATGATTTTCTTGATGGACAAAGGAGAGCCAATAACAACACCCGACTAGGCTATACAAAGAATGAAGAATCACCCAATCGAACTGATCCAAAGAATGTCTATGCAAATCCACGACCAAGAAAGCTAACATGCAATCACTATGAAAAGCAAGGCCACACATCAAATGTTTGCAGGAGAAAAATGAAAGGTATTCCTAAATCCACATCATCATTCATAGGAACTTGTCATAAAAGTAACAAGAAAGGACATAAAGCATATGAATGTAAATCTGACATGAAACAACCAAAGAAGGAAAACTACATGGATAAATATTGTCCTACTTGCAAAATCCATGGGCACACAACTCTTGAATGTTGGAAGAAGAAAAATTAGGCATGGAAGCCTAAAGGTCAAGAATCTGCCTATCAACCGAAAAGAGTCGGTAACTAGTATGTATGGGATTACAATACTTGGGAAAATTGTACATGTGGAAGATTTGGTCACATAGCTGCAAACTATATGAGACAATGGACAAGAAAGTCTAGAGGCTGGACTAACCCCGGAATGACATGTCTACATTGTCATAAAGTCAGTCATCTCAAGAAAGACTGCAGAGACCGAATGACAGAGACCAACACCTTTGCCAATGGAAACACCATTGAGGACATCAAGAAGATGAGAAAAAAAATGTGGAGGAAATCTACAAACACTGATGAAGTTGGACCGAGCAATGCAATTGGTGACACCTTATCCAATGGATCTGGTGACATCACCACCCCCACCTAAGCAGAATAAGTAAGTATGGAACTACATTATACCAAGTTATATTTTGCATCAGTTCCATTATACATAGTTGAAATACCAAATCAACATGATTAAAGATGCATTGTGGTATTACTTTTTAAAATCTGTGAATTCAATTTCATTGATCAATACATACTGAAATGCATCGGTATACATATAAAGCTGAGTAGCCTACACTTACTGAGAATCATTGGTTAACACATAAAGGCTAAGTCGCTAGTGTAAACAAAGATACGTCAGTAATCACGTGAGTTTAAAAATTTGTCTTCGCCATACACCGAAACTCGTCGGTAAAAGAAACAAGTTAACAAGCTACCCAGAAGCATCGCATTGTCACCGAAAGAAAAGTTAGTGTTTCACCTGATGACTCCATCTTCACACATTAAGGAGTGGTTGAGCATTAATGACTCAACTTAGGGAAAATTCTATAAATAGACGACGTAAGGGTTTCATTCTTCACCAAGTGATTAGAGCGAAGCAACCAGAGTGAAACCAGAGCACGAAGCAATAGCATTGCAGAGTGACTCCAACTCAATTCACAAGCACTCCCAACAGATCACTTACAGCTACAGAGGTGAAAATTAAGTACCAAGCATAAACTGAGAACTCTGTTTATCATTAGCGGAAAAGCCCTAATTTCATAATCAATGGCAACTACATCAAGAACTGTTAAGCTCAAGAGTGTTAAGATGAACAAGATCAATCTTATCAAGAACTCAACCTGTGGGGAACCACATTATAAGATATGTCCAGAGGTTGCCTCACAACCCGACAATGCTAGAGCATTTTCAAGAATATCAGCTAGGGTTTTGCTCATCGAAGACGTGCGAGCATACATACACTACAAGATTTTAGAGATTAGTGATCTGGAAGTTGAGCAAGCTTTCAAGAAGATATGAAATGATGATGGGACTATCAAAGAACACACACATATCAAGGTAAAAGGGTTCACAAATGCCCTATAGTTCCCGAAGGAATTCAAGACCGAATGGATTCGGTTAATACTGAGCAGGATCCATGACTGAAAATTATGGTTGGATGAGCCTAAACCAATAACACGAGATGTTATACATGATATCGCCGGTTATCCAATAACTGATCAGGTAAGAGCATTAAAACACCTGCCTAAAGCTAACATTGAGAAGAACACAAGAGCTAAGTGTGATGGAAGATGACTTATGGTATCTACCATTACCGATGATGAACTGAAATTTGGAGCATGTGTCTTAGGATACAATTTCTTTTAGGCTAGAAGGATGAACAAAATTGCATCTAGAGCAGTGGATACAACCTACAAGATTGTCAAAAAGGGAATTCAATTGGATCTGTCAGAACTTCTACTCAAGTAGTTAGAAGAAAAATTGAAGACAATAAGAAATGCAAAGACAAATTCATGTAAGTTTGGTTCACTTATAATGTGCATATTCTTCTATTTCCAAGAATCTTTCCCATCTATAGGAAATGTGCAATGGGAAACTACAAGACCATGAACATACAGATTAGTGAGTTTATAAAATCACTAGGAGATGCTTTGAGTTAGTCATGGATGAATACTTTGTTGGATTCAAGGAAAGAATGCAGAAGAGAGTAAGGATCCCAGAACAACTAATTGAGAAGTTCAAGACTGATATATGTTTTATGGTAGACACTAACTATACATACATAAAGCCACCTGTACCAAGGAAAACATGGCTATCTCCACTTGACTATGAGGTAAACATAGATCAAGCATCTAGTGCAATTGAGGCATTGATCAATGAGTCATTAGATAAAACACAACCTAAGTTTGGAACGTATGAAGAAGCCAAAGAAAGAATCAAAACTGGCTTGGTTGTAAAGAAGATTGATAGAAAGAAAGACAAGATTGTCAAGAACTTGAAGAAAAGGTTGTTGGTAATAGAAGAAGAAACCAAAAAGACAGAAGAAACCAAGGGACAATGACCCATCAGTGAAGCTGAGAAGGAGAGTGACTCAGAGTCTACAGAGTCAGATACACCATTACGTCCACTAGCTAAGAAGCCTAGGACTATAGCTACAACAAGGACCAGAAGTCAAACAACCAAGGATGCAAGTCCTTCATTAGTTAAGAAAGGTCAAGTAAGGACCTATAAGAGAAAACCTCCAACCACAAAGACCACAGAACCAAAGAGCAGAAGGAAACTAATCCTAAATAAGGAAGACATAGACGACATAGATGAATCTTTCCAAACAAAAAAAGACAAAGATTCTTGAAACTATTGATGAGATATGTGAGTCAATTGCAAAGAGAGGTGGCTTAATCGACACTAAGGTAAGAAGGTGGATAACATTAGAACCTGATCATCAGAACAAGGTTGAGGAAACACTGATAAAAACCATGATAAACATCAAATATGTACCAGTAAAATTTGATGACATAATTCCAAAAGCACTAAAAGAAAGATTATCTGCCAGATGGACATATGCATTAAAGAATGAGAAGGAGATAAGGGAAAGAGTCCTAGTTTCTCTTATGCCTCCCGAATAAAAAATGGAAGAAATCTAGGAGATGATGGAGAAACATACAAAGGAGTTCTCACCCAAGATGAGAGATTACAAAGTTCTACATGGCATGCTTATAGAGCTAGAAAAGGATAGTAACAAAATTTGGAGTAAAATACTCAATCGACCTACTGAGGAAGCAAGCCCCGAACATATTACTACAATTGATAAAGATGTCACAACAATAGAATTGGACAAAGAAGAAATGGACACTACAGGCAACAAGAATATGGATGTTGCAGATGAAACATGGTCATACACTACTGTGGATAATATTGTTATTGACATCACCAAAGATCATACAGATGAAATTCAGAAAGATGAAGATGTCACTGTTGTCAAGGACCAAACCGACAAACAAGACACTACGATTGATGTTGCACAAGTAAACATACCAGGCCAAATACCACTATTGATTCAAGCAATCAATATTACCTCACAGAAGGAGAAGACCCCCGATCCTGATGCAATCATACCCAAGGACAAGGGTAATGATGAGCAAAAAGATACATCTGATGAAAAGAAGGACACAATCAATGAACAAAATGTCATCGATGGAGAACAAAAAGATGGAGATACCACCAAGAAAGATGCACAGATGAAAGATGTTGAAGAAGTGAAAAAATAAAAATATGAGCAAGAAAAGACAGTTGATACCACGCTAAAGGAAACAAAAGGCAAAGCTACAAATACACTGAAGGTTGATGAGGAGACGTCCTCAGACAACCAAAAGGCAAACACCGAGAATCAATAGAAAGGTGCAACACCTCAAAAGCCATCAAATAGCACATCAGACCAAGCAGAGAAGTTGGATATGGTTCTGCATACAGGTGGATCACAAAAGAAGAAGAAGAAAACAAAGAAGAACAAGTTGGAAGTCACACTTGATGAGATAATTGAAGTACCAAAATGTGACCCAACTACATTAGATTTTGAATCTCTCCAAGAATATGGAGAAATTTGTCAGAGGAAAGCTTTGCAAGAGAAGCTTAAGAAGCAACACCAAGATTCATTGGTACTGGAGAACACAAGGGACATCTTGAGCCAGATAGTTCCCAAAATTGATGTTGATCACAATACCCCCATTCTAGATCAACTTGTCGCCCTCACCGAAGCCATCACAACACAAAATGTAGATGCAGAAAAGGTAATTGAGGAGCGAGCAGAAAAATGTTTCAATACAAACTGATAGAAAAGATCAGCCAAGAAGTAGCATAAAATAAGGTAAAGCTTTCAGAGTTATTAGATGAATTAGATCCAATCATTGTTGAAGTTATTTCCTTAATCCAAAAGCTATGCACTTTAGAGAAAACTACAAAGGATAACAATGACAAGATTGCAAAGATCAAATCCGATCTAACTGCAAGTGCACAAAGTCTAACCACAAATGGAAATGCAATCAAATTGCATTATGAGAAGATCATAGAGATCAAAAGGTTGAGACAGGAACTGTGGGAAGCATAATCACAATTCAGAGAGGAGGTTACCGAGATACATTCTCTAATTTTACTGAAACTCACACTTTTGCAAACACACCTAAGTTTAGCAAGGCAACTTATTGCAACCCCTGAGATGTCTATAGCAGACAACATCTACGACATGCATGCCTGAATAATATTAGAGCATATGGCTCTAGAGAATTTAAAAGAGAAATGGGAGAAGATTATGGAGGAAATGAAGACCTCACACTCTCATATTTTTGATAAGTTATAGGTATACACCTTTGTCCTTACTATCAAAAAAGGGGGAAAAGGATAATGATATGTACAGAGCATATAGTAATATGGGGAAAAGGAAGAAATGGGGAAAAGGATAATATAGCTCGAAGAAGAAAAGGAAAAGATAGTATAAAGACATAGTGTACATACACATATACTATACTATACCAACATATGCATAGGGGGAGTCATGAAATGACTAAGGTATATACATGGTGTACATACTAAACACTTTAGTATTATGCACATATCAGTTTTTGATACTAATGTCAAAGGGGGAGATTTATGACATAAAGTTTTGCCATTAGTATGCAATGAGAAAATAAGTTGTTTAAACCATCGGTTACACTACACTGAAAGTCAGGTTTTTAGTACAAACCAAAATTGCTAAGCAAAGTGAAAACTGACTACACAGTTTTGCAGTGTAAACCGAAAGTGCAGCCTAAAGATGATAAAGTGGAACCTGACAAGAGTAAACAGACAGTGGAACTCGATGAGTAGAATACAGTGAAAACTGAGAGAACAGAAAAGAGAGGAACATGAAAAAAAATTCAATCAAGGAACACTGAAAGAGAGTCAAACCAATTTCAGAGAAAACCGAGCATCAGACACCGAAAATTAGTTACATCCCGAGAAAAGTGGATCTGACTTCTATGTCAGATAAAACAATTATATTCTATTTATATACTCTTGATTTGTTTTAAAACCATTACTTAAGGGACAAGCAACATTATTGTAATTGTTTTAATCAGTCTAACTGATTAAAAACATGCAGACTAGGAGATCAAGGTCAAGTTGTAAACCTTTGATTATAGAGTTAAAGTTGTAATACATGAAACTTAATTAGGTCAATATATCTTATAAATAGATGTTGCAATAATTCATAATAAAGGATGAGAGGATGAATGTATCCAACGAGCACATCTATGGATCAGACTGAGAGTTTCAAGAATCAGAACAACAAAAGTTGAATTTAGTTATCAAGAACCAAGATCAGAGGCTACCGAGCAACAAAGGTATTAATCAATCACATTAGGTGATACATTTATACATGTGATTTGTAATGGATCTGTAATAAAAAAATTGTTAGATTGCATACACTCAGGTCAGTGAGTATTTTTGTCTACATTCTAACAAGTTTAGCAAATAGAAGAAATCCTTTCAACTAAGGTGGATTTAACCATCTTATTATAAATCTCTTAACCGAGTGCACACTAAACAATGTTGCTAAAGCTCTTAACAGAGTAGACCTTAACCAGTCTCTACATAATACTTCTAATAGGGTAGATCATCAAAAGTGATCAAATTGTAAGCCTTAACCGGCCCCTTCCAATCTGCAGATAGTGAAGATTTTGTGGGTGTCATCCCCACCACATTTTTTTACCTTCTAACAGGGGTTTTTTGTGTTACCATATCTTGTGTTATAAGTCAATTACTTTCATGAATGCTTCTATGAATGTTTACATGTTTGTTAAAGTTTAAGAATTGATATATCTTACACAAAGATAGTATAGATCAGATGGTTGGTTATACAATTGATTACACAATGAATAAAGATTAAAAAAGATAAAAGTTTTTAAGAGGTACTAATTCACCCCTCCCCTCTCAGTACACACTTCCCATTATTTCCAACAAATTTTCTAGTTAAAAGTCTTCATGGTGGGTAACATAATTTTATCCACATTGGAACTAACTAGAAATTTTGAGAATATAAAGCTATAAGAAGTGTATGGTGCACTTCTAAATGAAGAGGATAGATTTAAAAATTCACTAGTGAGTCTAGCAAGAGTTCTGAAGAATTTATGGCTAGAGGCAAATATAATAATTACAATCAAGGTAATTCATTGAAAGATCCCCAATCCCGGATACCAAGAAATTGCAATGTTTGAATCTTTGACCAGCGGTTTAATGTTCTGATTGGAAGTTCTGAATTCTGATTTTAATGTCTGGTTTTTCTTGTTTTCAAGTTTTT
>MU228440.1:1314325-1329177 GCA_018584345.1 Thuja plicata
AGAGCAAATCAAACAAGTCTTGGGTGCACTTGTTTTAGCTCATCGGAGGTTGTAGTGAGAATTTGGTTGTGTTTCAAGTTCTTTGCATGCTTTAATTTATTGGTATATCTTGTGTTTTGCATGTTTTAATTTATTGGTATATCTTGTGTTTTGCATGTTTTGACTTGTTGTGCAGTTGTAGGAATTTTCATTGCATACATTTTAGCACGCCCAGTGGGACACTTGTCCAAAGGTCTGCCTTGTTCCCCACTTGGGCAATCCCTCTCACCAGCTATGCTAAAGATCCCAGGAGGTAGCCACTCTAAAAGGGTACAAAATCCTATGAAAGAAAAAAGGAGACACAAGTAGGTTTGGTATTTTGATCACACTAAAAGGGTGAGAGCATATCCCTACTACTTGTGATTCTTCAAACACATGAGTCACTTGATTACTTCCTTGGGCTTCTTCTAACTAGAGGGAATTCGATGGGTTTGGTATTTTGATCACCCTAAGAAGGGTGAGAGCATATCCCTACCACCATTTTCCATAAACACACAAGCCCCCTAATTAAACTATGTGAGATAAATCAAAAACACAAAGTTTAACTGTATCTCCAAGGCAACCTGCAAAACAAATCAATTAGTAGTTTCAATGTTCAAGTCTTCCTTAAGCGTCCTACAAGACAATAGATTAGTAGTTTAAAAACACTTTGATCTTTATACCTTCATCATATTTCCATCTCAAATCTTAGGTAGAAAGATTTATCAAAGTGTTAGAAAGATCCCCATCATTAGCAAACAAATTAATCCTGTCACTTGAGAACATCAGTCTATCTTGAGTGGTCAATCCAATCCCATCTTGCTCAAGATCATAAGTCTATCTTTGAGTAGGAAAAAATCATTATCATTAACCCTTATTGTTTGCACTTCCTTTGGATCCTATTTCACTAAGGTTTGTCTTAAACCTTCATCGTTAATCCTTATCAATCCAATCTTGAGAATTTGTCTCTTTATCCAATCAATCAAACACATCCAATCAATAAATCAAACACATCCAATCAATAAATCAATCAATCAATCAATCCTTTTATCAATCAATCAATCCTAATCGATCATAAGTCCAATTTGCTCCTAGTTTCTTCATTAAATCAAACCAATCGATCCAAATCTTGATCAAAATAAAATTTGATCCAATCATCATAAACAAAGCATCTTTTAATCCCTATCCTCATATCAAAAAATCAAAAAACATTGCTCCTAGTCCAAGATCATTTCCTCGTCACTTTCTTCTTTCCAAACATCTCTCATTTTTCTTCCAAATTCATCCATCACCTTCAATACTCATCTTCATCTACCTCATATTCTAATCCAATTTTAAATCCTCCCATTCAATCATCATGAATATGGATTGCTTTCATGAAATGGTTGAGGACATTCAAATGTCAAACCCTAATCCTCAAGCCATACCTCAAATTCAACCAACCTATCAAACACTCCCATCAACTTCATATCTTCCTCAAAATTATTCACCTCCTAACTATCCATATTTTCCTCCTCAACACCCCACATCCAATCCTACTTCTCCTCCCATTTCTTATCCTTCTTCCACCTTTGACAAGGGAAATTCATCTCACTATCCCCCTTCTACATATGATCACCTTACCCAAGAGATCCAAGAACTTCAAAACATTGTCCTCAACATGCAAAATCAAAAAACATTGTCCTCCATCTAATCCTATACCTCCATATAATCCTAATCCTCCAGAGCACTTATCATCTCCTACGAACTTCTTTGATTGGGTTGATCAAATAGTAGAAAAGTATACATCTACAACTCCAAACAAGGTTGTTCAATCCCCATGTCCATCTCCATTGCATGAAGACATACCCCCATCTCCTAAGCCTCCTAAATCCTCAGTTCCCACAAAATTCTTTAGTGATTGGATCCATGAAATATCAAAGAGGCATCAATCCTCAAATCTAAGCAAAGTTATCCAATCTCCTCAAGTCATTAACCCATGTCCCAAGCAACGTCGTCCATCTCCCTTGAATGAAAACACATCCCCATCTCCTAAGCCCCATGCTTGTTCCATTCCTCCAGCTACCCCAATCAAGTATCTTGCATCTTTCCATAATGCTTCCACTCCATCCATCACACCATCCCCACAAGTCAAAACAAATCAACCTCTTGTTCCAAAGCATGATAACGTGGAATCCTCTCCTCCTCTAGATCTAATCATTCCTCCATCTTATGATACCTCCCCTTCTTTTAACATCTTTCCAGATGAAGATCCCAGCCTTCCATATCAAGATCCCCTTGCCTTTCTTAATCCAACTCATGATCTACTCCTGATCTAGAACAAGACCTCCCTTACAACTTTCCATTTGAAGATTCCAGCCTTCCATCCCAAGATTCCCCTCATGATCCTATTCCTAATCAAGATCAAGACATCCCTCTTACCTTTCTGTTGGAAGATTCAAGCCTTCCATCTGAAGATCCTACCCCATCCAATGATCCCACTCTATCCAATGATCCCTTTTTTGTCCTATCCAATAATCCCTCTCCATGTCAAGATCAAGTAGCTTCATCTCCTAAGTCTATATCCTTTCATGATATCCTTCCATCTAATGATCCTATTATCCCTTCCGCTCCACCACATCATCATCCTCAAAGTCAAGATCAAAGTACCCCTTCAACTTCATGTCATGATCCCAATATATCACAATATCCTACTATCCCTTCCAATCCCCCTCAAGAGCCTAGCTCTCCATATGATCCTAATCCTCCACAAAATCCCATCACACCTATCCAATCCATCCATGAAGCTCATAGATCTAAGTTCTATTCATCCACCTCTATCCAAAATCACTTCCTTCAAGAGCCTATCATTCCTTCCACCTCCTCACCCATTCACATGGAATCACATATTGTGTTCAAAGAATAAGTATCCCACTGAAAAAATAATTTCTCAAAATGTTGGTGTGCCTTCCACCCCTTCAATATCCAAAATTCCTCCATATACATTCAAATATCCTCATCACCCATCCTCCAAATCCATATTAGGCCCTTATGTTCCAAACATCATCCCTTTCCCCTCAAAATCCATTTTGGGCCCTTATGTTCCAAACTCCATCCCTCATTCATCCACATCCATTTTGGGTCCTTATGTCCCACAATCAAACTCTTCATCCCTTCCATCCATTTTGGGTCCCTAAATACCTCCATCACTTCAAATACCCAAGCAAGATCAACAAAGGCACACATCCTTGAATTCCTTCCAACATTCACCCTTCTTTATTCCATCCATAAACTCTCCACATAATCTATCTTCATGAACCCCTACCCTGGCTAATGGAAGCAAATTGGATGCCAACACTAAAGTGCATAAAGTTCAAAATCCACAAAAATCAAAGGATCAACATGTCCCATCTAAAAGACATGTTCAAGAAAAGAAAAATATGATCCAAAAGAAAGAAAAATTCAAAAGGTCACAAAGGCCTAAAAATAAATTCATGTGGATTCCTAAGCTACTTCCTGAAGCAATGCATATCAAAGAAAAATCAAATTTGGCATCCAAACTTGCTAGCCCAAAAGCTTCATCCACTCATAAGTCCTCAGATCCTCTGTTTTCCAAATCCATTTTGGGTCCTTACATCCCAAAATCCACCTTTTCTCCCCTATCTCCTTCACAATCTCCTCCTCTGCTACTCCACCACCCTTCAAGGTGTGTGCCAATGATGATTTTTCCAATTCCTTCCTCCATTTATTCACCAGCCTGCCAACCTTTCATCCATTACCCACCAATCCTTCCCCATCCCCCCTCCCATTAATCCAATCATACACATAAATCCTTCTTCCACCCTTCATATCCCCCATCCATTTCATCTCCCTTCCCCCCAATCCTACCAACATCTATGAGCATAAAGAATCCTTAAAAAAAATAAAAAAATAAAAATAAAAATAATTTTTTTTATAAAATGTCCTTAAAAAATCAACATCTTGGCGAAAACCTGGCAAACAGGTGCCTTGATGATATAAAAAAAAAGAGGACATATCAAGGGATACCATCCATGGAACTAGATGCTTTATTCCTTCCATCTTCCTCATCACGTATCCATTGTCTTCCAAATCCACTCATATATCCATTCACTTATCCTCATCCCCTTGCACTCTACACTTGGGGGAAAGCTCCATCTATACTACCTACCAAATATACCTTACATACCCCCTATCCCTCATCAATAATCCTCTCTAAGTACATCATCCATTTCCCATCTTTGATCTTGACTATCATATTCATTTCATCCACCCATATGCACCTACCATATCCTTTATTCTTTATCCATCCACTATCTATTATCCTACATAACTTCATCCACTTTATCCTTATTTGATCTTGACATCCTATCCATATCCTCCATCTTATAGTCCTCATCCAATCCTTGTCCTTCATCCACCATCCATAAGCTTACATTAGTTAATCCTCCTTTCCATGTCTTTGATCTTGGTTATCCCATATGTTTCCTCCATACATTATCCATTATCCTCCATACCGTTATCCCCTATCCTATTCATAGCCTCCACCTCATATCCCTTCCATCTCTCCTACCTTTTCTCTTCATACAAACTAGAGGCAATAAAATATTAATGCATTCTTTGGACAACATGCCTTTATCCCCTCCATGCACATCCCTTATACACTATCCATCCATCTCATTTAGCCTTTATCCTCCATCTCTTCATCCTTCATCCTTCCTCCTCTAGTATGGGGGCATCTTTTACAACATTGTCCTTGGATACTACTCTTCTTATTCCACATCCTCTAGTCTTTCACTCACATCCATTACACTTCATCCTTCCATTTCATACATCATTTATCCCCCATCTTTTCACGTTTCATTTTCCTACCTTTTGATTGGGGTATTTTAACTCCCATTGCACCTAGTTCTTGGATCTCTTTCCTCCATATCACCCATCTGATAGTCTTCCATATCCTACCATTTCATCCATCTCCTTCCCAAATCATCTCTCCATCTTTCCTTCGTTTCATATACCTTGGCTCTCCCTTGTCATTGGTGTTAATCTAGTTGCTCCTTCATCCATTCTCCTATCCAATCTCATTTACTCCATTTTTCCTTTCCACCTCCTGTCTAATCTTTTCATCTCCTTCAAATCATCTTTCCTATCAAATCTCTTTATCTTCTCATCTAATTCAATCATTCTTATCTTCTCATCTCATTCTATCTAATCCATGTTGTTGTATGAATCCTAATCAGACACAAAGGTCTTTTCCACCCCCTTTTTTATCGACGCGGTAACTCCCCAGATTTTTCTACGGGGGTTTGGGGGCAAACATATTTCTAAAAAATCATAAAAATCATAAAACATTCAAAAAATCTTAAAAATCATAAAACGTTCAAAAAATCTAAAAAATCAGAAAATGATCCTGAAAAAAAAATCCTTTAAAAATGAGAAAATGTCTTAAAAATCATAAAACGTTCAAAAAATTCAAAAAGTCCAAATATATATATATATATATATATATATATATATCATAAAAAATTGCAATAAAATCTAGTGTGATCAATTCTAATCCATACACTCCAACTCTGTAATCTAGCATATCAATGTTTAATCGTTCCATCATGTTAATCTGAATCAGTTGGTAATCAATTGATCAATTTTTTCTTCCAATCATCATCATGGGATGTATCCTTCCCAATCCTTGTAGCCCTGCCTGCATTTTCTTGCAGCCCTGCCCTCATATCCTTGATCATCATCAATCAATCAATTGGTTTTCAGCTACCTAGGGGCAACATGTCGGTTTGATTTTCATTTTCTATGCATGCATGCTTGTTGCTTGTATGTGTTAGTATTTTTTGTACTTGATCATTTTATCATTATCTATTTTATCACGTACTTGACACCTTATCATCTTGGTTCCTTATACCTTGGTGCATATCGTCAAGTACCATATTAAAATCCAGGTTGTGCTCCCCAACATTTACACAATTCATTTGCATTTCATTTCAAATAGATTTTCATTTTGCACTGTGAGGCCTTCTTTTTATCCATCATCCTCACGTAGTTTTGTGTCTCCCCCCAAGTGATGAATAGCTCTTCATTTCTCCTCCCACCCGTGCTGTCACTTAGATCTTCCCCTTTTCCCCCTCAATAGGCAGTCCCTCCTGGGCGATGGAGATGCCTCATCGTAGATGGACGGGTGGCTCTACTGGTAGAGATTCCCATCGGTAGAAAGTTGGGTAGCTCCGTCGGCGGAGATGCCCATCTGTCAACGGATGAGTGGCTCCACCGGCGGCTCTACCGGCAGAGACGCCCATCCGTCAACAGACAGGCAGCTTCGCCGATGGATGAGCGGCTCCACCGACATCTTTACCAGTGGAGACGCCCATCCGTCGATGGACGGGAGGCTCCGTTGACGGATGGGCAGCTCCGTCGACGGACGGGCGGCTTTGTCGATGGACGAGCGGCTCTACCAGCGGAGATGCCCATTCATCGACGGACGGGCGGCTCCACCGACGGATGAGCAGCTCTGTCGGTGACTCTACCGGCAAAGACGCCCATCCGTCGACGGATGGTCGGCTCCATTCTTCCATCAATGAGATGGACGCCCACTCCACCTCTTTGCGATAGGCCCCACTGCTCGCTCTTTTCCCCCTCATCCCTATCCTGTTTCCTCTCCTTCCATACTCTATCCATTTTGAGATCACATTCATGTTCTCCAAACCCGTATGTCCTTTCGAGGGGGCATACTACTACCTCCTCTTCATCCTTTCCTCCCATGATTGGGGCATTTTATTTTTCTTTTCTTTGATGTGATGTCGATCTCGACATCGCATCAAAGAGGGGCAAAATGAAGACATCAAAAAATGTCTTAATCTCTCTATTAGTTAAATTATTAATTTAATTAATTCACTTAGCCTTTTAAAATCAAATAAATTTTATTTATTTAATTTTAAGCCTTTTTCCTCTATTATTTAAATAAATATTATTATTTATTTAGATAATTCTTTTACCCTTTTTCTCTTTTAAATTAAATAAATTTTATTTATTTAATTTTGAGCCTTTTCCTCTATTTATTAGATAAACATATTTTTTTTATTTTCTAAATTCATTAATCATTCTCTAGCCAATCGTGTACATTCACATGGATCAACTCCAAAATTATGAGTTTGTGACACTTGTCACTTGTCTCTTCATTTGGCTTTTAGTTCAAAAGTCAACTCCTCTTTTTAACCACTTAATCCTAGCCACTCATTTCTTTTACCTCTTAATCTCCTTCACTCCCACCAAAACCCTACCTAACCCTCAATCTTAGCCACTCATTTTCCACCACTTAATCTCAGCCCTTCATTTTTCATAGCAAATCCATAAAAGGAGGTCTCACTCCTCATTTGCAACTAGTTAGTGAATTGAACATTTTTGCACACTTGAGCACTTAAGCCTTTTTAGCATTCTTAGTGATTTAATCTTCACAGTTGTTGCATTTCATCTTAGTTTAGATTTCATTTCTTGCATGATAATCTAGACTTACTTTGATAGTTTAGTTTTAAATCTTTCACTCTCACCTTTAGTCTAGTTTTTATCTCAATTTAGTTGTTAATCTCTTGCATTTGCATTCCTAGAATAGATCTTTGCATTTGCATCCATCATTAGAGATTTGGGGCAAGTTCCACATACTTGTGCTCAAATCTTCATCATTTTGCATCTATCATAGTGGGATTTTATTGTATTGTGTTGGGAGAGCACACCCACAAAAACTCTAAGAGCAAATCAAACAAGTCTTGGGTGCACTTGTTTTAACTCATCGGAGGTTGTAGCGAGAATTTGGTTGTGTTTCAAGTTCTTTGCATGCTTTAATTTATTGGTATATCTTCTGTTTTGCATGTTTTGACTTGTTGTGCAGCTGCAGAAATTTTCATTGCATACACTATGAAATAAAAAAGGAAAATTAATCAAAGAAGGTAATCAAATTTTACTCAGGAGGAAAAATCCATAAAAATGAGGTTTAAGAAATGCAAGCTCAATCCATTCAATTTATAATACAATACATATTAAATTATATGTTTATTTGTACATCAAAGTTAATTGAAGCATTAACAGTGGATAGGTGAGCTAAGATTGGTAAGATCAAGGTGGGGTTGTTGAAGATTATGTTGGATGGCGGGAGATGGACTTGTGGTTGGTTGCCAACAAATATCTAATTCATTCTAACATCCCTCCATAAATTAATTATGTTGACTAATTTGAATTTCCCCTCATAGCCTAGAAAAGATGGGTCATGTTGTTTTTATATGCTCATTTAACCATGGGCAATGACGCAGATCATTGTTTCCCTCCCAACCATAGATGATATATGACTATCGTCACCCCCGAGCACTTCTCTTAAATAATGCAAATTTATTATTCAATCTATCGTATGTTGATGTGTATATCTATGATGTGTAAATTGTTTATCTAGAAATACTTGCACACAACCACTCAATAACTCATCATATCAATTGGTTAGTCAAATCATATGACAAACACATAAAACCAATTGAAATCAAATGCCCTAAGTCCTGACCAAGGCATCAAATCTAGTATTAATCATAATTGTGTAATTGAATCTTCCTGACCAAGGCATCAAAGGGTCACCACTCTTTAAAGTTGGCCCCATAATTATATTATCATAATATTATAATAATTATATTTTTATATTGTCAATAATTAGTAATTATATTATTATTATTATTATAATAATATATAATTATTAATATAAATATATTATCATAACCTTTATGTTATGTACGTCCGCTTCAAGGAATCTGACCATAGCTACAATAACATTAACACTCCCTCTTAGCTAGGGAGGAATCCTTCTTGATGTCTGAGTTATGTAGTGATATCCATGATGGCTACTCCCAGAAGGTGGAACAAGGGCTTTCACAGAGAATATTTCATTAACAAGGGCTTGCACCTCAAACTTCTCTCTCATAGAGAAGAATGCATTATAGTACATCGCTAGAAATCACTAATGTTGAGACTCCCTCTCAGCAACAACTTCATTCTCCACAATTCCAAGCTTGTCTAAAATATACACAAACTTTACTCTAGCAAGTGACTTGATGAGAATATCGGGCATATGATCAACATTGCTAATGTACCTCAACTTAATAGCATTCATTTGCACCATATCTCTAATATATTTAAATTTGATATCCACGTGCTTTGACTTATCATAAAACACAAGGTTGGAGTCTATATCACTCTTGGTGAATCCCAAGCTCAACCAAGTATCCAACTATCCAGGAATACCATAACCTAGGTGTCAACATAAAGGCTTTCTAGCCTACACACATGGGACTCCATCCCATGAATCATAGTCCTCTGACTGCTACAAATTCTCAAAGAGGAAATCGATCGTCATATCTCACTCATGCAATTTACATCCCATGATAGAACTGGAGAAGTCATAGTCCAAATGGAAGTATACCTCATCACTAGAGAAATCATCTTGACATGGTCCACTCCCTCTGAACCAGTATGACCAAGATCCTTGAAAGTTAACTGAAGCAGAATCTCTAGTTTCTATGGTGCAGGAGCACCTTAAGGTCTAGTAGAGATCTTTAATACATTTTGGCTTGTAGGTTGGTTTGGCCAACCACCAAAGTTAATAAGGACTAAACATGAATTCCCAAGTGTGTTTTTGTGTGTGTCTAGAGGTATGAGTGATTAGGGTTTAGTGTTTGATGTGATCAAATAGGATCTAGGGGTCTTAGTCCTAGAAACTCAACCAAAAGGTTAAAGGTTGACCAAAGCTCCAAAATCGAGTGGAAATAGTGATTATGATGTTTTCTGATGTTTTGAAGTCATATTAATTGGCTTAGGATCGAGTTGGGCCATTGGAAGTCAAATTTTTCCATTTGTGCAAAAGATGTAAAAGTTGCTCATGACATGTGGGAATATGATATATAAGGTGGAGAAAACCCCAATCTGACAGTTAGTGATCATTGTGTATGGACTGTGTGTTGAGAAAGAGAGATTTTGACTGTATTTAGTGAACAGAGCCATCATCTAGTACTTTAATGGATTGAATGAAGTAAATCAATGCTTTGAGATTGTGTTTTGTGTTATGTAGTTGATCTTTGTTGCATTGGTTTAGTAGTTTAATACATTTATTGGTTGTTTTGTAAATTTCTTTAGTTCTATTGGTTCACTATCCAGTTTTGGACCAGTCATGTAAATAATGGCTTTTCTTTGAATTCCCATGATCCAAAACCCTATGACCACTTGGAATCAAGAAAATCACTGTATATATGTTGTAGATATAGTGTGTGGATTCTGTGTGTGCAGGGAAGCTAAGATAACAATTAGGCCCTAGGCGAGTACTGTGTATTCTGGCTAGGAAGTCTGAACAGTGCAGAAACAATAAGAATTGCTTATGATTGGTGTGTGCCAATAAATGATGGAGTAGTGTAGGGGAATGTATCCCAGACATGTAGATACAAGGAAGAGTGTAGAGGAGGTCAATATAGCACATGTTGAAAGCCAAGAAGCTAAACCAATTTACATGCCCTATAAACCCTTAAAAGTAGGGGTTTGGTGAAAGTCCAGTGTACGAACAAAGTGGGGTACTAAAACCTTGAAGATCCTAGAGCCTAGGATAGTCCTACAAAGAATCCATAGTTGATTCATAGGTTTGTTAAGGGATTTTGTGAGGAAATCCAAGATTACAGTGTGTAGGAGGGCTAATTAGGCCTAAAAGGCTACAATGCCTAAAATCTTGAAAACTAAGAACCCGTTTGAAACCTAATGGAGGGATCCATCAAAGTGGATCAAGTTATATTGAAATTGACCTAGGGATGGTTAGGAATCCCAATTCTATTGACAAGGTTAGACTGGGAGGAATTGGTGAAGGTAAGCCTATGGGTGCATAGTAGAATGGAGAAGGACTTGAAGGGAGTTTGAAGTTGGTGGAGAGATCTAAAGGAGATAGGGGATCATAGAGTTGTCCTCTAGTTAGGGTGGTGATAGAAACCCTAAGAATACCAAATAAAGGATCTTGGAAAGAGAAAGAAAGCTCTAGGAGTTAGAGACTCCCCATCAAATTGGTATCAAAGCCATTGAAAGGCTTGGGAATTGATTAGTGTATGTCAGAGGGAAGTGAATCCATTGGAGAAAGCACCATGGTGATCAATGCAAAATTGGAAAGGGACTTGTTAGAGAAGCAAGTCAAGAATAGACTTCTTGAAGAATCTATGGATGATATGAAGATAAAGTTGGCAGAAGTTGCAGAGGCAACAAACAAGATGAAAGAACAAATGGTAGAAGAGAAAGATAAGGGAAAGAGTCAAGTTGAAGAGGAGGTAGAACTAGATCCTGACCCTCTTCTACCTAAGGAATCATTCCTCAAGGCCCTCAAGGAATTAAGTGGAAAGGCATTAGAAGGCATCCCAGTGTTCTCTGGCAAGATCGATGCAAAGTTGGTTATGGAGTGGATTGAGGGTATGGAAAACCATTTTAAATGTGATGGTATCACAGAGGTACAGAAGGTGAAGATAGCCAAATCAAGGCTAAGAGGACAAGCATTAACTTGGTGGAAGTTTTTGCAAGAAGAAAGAGAAAAGGAATGCAAGAAGCCAATAGCAACTTGGAAACCTATGGTGGCTAAGGTGAAAGAAAACTACCTACCAAGGGAGTATGATATCCAACTACACAAGAGAAGAAAAAATCTCAGACAAAAGGATCTTGATGTAGCATCCCATACAGAAGAGTTCCAAAAACTATGTCTTAGGTCAAGTGTGCGAGAAGTGGAAAACATAAAAGTTGATAGGTTCCTAAATGGTATTAGATGGAACATACAAGAAGAGTTGAGCCTCTTCACTTTAACTTCTATCCATGGGTGTTTTCAAATGGCCCTAAAGGTGGAATAAAAACTCAGGAAGAAACAAGATTCCAACTCTAGGGGAAGAGGAAGGGGTAGAGACTTTAGAGGAGGACATAGAGGTGGTTCTAATGGAAGGAACAATGACACCAGAAGCCAAGGATATTCCAGGGGTGCTGAAAAAAATCATGAGACTAGTAATAGAGGAGGATATAACAGAGGTAGAGGATTTCACAATGGTGGAAGAGGCAGATCAGGTTGGTTTAGAAGGAGCTCACATTTGCTAACATGAAATGCTACTATTGTGGAGAACTGGGTCACCCTGCTTATAGATGTCTAGATAAGCCAGCATCTTCACAAGGTGAGAAGAAGATTGCATATGTGCAAGAAGAGGACATGACTAAAAAATCATAGATTATTTTGGATTCATAGAAGGGAGAGAACCTCATGCTTAGGAGGATTCTAATCAAAGAACCTACAAGGGATGAACACAAGAAGAGAAGGGATCTTTTTAGATTCAACTGTAAGATACTTGGTAAGGTATGTAGGGTCATAATTGACTCTGGATCTACTGATAATGTGATCTCAGAGGAGGTAGTACAAAAACTTATATTGGTGAAGATTCATCATGTATGCCCTTACAAAGTAACTTGGTTGAATAAGGGAAAATATATCTTGGTGAATGAACAAGTGTGGGTTGAATTCACTATTGGAAAGTATCAAGATGGGATACTTTGTGATGTCTTACCAATGGATGCATGCCATATGTTGCTTGGCAGACCATGGTAGTATGACAGTGAGGCAGTTCACCATGGGAAGGAGAACAAGTACTAATTCAAGAAGAATGGAGTAACTTATAAGATACAGTCTCTGATAGAAGAGGAGACAGTGGGGAAGTTGAAATCAACCTTCCTACTAATGAGTGGTGTAATATCTAAATTTGGCTCATAAAGGATTTCTTAAGTAAGATTTGCATAATGAGATAAGAAAGATCCTAAGGCCAATTTTAGTTTCTTACTCTTGATTATTATAATAAAAAGGATGGAAAGAAGTATGTAGAGAATAGTGGGATAAGATACCTACCTCATAATATAGTAGATCTGGAAAAACTCATTTTTTGAGGCCTGTATTGAGTTTCTGGAAAATCTGAAGTATGATCCAGAATTGGAACATAGAGACGAACAAAACCCAGAAATCTTTTTCCGTTCCTTTGTCATCTTATGAAAAAGGTCGACCTTGACCCACAAATGTCACCCCTGACCCAATAATGTCGACCCTGACCTGCACAGTGTCGACAGAAAATCTATTTGCGGATCTCGGTAGTTCGTTGAAAAGGGTATCCAAATCTGGTCTCAAATCTATTGTTCTGTACCTGCAACTCCCGAAAACAACACATGCAAATATCTAGAAAGAGGGGTTTTGGGGTGGCTATATAGGGTTTTGCCTTAGTCAAACCCCCATTTTGGTGATCTCCACCTCCACGAATAGCCGAATATAGAACGTATGGTGTGTGTGTATTGCTCTTTTGGAAAGAGTCTTTAAACATGCAATATCAAGATCTAATATTCTAGACTAACAATCCTAACATAACATGGAAATGAGAAAACATTGCATAGATTTGAATATGACAAAGAAAGCATACCAAGCCCCCAAGGCTAAAGTATTCCTATCAACTCACAATCCGTAATTTCTACCCCATGATAATGTCCTTTGAATGCTTGAATGTTGAGAATAGTAGATCTAAAGAGAGAGCCTTCTTGCTTCAATGAAGATCCACCATAGCTTGTCCTCAAAATGCTTGATTGAAGATAATGATATGTCCTCCTAGCTTGTCCTTTTATATCATCCTCTTGCTTGTTTTCATCATCATGTCACCTCCTGATTTCCTTCCATCCTCAAATGAAGGCAAAAGAGAGTGTATATATAGAGATCTCAACATAGGCCTCCTAGGGCAATGCAAGGGACCCAAATTCAAATTTCACCTTGAATCATGGTCCAATCACAATCACCAACTAAGGAGGGAACATAATAATTCAAATTATCAGAGAAAACACTTCTGCATCCGAACCTGGGGACCTATTTTAAGTCCGGACCCCGATAAGTTCCAAATTTGAAAGCGGGGACCAACACCCGATAGAGGTCTATGTCGACCTCACCCTTGACCTAGGTCAAGGTTGACCTTGACCCTGATCTAGGTCAAGGTTGACCTAAACCCTAACCTAGGTCAGGGTCAACCTCAACCCTAACCTAGGTCAAGGTCGACCTCGACCCTGACCTGAGGTTTCAGGGAGGTCACCAGAAAGTTGCTGAGAGGTTCCCAGGTCAGCCAGGGACCTAGGAAGGTGGGGGAAGGTGCCAGAATGTTTAAGAAGACCTAGAGGCCTAGAGAGAGAGTAGGATGAGGCCCAAGAGGATCAATACATAGGTCCTACCTAGAGAAAAGAGCCATGGAGAGGGAAATCTAGGAGGATCCATTAGATCCTAACCCTAAGTTCACCTACACATGTATAATCAAGCACAAATGCAAATCTAATATGAAAACATACTAAATGAGGGTGCTAAACATATCAAAATGAAATTTCTTCCATTTTAAGATGATACATTTAGCCCTCACTTTAGCTTAGACATGATACTACGTGAATATGCAAGCTAAAGTAAGAAAACATCATAAATTATAAAAAGGATATAGCCAAGTCCTCAATGCAAAGATCCTGCAAGAAACCATTAGTATCCGCAACCTGCAGCACATGAGGTTAATGAAAATCCAAAGAGCACCTAAGTCTTACTATGATTATCTTGAGAAGTATATAGAGCCCCTTATGCCCCCCCTGATTCGTCTTACTAATTCATGGAAGGTGAAACAGGGTGATAAGGTGATTTCTATACACTGAATATGTAATTTGTTGAAAAGGTCCTTTTCTAAACCATTTATAATGGTCCTAAACCTTCCTAAAATGATTTAAGAGGTTAGGTATTTGAATCATGA
>MU228440.1:1338178-1351469 GCA_018584345.1 Thuja plicata
TGCATCATCATTTCATCATGTCACCTCCCGATTTCCTTCCATCCTCAAATGAAGGCAAAATAGAGTGTATATATAGAGATCTCAACATAGGCCTCCTAGGGAAATGCAAGGGACCCAAATTCAAATTTCACCTTGAATCATGGTCCAATCACAATCACCAACTAAGGAGGGAACATAATAATTCAAATTATCAGAGAAAACACTTTCGCATCCAAACCCGGGGACCTATTTTAAGTTACGGACCCCGATAAGTTCCATATTTGAAAGCGGGGACCAACCAACAGAGGTCTATGTTCACCTCGCCCTTGACCTAGGTCAAGGCCAACCTCAATCTTGACCTAGGTCAGGGTCAACCTCGACCCTGACCTGAGGTTTCAAGCAGGTCACCAGAAAGTTGCTGAGAGGTTCCCAGGTCAGCTAGGGACCTAGGAAGGTGGGGGAAGGTGCCAGAATGTTTAAGAAGGCCTAGAGGCCTAGAGAGAGAGTAGGATGAGGCCCAAGAGGATCAATACATAGGTACTACCCAGATAAAAGAGCCATGGAGAGGGAAATCTAGGAGGATCCATTAGATCCTAACCCTAATTTCATGTACACATGTATAATTAAGCACAGATACAAATCTAATATGAAAACATACTAAATGAGGGTGCTAAACCTATCAAAATGGAAGTGCTTCCATTTTAAGATGATACAAGTGGAAAATAATTCCTCAAGGACATGAAGGAGGAAGAAGGAATTGGCTATGCAATTTTGGTGAAGCCAAGAGAGGAAGAGACACCTAAACAAGCACCTACGCCAACATAAGTAAAGCAATTGTTGGATAAGTTCCAAGACATCATTTGTGAAGGGAATCTAGCTAAAATACCCCCAAAGAGAGAGATTAGCTATCAAATTTATTTTGTGATAGGGGCATCATTGCCAAACAAGGTTGCATATAAGAGGACACCAGAGCAAAAAAAAGAGATTGCAAGGCAAGTGCAGGAGATTTTAGACCAGGGCATGATAAGGAAGAGCATCAGCCCATGTGTTGTCCCAGTGGTGTTGGCTCCTAAGAAGGGAGGTAAGTGGAGAATGTGTACTGACTCTAGGGAAATAAATAGGGTAACTATTAGATATAGATTTCTTATTCCAAGGATAGAAGATTTAATGGATTGCTTGGGGGGTGCTAAGTAATTTTTAAAGATTGACTTAAAAAGTGGATATTATCAAATTAGGATGAAAGAGGGTGATGAGTGGAAGTCAGATTTTAAAACCACAGAGGGGTTATATGAGTGGTTAGTAATGCCATTTGGGCTTACAAATGCACATAGTACTTTTATGAGGGTCATGAATGAAGTCTTGAAGGATTATATAGGGGTATTTGTAGTAGTCTACCTAAATGACATCCTCATTTTTAGTAAAACAAAGGAAGAGCATATGAAACATTTGGAACGTGTGTTGAAGAGGTTGCAAGAGGAGAAGCTCACCATAAACCTTTAAAATAGTGAGTTTATGAAAGAAGAACTAGTCTACCTAGGATTTGTAGTATCCCAAGGTGACTTGAAGATGGACAAGAGCAAAGTGGAAGCCATATTAAGTTGGCCTACTCCTAAGATAGGGACTGAAGTTAGAAGCTTCCATGGGTTAGACCAATTCTATAGGAAGTTTGTTAGGAGATTCAGTGAAATTTGTGAACCTGTCCTAGATACCATTAAGGATGGAGTCAAGACAAAATTTGTATGGACCAAGCAAGCTAATGAAGGGTTTGAGAGATTGAAGAAAGAGATAGCCACCCAACCAATACTGGTTTTACCAAGAATTGAGAAGTTGTTTATAGTGGAATGTGATGCTAGTAACATAGCAGTGGGTGTAGTCCTAAGTCAGGAAGGAAGACCAGTAGGCTTCTTTAGTGAAAAACTTAATGAAGCAAAATCTAGGTACTCGTCCTATGATCTAGAGCTTTATGTATTGGTGCAAGCTCTAAAGAAGTGGAGGCACTAGTTGTTTCCAAAATAATTTGTAGTATATACTGATAACCAGGCTTTTAGCTATATAAATACACAGGAGAAACTTAGCTTAAGGCATATAAAATGGATGAAGTTTCTGCAGTCATACACTTTCACTATCAAGCATAAAAAGGGTGTGAATAACAAGGTAGTAGATGTCCTTAGTAGGAGATTTCTTACCATCTAGGAGTTTCAATTGTAGAGCACATGGATTGAAGGTTTCAAAGACCTTTACGAGGGATATTCAAATTTCTCAGTGATCTACAAGGTGTGTACTGATTTTGAGAATCACTTTCACAGTAAGTTTGCAGACTATACCTTACAAAATGGATTTTTGTTTAAGGGGAAGAAACTATGTATTCCAAGGTGTTCCATGAGGGAGAACCTCATCCAAGAGAAGCACAATGGAAGTTTGAGTGGACACTTTGGGTTGACCAAGACCCTGGACTTAGTGGAGAGATACTATTGGTGGCCTAAGATGTAGAAAGATGTAAGAAGATATGTGGAGAAGTGTGGAGTCTGTCAGAAGGCAAAGGGGACATTATCAAATTCAGGTCTTTACCAGCCATTACCCATCCCAAATAGACCATGGGAGTGCATAAGTACAAATTTCATAGAGGGGTTACCTAGGACTCTAAATCGTCTAGACAGTGTGTTTTGTGGTAGTAGACAAATTTAGCAAGATGAGTCATTTAATCCCATGTAAAACACCACATGATGCCAGACATATTGCCCATATTTTCTTCAAGGACATAATGAGGATCCATGGCTTGCCAATGAGTATACTTGCAGACAGAGATGTGAAGTTTATGGGGCACTTTTGGAAGACCCTATGGAAAAGACTAGGAACTAACTTGTCTCATAGCTCTGCATATCATCCTCAAATGGATGGTCATACAAAAGTGATAAAAATGGTTCTTTTAAATTTTCTAAGATGTTCGACAAAAGAGTATGGGCAAGGATGAGAACAAGTCATCCCACAGACAGAATTTGCCTACAATGTTAGCACAAACAAGACTGCTGGTAAGATTCCATTTGAGATTGTATATGGTATACATCCAAGGGGTGTACTGGAGCTTAGGGACTTAAAATAATATAAAGGAATTAGTGGGAATGCAAATGATTTTTCACAATCAATGATAGAAGTTCATGAGCAAGTGAAAAAGACGCTAATGGAGGCCAATCAAAAGTTGAAGGCTAAGAAAGACGAAGGAAGGAGAGACCTACAATTTTAGGTAGGAGACTTGGTGATGGTATATTTGAATAAGGCTAGACTATAGAAGGTGATACCAGGAAAACTATAGATGAAGAGGATTGGACCTTGTAGGGTATTGGCTAAGTATGGTTCCAATGCCTACAAGATAGATCTATCAAAGGATATGTCTATTTCCCCCATTTTAAATGTAAAGGATTTGATACCATATAAAGGACCATATATAGATGAAGAAAATTAAAGTATAGAGGTAGCCAAGGATGTGGAAGAACTCAGAGTACATGTTCAAGCTAAGCTACAAGTGGAAATGATACTCGATTCAAGGGTGAAGAAGAAGATAAGGAAGAAAGTCTACATGGAACACTTGGTGAAATGGGAACACCAACTTGAGTAAGAGGCTACATGGATAGTAGAGGGAGACTTCAAGAAGCATGGAATAAGCATGGATTTCATCACACCAAAGGTACCTTGATTTTCTTGTTGTAGGGGAGGATGGTGCAGGAGCACCTTAAGGTCTAGTAGAGATCTTTAATACATTTTGGCTTTTAGGTTGACATTTTGGCTTTTAGTTTGGTTTGGCCAACCACCAAAGTTAATAAGGACTAAAAATTAAGTACCAAGCATGTTTTTGTGTGTTTCTAGAGGTAGGAGTGATTAGGGTTTAGTGTTTGATGTGATCAAATAGGATCTAGGGGTCTTAGTCCTAGAAACTCAACCAAAAGGTTAAAGGTTGACCAAAACTCCAAAATGGAGTGGAAATAGTGATTATGATGTTTTTGGATGTTTTAAGGTCATATTAAGTGTTTTAGGATCAAGTTGGGCCATTAGAAGTCAAATTTTTCCATTTGTGCAAAAGATGTAAAAGTTGCTCATGACAACTTTGCATTTTTGCAAAGTTGTCATGACAACATTTCCTAAAAACTAGGAAAGGGCTTTAATGGTGCCTAAATCCCGACATGAGGATCCAAAAATGTGGTAATATGATATATAAGGTGGATAAAACCCTAATATGACAGTTAGTGATCATTGTGTACGGACTGTGTGTTGAGAATGAGAGATTTTGACTGTATTTTGTAAATAGAGCCATCATCCAGTACTTTAATAGATTGAATGGAGTTAATTAATGAATTGAGATTGTGTTTTGTGTTATTTAGTTGATCTTTGTGGAATTGGTTTAGTATTTTGTTACATTTCTTTTTTGTTTTGTAAATTTCTTTAGTTTTACTGGTTCACTGTCCAGATTTGGACCAGTCATGTAAATAATGGCTTTTCTTGGAATTCCCGTGGTCCAAAACCCTACGACCACTTGGAATAAAGAAAATAATTGTATATATGGTGTGTGGAGTCTTTTTGTGCAAGGAAGATAAGAGAACAATTAGGCCCTAGGCGAGTACTGTGTACTCTAGCTGGGAATTCTGAATAGTACAGAAGCAATAAGAATTGCTTATGGATTGGTGTGTGCCAATAAATGGTGGAGTAGTGTAGGGGAATGTATCTCATACATGTGGATGGAAGGAAGAGTGAAGAGGAGGTCAATAGAGCACCCGTTGAAAGCCAAGAAGCCAAACCAATTTATATGCGCTAAAAACCCTTAAAAGTAGGGGTTTGGTGAAAGAGGTGGGGGACTAAAACCTTGAAAATACTACAACCTAGGATAGTCCTACAAAGAATTCACAGTTGATTCATAGGTTTGTTAAGGGATTTTGTGAGTAAATCCAAGATTACAGTGTGTAGGAGGGCTAATTAGGACTAAAAGGCTACAAGGCCTAAAATCTTGAAAACTAAGAACCCATTTGAAACCTAATGGAGGGATCCATAAAAGTGGATCAAGTTCTATTGAAAGTGACCTAGGGATGGTTAGGAATCCCATTTCTATTGATAGGTTCAAATTGGGAGGAATTGGTGAAGGTAAGCCTATGGGTGCATAGTAGAATGGAGAAGGACTTGAAGGGAGTTTGAAGTTGGTGGAGAGCTCTAAAGGAGATAGGGGATCATATAGTTTTCCTCTGGTTAGGGTGGTGATAGAAAACCTAAGAAAACCAAATAAATGTTCTTGGAAAGAGAAATAAATCTCTAGGAGTTAGAGACTCCCCATCATTCTCCCTCTGTCACAAAATCATACCCTTCTCACATGGTCCAAATCATTGAAAATATCTTGCTCCATAAGAATCCAATGTCTCCGGGCATCTAAACCTACAACATCATCTAGCATGATCCCCACACAGCTAAATTTTCTAGATCCAAGATCACCTTGGACCTACTATCATAATATCGAGCCCTATAGTTGGAAACAACAACAACTCATGTTGCTCCCCATGAAATTGACTATACCAGATCACAATTTTTGCATCCATCAATAAAATCGCTTGGTGCTTGATGTGCTACACAATGAAATATCATTGCATCATGTGATTCACATTATGGTGGTTCCATGGATTATCCACCACCATTTCCAAGATAGCCTCCTCATAATCCTCCAATGCCTGGTGTATTCCCTCGGGCCATAATGCCTCTTATTTGAGTCAAGAGCCGAACATAGTGGTCTTCCATCTAGTAACCAATAACAACTCAAGAGATTTGGATTATTATGAAATTTTTACTCCCACCTATGGCTTAGGCCACATGCTTCATTAATCACTATCTCACCATGAATCTCATTCCATTTCACTAGATGCATAAGTTTTGATGTGCCCTCTGAAAGATCAATTCCCTCAGGAAAAGTTGCTCGCACCTGCGTCACATGATACAGTGACTTGTGAATGATGAACTGGACATCCTCGATTCAACATTGAACCTGTTGTTCAGGACCTCCTTTATCAACATTAATTTACCATCAAAGTGCTCTTCATCAAAGTTGGTTAGGTTATCATCTCGCACGCACTTTGGGTGAAAGTAACACCTTAATATCCCAGCTTCATGTGTAGCAGCTATGATGTCGAGGGTATTTAGTACATTTTCTACCCACCCCATTCATAGGAATCCATAGAGAACCATCCTCTTGAAACTAAACACTACACCATTGTTAAGGATCAAATAAATAGTGAGTCTGCAAAATCAAGACCGACCAAGGGTTTCAATACCAGCGACGACTTCATTTATTCACCAAGAAATTTCTCCACTCTAGCACAAGCCATCGATATTATGTTTATGTCAATATTTCCCCATTAAATTCATGATAGAATCTTTCAAATATAATCCTCAATTCCCACGGTACTTGTATCATCCTGATAACAATAATTTTGATATATCGCACCAAATATTGACTATAGTCTCTAATGGTCTGATATATCTTCCTTTAATATTCTTGACCTAACAAAATCTTCCCAAATATATCTCCCAGCAATAAAATATAGTAATTTACCTTATGATATCCATCGATAATAATTTTCATGCCCAAGAAGACACAAGGCTTATGAATTTAGTATTCTTGGAAGCATGAGCCAAAGTAAGAGCAAGGGTTCTCCATAAATATTAATATAAAATTATTTCCAAAAGATCTCTACTCCTATTCTTCATGATGATAATACATGACTTTATCCTGTTGCAAACCGCAAAGACTCCCTTGCATATCCAATTTGTATTCAATCCTTATCACATACCAATACACATCAATATTCCATACTTGATCGAGCCTCATCAATTTAGTGATTAGTCATCTTGATGATTCATCGATGCCTAATCACTTCACTCTAATCTTCTCATACTTCCCTATGTTAGGAATTATATAGTGTCGAAAAAAAATAAAAGTGCATGATTACGACAGTTGAAATGAGCAAGGCGATGACTGATATAAAATATCCAAGTGATATTGACTTTGTCACTAGAACATGTGAATCTTAATCTTTGACCACAATGAATTGCTAAATACTCGATTCCATATTAAACTTGCTCCCTCTATATTATCGTTCTTTGGCATCCTTTGTGATATGTATATTTATATATATTGGATCTTCTCACAACATTTTTTTGCTCGATAGTTCTTCAATATGTATGTTATTTTACCACTGACTATTCAAACTACGCTTCAAGATTTGATTACTATTAATTAACTAGTAATAACAATACCTTCACATGATCTAAATTAAGATATCCACACCAAGATGTATCATAATATTGATCAATGCTACTTCAATAATATATTATAATGATCGTTCCTCATGTTGTTATGTGGCAAACTGCCCCAAAACATAGGAACCGCTCAGCACCAAAGAGATTCCTAAGACCAAGTTGCTCTGATACCATGTTGTTTTTATGTGCTTGTTTAATCATGGGCAATGACACACATCATTTTTTCCCTCCCAACCATATATGATATATGACTATCATCTCCCCAAGAACTTCTCTCCTAAATAATGCAGATTTATTATTCAATCTATTGTACGTTGATGTGTATATTAGATCCAAGAGAGGAAGATTCAATCTTCCTTTATACCTATTGGTGGTGCTCCTTCACCAAGGGTCACCACTCTTCAAAGTTGGCCTCATAATTATATTATGACAATAATATAATAATTATATTATTATATTGTCAATAGTTATCAATTATATGATTATACTATATATAATTATTGTATTATCGATAATTATATTATCAAAGGAAAAATGAACTATATGCATCACGAAAAATTCCAATACTAAAGATTACAAAGATTAGACCATGGCAAACTTGAGGTATGCCACTTGGTGGCATTGAGGAGGCCTCCAACTTGGTGGCATTGAAGAGGTCATCCTCGACTGACAATAGTTAATACTGGTCCTCTGTACTCCTTCTCCCTCCATATCTTGGTGTTGCATTAGATATGGGTTCACATTTTCTGAGAGTTTCCAAAGAGGCTAGGGCTAATTCCTTCAAACAGTCGTTGAGCAAGGAGATCTTGATTCCTTCTAGAGACAAGTTTGTGGTCGATGGCGGGATAAATATTATCTTAGGAGATGGAACCAGTGATCAAGGTAAGAATGTTACCCATACTATTTCTTGTGTTATCAAGCCTACTAATCAGATGTCCTTGGCTATAGAATCGAATAAGAGTAAAATTAGGAACAAGACTATTTTCCTTGCAGCCCAAGATATCAATAAACTTCCCTCTAGAACTTTCCTCAATCATTGGATTCAAAAGATTTGGGGAAAAAAAATCATTTTCCATTTTGTCATTTCTTAGGATAATTCAAAAAGGTTTGTTTTTTATTTTCTTTAATAACCCTAACTCCCAAAAATAAATTTTTAGCAAACAATTATGGAAGATTAGGTCTGCCTACTTTAGGGTGTTTCCATGGTCGCTAGATGTTGTCCATAACAAAGTTTTGGCCCTCTCTAGCCCACCATGGATTAATATTGCAAACCTTCCTCTCTTCATGTGGAATAACATCCCCCAAGCCTTGGAACTGATTGGTATTGTTCTACGAGTCGATAGAACACACATCTTGCTTCCTCATACGAATGTTAGGCTTCTGATTATGATTGACCTAGGGAAGGATTTACTTGGTGAAATTGTCTTTGGATTTGGAGACCAGTCATACCCCTACCCTATTTCCTTTATGGGTGGTCTTAATTATTATTTCCTTTGTAGAAGAGAGGGTCACATGAGACATGATTGCCTTATCTTAAAGAAGAAGATGAAAAAGTAATAACCCAAATCTAATAATAATGGTGGTGAGAGTGTTGTGAAACTTGTTATATAGGCTAAGACCTCAAGAAATCTGGGTATGTAACCTCTTGTTACCTTAGAAGATCTCAAGGCTTCCCTAGATGTGTTGAGATCTTAATTTAATAATAATTGTTGTCCCATCCCACCCTTTGGGTCTAACCTTGGTGATCTGGACTCCTTGCCCCAGGTTAAAGACATTGATTTTGGTTTGGTTTCTCGGGACCCCAAACCCAAGCATAGGACACAAAATGCTCAACAACTTGTTCTTAATAAGATCAAGAGGATCTCAGGCCTCAAACACAAATTTAGGAACCCTCCTCTCTCAGGGAATCATGTGATGGAACCAACCAGATCATCCCCCATGAAAGCTCTATTTTTGGAGGTAACAATCTGGTGGTAGGAGGGAGCTCTACTGATAACCATAAAGATTTCCCTCAAGTTCTAGACAAGAGGAGGCTAGTAGACTTGAATTTGAATCACATGGTGGGATGGATGCTATCAAAAGAGCATATGAGATTGATGATAAGTTTAATAATGTTTCTATTGTGGTTGTCCCGACACCTTTGCCTTCGCCCCCCACTCCCAAGGTGAATCATTCCTCTTGCTTAGAGAATGGACTTGATTTTCCATGCATCGACACCCCACTTTCAAAAGAGGTTGAAGATGATCCTCGATTTGAGGAAGGCGAGATCAGGGGGAAGGGCTGGCTATTTTTGAGTTCAAAAATGGATTTCCAAGTGATTTCATTTTCAATGCCAAGAAGACGACTAGGAAACCTTTAGCTGGTAAAGCTAACTTAGAGAGTTGTGGGCTAGGAGATATACAACAAGATGAGGGTGGGGAGTCTAGAGTCAAAAGGAAGAGAATCAAGTCACCCAACACTATTTCCAGTATCAAGCCATTGAAAATACAAAAGAAGAAGCTACCTAATTGTTTTAAGAGCTTCAAAGCTTCTATGGATACAGAATCTTAAAGTTGTTTATGGAGGTCATGTGCACATCTTGGAATGTGAGGGGATTGGAATCTCCAGATAGGAAGTATGTTATTAAGAGGTTTATTAAGATGCAAAAATCATTTGAAATTATGTTGCTTCAACAAGTCAAAGCAATCAGTTTCATTTTAGAAGTGGCTCTAAAATGCACCTGGAAAGATGCTAAGGCTTTCTACACCAACCACCCAAAAGGAAAAGGGGCATGCATCATTCTAGTCAATCCTAAATGGAATAAGAGGATCATTGACTGAGGTTGTTCCCCATGCAATAGAATAGTCAGGGTGATCATGGAATATGAAGGGTTCAAATTCGGTGTTTGTTGAGTATATGTACCCAATGACCATTATGATAGAATAAAAGTTTGGAATTTGATGACTAGCTTGAAAGATTTACCATGGATATTTGTAGGGGAATTTAACATGGTGGAATCCTTACAGTATAAAGGTGGGGTATAAAATAGATTGGAAAGGTAATGAGAAATACTTTTGGTCAAAAATGATCAGCAAACTTAACTTGTTTGACCCACTTGGTGGTCATAAGTCAGATTAAAAGGGGATATGAGATACATGGTCTAATTTTTAGAAGGGGAACAAAATAATTTATTGTAGGTTGGGAAGATTTAATGCTAACAAAGACCACTTTAACTTCAAGAAGGATAATAATTGTGTGAGTGTTAGGGTGGTACCATACACTTTGTCTGACCACCACCCTATAGTCTGCTCTATCTTTCAGATGGGGAGAAACTCACACCCCAACAAGTGCCTTAACTCTTTTACCCTTAATACTTCTCTCATGGGGGATGAGGACATCAAGTAAGTTTCCCTTATGATCAGGTGGTTTAACCAAGACATTGATAACCATTAGAGTGCCATTGAGTATTGGCTTAAGTGTATTGAGAGTTGGAGAGCAATGTTTCAGGTAGTGGGTAAAAAGAGAGCCAAGGACGCTAGGAGATTATAAATTGAGTTACATTTTAAGTTGTGTCAAGTAGAACATGCCACTCAAAATGATCCTGCTAACTATGTGGCACTGGATAACTTATCTTATACCCAAGACTCACTGAGAAGAGTACGACAGTACAAGATCAATGGATTCAAGACCAAAGCCAGATTTAATTAGATTTGGGATGGAGATACTTTTTCCAGTTGCTCAAAATCAAAGAAGCCAAAGGTAAGATTGACTGTATCTGCAAAGAATGAAATATTATTAGGTCTCAGGAGGAGATCCTACAGGATTTTGTAGAATTTTACACCAGACTCTTCACCTCAGAATAAGAAGGAACAACTATAGAAGAGGGGAGAGACAAGATCAAAATAATTATTCCCCTCAAGTGAGGGAGGAGGATGTTCTCTCATTGAGAAAATCTATTACAGTTGAGGAGATTAAGGAGGCCATTCAAAATATGAGTAATGAGAAGGAACTAGTGCCTAATGGGTTACCTATTGAGTTTTATAAAGAAAACATTGAGTGGATTGGACAAGACCTACTACAGGTTTACAATGAGGCTATAGAGGGAGGTTCTTTGGGATTAGTGATTAATACATGAACTATTAAGCTTATTCCTAAAGATGGGAATAAGACTCTTATTAAGAACTAGAGGCCAATTACTCTTCTTAATGTGTCATACAAAATTTTGGCCAAGCTATTAGCTAGAAGGCTTGAGAATTTTTAGCCCAAATTAATCAGCCCCACCCAAACTAGATTTGTGAAAGGTAGGCATATACTGGATAAAATTATCACCTACTACGAGGAAATGGATTGGGCCAAGGCTTCCAATCAGCAGGTCAGTATGTTATTTATTGACTATGAGAAGGCCTATGATAGGATTGAATGGAGATTCATCTTGATGATGTTAGAAGCACTGGGGTTCCCCAAAGAATTCAATCAGATGGTGATGTCATTGATGAATGGAGCTACAACAGTGCTAGAGATCAATGGGATTAGATATGAATCCCTCCCTCTCTCCAGATCTATTAGGATAGGATGTCCTCTTTCCCCTGCACTTTTTAATATTGTGGCAGACTCATTGTATTATACACTTAGGGATAACATGATTTCTCCTAGAGTGAAGTGTATTCTTTTGCCTGATAATATGGAACTTTCAAATATCCAGTTTGTGGATGACACTTCTATCATCATAGAGATGAATGAGATTAAATTTAGTAATCTCATGACTAAATTGGAGATCTTATGCTCCACCTTAGGTAGCAAAGTGTCCATTCCTTAGTCCACTCTACTAGGATGGGAAGATTCCCCACCTAGCTAGTGTTATAAGTTTGAGTTCTCCTAGGGAGGACCCCTTCACCAAGTTAGGTACCTTGGCATACCATTATCAGTCAATCCTGACTTGAAGTTTAAGTGGAAGTGGGTGAAGAATAGAATTGAAGGTAAGCTTAACAAGTGGAACAACATGTTCCTTTCTCTAGAAGGGAGATTGCAAGTATGTCAGAAGATTCTCTCTGCATATACAATTTACTACTCTTCAACTTGGTTGTTTAATCAATCACAGATTAGCTGTATCTAGAAGGTCATCAATTTTTTTTTATGTTCTGATGGAAGAGGAAATACGAAGAGACACATAGTTAGGTGAGATTGGTGCATCAGGAGTACTGACCATGGAGGACTGGGGATGAAAGACTTAATATGGAAAGGCAATGCCTTAGTGGTTAAATGGTTTCCAAATCCACCATTGGAAATTAGCCTTGGAAGATTTTGATTAGGAATAACATTAGCAGAGCAGTACCTGCTCAACCTAAAACTTGGAAGAACCTACCTATTAATGACCTTTTAGCAGTGAAGTTCAAATTAAATGTAAAAGGGTTTTCCATTTTCCAGTCTATTTGGAAAGTTTGGGAGGATGTTAGACAATCTATTTCTGGTAACAAAATTTTTTACCATTGCCAAAACATTTGTGGAGAAAAACCTATTTGGTGGAATCTGAGGAGAGGAGATAAGCATCTTGCACTACTTCAAGGATGCTCTGTGAGGTTATGAGACTCGTTAGGCATCTAATTCTTGTCAGATATGTTAATCTCTAAGTTTTGTTGATGATTAGTGACCAACACTTAGTCATTCACTTAGGCAGTTTTAGTTGGCTATCACTGTGGCCAAGCTAAAACTATGCAAGGCCAAGCAACATTGCCGAGCAGTTTTCAGTTTGCCTAGTTACATTGCCGAGCTGAGTAGGATACAGAGATGTTAAGTGCCAAGCGATAGAGAAGTCAAGTGCCGAGCAGAAAATTTTTTGTATACATGTCTGGAATGATTCAAACTTCGAGGATAAGTGATCTGGCCGACTTGTATAAGCTTTTTGGGCTGACTTATGTATGAATTTAATATTCTTCTATAGAGTTAGTTATGCATTTAATTGTTTTATCCTATGCATGATCTATTGTAAACATTAATTGTAATACCATCAAGGTATGGGTATCAGATCTTGATCGTTGATCTAGATCTC
>MU228440.1:1376859-1402555 GCA_018584345.1 Thuja plicata
AAACAATACCCCCCCCCCCCCACACACACCTTATGAAATAGATATTTTTCCATTTCATTGTTTCCTTTTTTCAAGTAGCATAATCATTTCTATATAAGCACAAAAGGTTTTTGTATAAGAGGGAATGCAAACGCCTTAATAAGACTTAATAAGGTTTGAGAGGATTATAGAATTTCATCTCAATTATAAATAATATGCAAGGCCCAAATATTCATTGTTTCTAAAAATCAATTAATGATAATCTAAAATTAATAAGAAAATAAACCTATAAAATAAAAATATATTAAAGTGAAATACAAGCCTAAATATTTACTCTGTTGATTCAAATGTTGATTAATACAAAGTGTTTTCCCCAAAATAATAAGCGTCTCCAGAATCGATCTTATTGGAAGGTAACTCTATCATGTGATGGTAATTATAATTATAAAATAATAATTTTTTACAAAGATAATAACACATTTTTAAAAAAAAAAATCTACCTTTAAATTAATGTAAAACTAAATATACATTAGCACTTGAAAAAATAAATGTTATTTTAATTTTATCCAAAATTTTAATATTTCACAAGCAAACATTTTAAAAAGTGAATAAAAAACCTTCACTTTTTTTAAAAAATTGTCAATATTTCCAAATGAGTGTATATAATAATAAACATGAATGGTACGCTTACATTCTCCATTCTTCTGGTTTGATGGGTATTTGTGTGTGTAAAATGAGTGATGGCAGCAAGAGAGAGTTGTACACAAAGATATAATTTTTATTCATCCTTATAGGGGCTAAGTAAAAAATTCATGATTGAAAAGTAGATTAAATTGGGTGCGATGCCAAAAAAAAAGCACAGAGTTGCAATTATGATGGGTATGCTAGATATGGAATTGAGGGTGGCCCTTTATTAGAAAATGCTATTGATTTATAGAAAAAAAACTAATGCTTAATGGGTAGTGATGTTTGATTTCTAGATATTTACAAAGAATTTGACGAAAACTCTTTAGAAAATCCAGGCAAATACAATTTGCAAGTGAAAATAATCATAGTTAAAATTCAAAAAGATATTATATATTTAATTTATTATTATTTATGGGAGGTGCATATTCAATCCAAACTATTTGGAATAAACCTCTATCATCCCCGAGCTACTTTTCGCCACTAAAGTTAAAGAAGTGTATGTTAGTAGTTCTCCAGTACTAGATTCTTTGGACGTGTCAGGTGCCAAATCTTCTAGTACATATTTTCCAATCTATTGTTATGTTCCATGGTGTTCTGCATGACCACTAATTTCGTAAGAAAAAGATCTGATTTTTTAGCTTAAACACTTAGTTTAAGTTTAGTTCCTTATCCCTCTATGAACCTATGAAAAGATATCGAAGAAGCCCTTAAAATCCTCTTAACAGGCATTCATGGCATCATTCAAACAACAATTTCAACTCAATTGCTCTATAAAAAAAGGAAAATGAACCTTTATACATGTTCGATGGAGGTCAGATTCATCAAACCATAGAAAACTTCCCCATTAAAGTATTTCATGGGATTGAAGGTTCCCCTCTCACGTGGGGTCAGAGCGGGCTTACTCTCTTCTGCAAATTCGGCTCTGGAATCCAGAATTGCCTCCAAATATCAATTAATCCTTTCATTCCCCACCATTCTCAATTTCCCCGACACACAAAAGCCACCCATTACTAGTAATCAAATTTCAAAAGAATTCAGAAATTTCAAACTTGATACTCCTTCAGCAAACAAGAAACATCATTACATACACAAAACACTAAAAACTTGGGCACAAATTGCCCTTGAATTTTACTGCATTCAACTGATAAAATTTCCTCATCTTAAACAAAACCTGGTAAGGATGTGAAATTAAATTTTTTACAATAACCTCAATATGACATGCCTAGATATGAACATTTCTTGATTAATATATGTTTCAAACCCGAGGAGGACCGTGCTCTCGTCAGCTCTCGTACTAATACAAACGGTGCAATTGTAGCCAAATTTATAGCTTGCACAACCAAATATTGTACATTGAGGCTTGATCCGCTCCTCCATGCTGAATTTCACTAGTGAATTGATAGTATTGAGTTATAGTGATAAGCTGGAAGATAAAATGGCAAACAATTTAAATCCAAACACAATCTATGACCACAGATCTGATGAAGTAGAATTCAGAAAAAGAATATAAAATTTGAAAAAGATTAATCCGTATGGTCATGATCAAAACACACACCTGTCAAACAAAGCCCCTAATTTCAAAGGTGTCTTCTTCCAAATCGACCCCAGTAAGCAGAGCATCAAAATTCCGAGGGACTCAAGCCTTCTCATAGTTTTGATAATAACAAGAATCTGAATGAATTGTTTTCAAGATATCGAAATTCATTCTCAATTGAGCAAAGTAGGAATTGCTTCAAATTTATTTTATGTGCCACTTAAACTAACAGTTCACAATGTGTTTTACCATTCATCTTGGTAAAATTTCAACGTTTAATTGTTGAGAGTACCCAACGATAACTACGGCAAGCTTTAATTAAGCACAAAAATTGTCAACCGCCAACATTATGTTTCCTTTTAAGCACAAAAATTGTCAACCATCAATATTTTGTTTCCTTTTTTTGCGAGCCAGTTTTAGATACTTTCTGGTATAAGACAATTCATTGGCTCACTGACACTTTTCTGTCAGTGGGCAATGCCCACAATGAAAAACCTATCGACTTAATTAATCTTTTATTATGAAAACTATAATTTTGCTTAAAATCTAATTTTGGTTGATAGGATAGATTTAGAACTCGTTATGTATGTTCTAGGATAGATTAAGGCAAGATCTGTGTATTCAAATTCGTAGAAAATGGATTAGATAATCCAAATATGTATTTTTTTGAAGAAAAAAAATAGAGTTATCCTTAGAAAATTAATTATGTGTTCTTCAGAAACGCACAATCAAACTTAGAAAATAAAACCCATTAGAGTTAAGGGCAAAACAAGAATGTAATTCTTTTACTAAAATTATCTATATTTTCTTTAAAAAAAAATTCTATGGATATTATTATTCTAGTTATAAAATAATATATTTGTCCATGTTGTAGTTTTTTTAACAGATTCTAGTTCTGTATTTTTTTTGAACAAAAAACAAATAAAACGTGTTTAAATTTAAAAAAGGAAATATATTTAAAAAATAATGATATATATAAAGAAATATTATTAAAAACGGGGCCGGGGTCCCAACCCCCACCCTGGCAGCTAGCTGTCGGCGGCAGCAGTAATTGCCTGCGACAACTAAAGCTGCCTACGGTAGCCCTTTGGGGGGCCCGCCTCCCTTGGGGAATGGGGAGTGGGGTATGCCCCCCCCACTTCGCCTTAATTTTTTTTTTATAAAAAAATTAATTAATATTAATTTTCATATTATTTATTTATTTAATCATTATTATTATTTTTAATAATGCTTAATTTATTTAATGTAAAACTTATTTGTTAATTTATTTAATATTAGTTTCTTTAAATTAATATTAATTAGTATTAAATGAGTGTTAGATTTTAAGATTTGTATTTAATAATTAAACTTAGTTAATATTAATTAATTTGATATTAATTGGTATTTCTTTTTTATAACGTTAATTATTAAATAAAAAGAAATTATTAAATTGTGATTAATGTTTTAATTCCTTTTAATTGCATATTATTGTGTTCTTTTCTCCTTGTTAATGTAGTTTTCTTTTGGGTTTATATGGGGAACTACGTTGGCTCATAGGGAAATGTACCAGAGGCTAGGGGTGTGCTTTAGATAGTTGTGTTTCTGCTTCTTTTTGTGACATAGTATCTATTCGATTGTCTTTACCCGATTGTTCAAGTCTAAACTCAAGTATAGGTGAACTCTTGAGAGTGTGTGTTTACTTGATTTTGGGTTCAAATACCTAAGTGTGTTCCTAATGACCTTTTTATGGAACTAAAATCTAACTATTGTATCTTTACAGTACTTATGGGATTGATTATGACTATGAGCTTAGGGTAGGTAATCTAAGTGTTTAAGGGGGGAGTGGCTTGCAATGAGGGTTAGGACCCTAAGAGGTTGTCAAGGTAAATCATTGTAAGTTACTTAATAAGTGATAACATAATTACACTATGGGGTTTTAAAAATAATTAATAAGATGTTTGTATTTCTCATCCGTACCTTGAGTGCTTGTATAGGGTAGGATGGGAGCGGGAGGAGATGCTTGATTTGATCTTGCATAGTTAGTATCCTTGTCTATACGAGAGGTTACTAATACCGCATAGAGTCACTAGGGGGCTGAGGTCCAGCGAGACTTCTCGGGTAACTCTAAAGTTGACTCATGTGATAAAACTTCCCCATTTACATTTTAGGTTTCCTATGTGTGTTGGTTGCCTCTAGGTTTATAGGGTTTTACTATTTAGTTGTACTTTGAGATAGAGAGCTTTTAGGATTCCTTGTTTAGTCCTACCTTATGATTGGTTTGTAAGCCGAGTGGGATTTGTTGTTATATCCTCAACACGGTGGGAGTGGACCATTTAGGTGCCACGAGGATGGGTGGCATTGATCCTCTTTACCATTGGAGACCTCGATGTCCGTGTACCATTGTTGATGATCTTGTAGCAGTTATACTTTATGCGATATTATTGGAGATATGCTCTTATCTATCTCAAGTTGTTTATCATCATGTATATGTGTATCAGTTATGTTACTTATGGATTAATGTATTGTACTTTGTATTTGATTATAATTACATACCCCGCAACTTGTGCAATGGATGTCATTTTATTGGATATACCTTATGGTATCAAATGTAATTGTATCATTAGTTATGAGATGTTTTACTTGTTAATTATTATGTACTTTAGAATATTTGTAATTAGTTGTTAATTAATTTATGAGTAATTCCTACGTTATGGAACCCTTGAGAATTGTATTCCTGTTGAGTTTAATTTTATAATCATGTTTTGTGTTTCATTGTAATTGCTCTTGCTTTATTGTTCATCTTGAATGTAAACTATAATTTTTTTTTATTTTGTGAACTTTTTTTTGTAACTCTAAAGTTGACTCATGTGATGACACTTCCCCATTTACATTTTAGGTTTCCTATGTGTGTCGGTTGCCTCTTGGTTTATAGGTTTTACCTATTTAGTTGTACTTTGAGATAGAGAGCTTTTAGGATTCCTTGTTTAGTCCTACCTTATGATTGGTTTTTAAGCCAAGTGGGATTTGTTTTTATCTCCTCAACACGGTGGGAATGGACCATTTAGGTGCCACAAGGATGGGTGGTAGTGATCCTCTTTACCATTGGAGACCTCGATGTCTGTGTACCATTGTTGACGATCTTGTAGTAGTTGTACTTTATGCAATATCATTGAAGATATGCTCTTATCTATCTCAGGTTGTTTATCATCATGTATCTGTGTATCAGTTATGTTACTTATGGATTAATGTATTGTACTTTGTATTTTATTATAATTACATACCCTATGACTTGTGAAATGGATGCCATTTTATTGGATATACCTTATGGTATCAAATGTAATTGTATCATTAGTTATGAGATGTTTTACTTGTTAATCATTATGTTTGTGTTTCACTATAATTGCTCTTGCTTTATTGTTCATCTTGAATGTAAACTATAAATTTTTTTTATTTTGTGAACTTTTTTTCTATTAAAGATATATGACTGTATTGATATCAAAAAAACTGTTACATCTAGGTGTCTAGCTCATGCTAATTACCAAAATGAGATCCAAAAACATATATAGGTTAATATATACCTCCAGCTACACCTGAATGCAATATCTAGAATAGAAAAAAAGTCCCTAGAACTATCATAGTTTACGAAAGTGAATTATACAAAAGAGGTAGCCAACATTATAAAAGTACTATCTAGCTGGTACATTCAATCAAAATCTTCATCTCTTTAAGGTACCCAAGTTACCCAGCCATGTTTTCCTTCCATCTACTTCAGCACCTCAACCTTCCTGATATGTTGTTCGTATGGGTGTGCCAGGGGCATTGCAACTGGATACAGGGGCCTAGGACTGCAGAAATGGGGACAACATTATTACTAGTCTATCATCCTTGTTTAGCCCTTGCACCTCTGCCATGAATTTGTGTAGGGAAGCTCTGAATGGTGCCAAATCCTCAGATTCTTTAGTCCATGTGTAACCATGTGACACCTCCCAAGCACCAAGCCTGGCCATCGCGTTCTTGAACAAGTCTTCCAACTTCTTTCTCTTGATTTTGATCACAACTGTAACCTGCACAACAATATCATGAAATATGAGTCTCTTGAGAGACTCAGTAAGGCTTCTATTATGACCACCAAAAACAATATCATTCCTCTTTTTCCAGATGTTCCACATAATTAAGCCAAAGATAAGTGCAAAAAAACTATTAAAAGGTTGCTTCAAACCATTAATATGAACTGATAAAATATCTAGAAAAAAGATAGCATAAGCCTAAGAAAAGCCAAAGAGTTTCTAGGTATCAATAACAAACATGCAGCTAAAGAACACATGAATGACAGACTCAGGGAGAGGGAAAAAGGCACACAAACTAGGATCTCTATTAGGCAGTCGAAAAGGCAACCTGTGTAAGATAAGATGGTGGGGAGATCCTCTCCTAGAGTTTTCTTTCTCTCTCCAAGACCTTCACTTGGTCTTCCTTAGGGTCTCTATCACTACCCTAACTAGAGGATACCTCTCTGATCCTCTAACACACTAGGAGCTCTCCACCAACTTCAAACACTTCACTAAACCTTTCTCCATAGCCTTACTCTTTCATGGATTCCTTGATCACCTAACCATCCAACTGAAATTCCTTCTTGTGAGTTGGTTCCTTGACTCTTTCCTAAGTCCTTTCAACACCCCTGGATCCAATCTTTAGGATCTTTCAACCTAATTCCAATCGGGTTCAAGATTCTAGTCTTTTAGGCCTTGTAGCCTTTTTAGGCCAATTAGCCCTCCTAAACACTGAAAAGTTGGTTTTTCTCTAAAAATCCCTCAACATGCCTAAAATATGATCACATATTATTTGTGGGTTTTTCCTAACCTTACATATTTTCTAGGTCTCCAATTCCCACACTATCTGTACAGTGGACTTCTACCAAACCCCTAAAAATAAGGGTTTCTAGGGCATGAAGACTGGTTTGGTTTCTTGAACTGATCAATTGAGTTCCTCAGAACTTATCCTTCCATCAAAAGGTCTACACTTCATTCCCCCACACTCCTCTATCCTTTATTGGCACATACCAATCACTTAGCAACCTCCATTTCCTCTGCACTATTCAGTTACCCTAGCCAGAATAACCAGTACTCGCCTAGGGCCTGAATGTTCTCTTTCTTCCCCTGCACACACACACTCCACACACCATATCTACATATAATATACAAGGATTTAATCGATTCCAAGTGGTCATGGGAGTTTGAACCATGAGAATACCACGAAAAGCCATATTTTACAAGACTAGACCAAAACTAGCCAGTGAACTCACAAAATACAAAGAATTAAACAAAATATAACCATAAAGAACAATTAACTATACCAATACCACAAATATATAAGGAATTAAATTTCAAACACTCTCCATGATTTCATTCAATCCACAAAAGTGTTGGATGATGGCTCTATATGTTAATTACACTGCAAATTGGTTCTTTCCAATCACCAGTCCGTACCAAATGAAATATAACTATTAGATTAGGGTTTTAGTAACCTTATATACTCTCATCCCACATGTCTAGACCCTCTGGTCAGGATTTGGGCATCATAAAAGCCGATTCCTAAAATCTAGGAAATGTTGTCATGACAACTTTGACAACTTTTGCAAAATGACATTTTCTCCACTTTGATGGCCCTATTTGGTTCCAAACCTTACCAAATGACCTCAAATGACTTTAAAACATTAAAAACTTGAAAATATCCCATTTTTGAAGTTTTGGTCAACCCTTTGACCTTTTGGTTGACTTCTAGGTTTTAGACCCCTAAAATCAACTTGACTCAACAACTCACAAACCCTAATCTCTCCTAACACTAAAACACACCTAAAAAACACACTAGGGAATTCATAACATAGTACTTATTCATGGATGGTTGGAAAAAACAAAATACAAGCCAAAATGACTAAAGATCTTCCTAAAGACCTTAGGGTGCTCTTGCACCATCCTCCCCCTGCAACAAGAAAGTCAAGATACTTGTGGTGTAAGGAACTCCTCACTGATTCCATGCTTCTTGAAGTCACTCTCAGCTATCCAAGTGGCTTCTGACTCTGGTTTCTGTCTACACTTCACTAGATGCTCCATATAGACTTTGTGTCTGTCTTCTTCTTTACCCTTGAATCCAATATCTTTTCCACTTGTGGCTTGACCTGTTCCAGAGTCTTGAACTCTCCCACATCCTTATGCACCTCTATACTATATTGCAACTCATCCATATGTGGCCCCTTATACTTGATCAAATCCTTCACATTGAAGATTGGAGAAATTGACACCTCCTTGGGCAGCTCCACCTTGTAAGCATTGGGTCCATACTTAGCCAATATCTTCCAAGGTCCAACCCTTTTCATATGTAGCTTACTAGGTATCCCTTTTTCTAATCTTTCCTTATTCAGGAACATCATTACTAGTTCACCCAGTTCAAACTGAAAATCTCTTCTTCCCTCATCTCTTTTGGCTTTCAACTTTTGATTGGCCTCCATTAAGGTCTTTTTCACTTGTTCATGGACTTCCTTAATTGATTGTGCGAAGTCATTAGCATTTCCACTAACTCCCTCATATGCTTTGAGGTCTTTGAGCTCCATCAAACCCCTTGGATGTGCCCCATACACAATCTCAAATAGACTTTTCCTTGTAGTCCTATTTGTGCTATCATTATAGGCAAATTCTACCTGTGGGATAACTTGCTCCGATCCTTGTCCATATTCCTTTGTCAGACATCTAAGAAAGTTCTCAAGAACTCTATTGATTACTTCAGTTTTCCCAATCGTTTGATGATGATAGGCAGATCCATGAGATAAGTTTGCACCTAATCTCTTCCATAGGGTCTTCCAAAAGTGCCCCATGAACTTCACATCCCTGTCTGCAACAATAATCATTAGTAGACCATGAATCCTCACTATCTCTTTGGAAAACAAGTAGGCTCTATGGCCAACATCATGTGTTGTTTTACATTGGATGAAGTGGCTCATCTTACTAAACCTATCTACCACTACAAACACACTGTCTAAACCAGTTGGAGTTCTAGGTAACCCCACTATGAAGTCCATACTTATGCACTCCCAAGGTCTATTTGGAATGGGTAATGGCTGGTAAAGTCCTACATTTGATGAAGTGGCTTTAGCCATCTGACATATGCCACACTGTTTCACATATCTCCTTACTTCCTTCTGCATTTTTGGTCACCAATAGAGCCTTTCCACTAGGTCTAGTGTCTTGTTCAGTCCAAAGTGTCCACTTAGGCTCCCATTATGTTTCTCTTGTATGAGGTTCTCCCTCATAGAGCCTTTTGGAACACATAGTTGATTGCCTTTGAATAGAAACCCATTCTGCAATGCATACTCTACAAACTCACTGTGAAAGTGATTCTCAAAATCTTTGCACACTTTGTAAATCTCTAAGAAATCTAAATCTCCCTCATATAGGTCTCTAAAACCTTCAACTCCTGTACTTTGCAACTGAATCTCCTGAATGGTGAGTAGTCTCCTACTAAGGGCATCTACAACTTTGTTTTGCACCCCCTTCTTATGTTTTATAGTGAAGGTATATGACTATAGGAACTCCATCCATTTAATGTGTCTCAAGCTAAGCTTGTCTTGAGTGTTTATGTAACTCAATGCTTGGTTGTCCGTAAAGACAAGAAACTCTTTAGGAAGTAGATAATTCCTTCATTTCTTTAAGGCTTGTACAAGAGCATATAGCTTAAGTCATATGAAGAGTACCTAGACTTAGCCTTATTTAGTCTTTCACTGAAAAAGGCCACAGGCCGGCCTTCTTGACTTAGGACAGCTCCTACTGCAATGCTACTTGCATCACACTCCACAATGAATGGTTTGTCAAAGATAGGTAACAAAAATATAGGTTGAGTGGCTACTTCACTTTTCAAGCTTTCAAACCCCTCATTAGCTGCCTTAGTCCAAATGAATTTAGTGTTCAATCCTCCTTTGATAGTCTCTAGGACTGGAGCACAATTCTCACTGAATCTCCTAATGAACTTCCTATAGAATTGGGCTAACCCATGGAAGCTCCTAACTTTAGTCCCTGTCTTAGGAGTAGGCCAGTTCAAGATGGCCTCTACTTTCTCTTTATCCATTTTCAAGTCACCCTTGGAAACTACAAAGCGAAGGTAGACTAGTTCTTCCTTCACGAACTTGCTCTTCTAAAGGTTTATGGTGAGTTTCTCCTCTTGCAACTTATTCAACACTAACTCCAAGTGTTTCATACAATCCTCTTTTGTTTTACTGAATATGAGAATGTCATCTAAAGAGACAACTACAAAAACTCCTATATAGTCCTTCAAGACCTCATTCATCACCCTCATAAAGGTGCTTGGTGCATTGGTAAGCCCAAAGGGCATAACTAACCATTCATATAACCCCTTTGTAGTCTTAAATTCATACTTCCACTCACCACCTTCCTTCATCCTAATTTGGTAGTACCCACTCTTCAAGTCAATTTTAGAGAAGTACTTAGCACCCCCCAAGTAATCCATCAAGTCTTCTATTCTAGGAATTGGAAATCTATACCTGGTAGTTATTCTATTTATTGCCCTATAATCAGTACACATCCTCCACTTACCTCCCTTCTTAGGATCCAACACCACTAGGACAACACAAGTGCTTATGCTCTTCCTAATCAGTCCTTGATCCAAAAATTCTTGCACTTGCCTGGCTATCCCCTTGTTTTTCTCTGGTGTCATCTTGTATGCATCTTTGTTTGGTAAGGATGCTCTTGGTATGAAGTCAATTTGATGACTTATCTCCCTCTTTGGTGGTAGTGAAGCTGGTGTCCCCTCACATATTATGTCCTTGAACTGATCCAATAGTTCTCTCACTTCCTTTGGCATAGGTGCTTGCTTATGAGTCTCCTCCTCCTTTGGCTTTAACAAGATTGCATAGCCAACTTCCTCATCCTTCATATCCTTTAGGAATTATTTCCCACTCATCAACAAAGTACTGGATTCTTCCTTCTCCACTGTTTCTTCCTCCAGTAAGAATTGTATCTTGAATGTTACCCCATTTTTCTTGAAGGAGTACTTATTATCTTTCCCATTATGGATAGCTTCTCTATCATACTTCCATGGTCCGCCAAGCAACAAATGGAAAGCATCCATTGGAAACACATCACATAGTATCCTATCTTGATACTTTCCAATGGAAAATTCTACCCACACTTTTTCATTCACTAAGATGTTTTGGCGCTTATTCAACCATGTAACTTTATAAGGACACACATGTGGGATTTTGGTGAGCTTCAACTTCTCTACTGCCTCCTCAGATATAACATTATTTGTTGACCCTGAATCAATGATCACCTTGCACACTTTTCCCAATATCTTGCATTTTACTCTGAAAAGAGCCCTCCTCTACTTGTGATCATCTTTGGTGGGTGTCTTGATTAGTATTCTTCTCAACATAAGGTGTTCTCCTTCTCTGAATCTAGACTCACCTTTGATTGTTTAGAGCAATCTTCTTCTTGGACATAAGCTATCTTCTTCTCCCCTTGTGAGGATGTTGGTTTATCTGGACACCTATATGCAGGGTGTCCCAACTATCCACAGTTGTAGCATTTCATAGAATAAAAGTGAGAGCTTCTCCCAAAACCTCCTAATCTTCCTCTGCCACTATTATAAGAACTTCTTCCTCTATTGTTTTATCCACCCCTACTGCTTGATTCTTGCCCTTGCTCTGTATATCTGGAGTCACTTTGACCTCTACTGTCACTGCCTCTTCCACTTGAACCTCCTCTATGGCCACCTTTGTTGTCTCTACCCCTTCCTCTACCTCTGGAGCTAGAATCTTCTCTCTTCTTGAGTTTCTCTTCCACTTTCAAAGCCATTTGAAAACAACTATGATTGGAAGTCAGGGTAAAGAGGCTAAGTTCTTCTTGAATGTTCCACCTTAATCCATTAAGGTACCTTGCAACTTTGATACTCTCTGTCTCCTGGATTCTTGATCTAAGACAAAGTATCTGAAATTCTTTAGTATAGGCTGGCACATCTAGGTCTTTTTTCCTAAGGTTCTACCTCTTCTTATGCAATTGAATGTCATAATCTTCTGTAAGGTAATTCTCCTTCACCTTTGCAACCATTTTTTTTCCAATTTTTTATGGGCTTCTTTCCCTCTTTCTCTCTTTCTTCCTACAAGAACTCCCACCATGTGAGTGCTTTCCCTCTTAGCCTTGACTTGGCTATCTTTACCTTTTGTGCCTCTATAATCCCATCACACTCGAAGTGATTCTCCATCCCTTCAAGTCATTCCATAACCATTTCTGTATCCATCTTACCAGAGAAAAGTGGTATTGCTTCTAGATCCTTTCCACTCAATGCCTTGAGTTCCTTGAGGAATGGTTCCTTAGGTTGAAGAGGTTTAGGCTCTGGTTCTACCTCCTCTTCTACAGGTTTCTTTCCTTTATCTATCACTTCATGCATTTCTTCTCTCATCTTGCTGGCAGTCTCTACCACCTTTTCCATTTTTATCTTCATCTCTTCCATTTCTTCTTCAAGAAGCCTATTCTTGATTTTTTTCTCTGACAAATCCTTGGCCAACTCTGCATTGGTCACCATGATGTTCTCACCTATGGATTCACTCCACTCCGACATACACTAATCCACTCCCAAGCCTTTCAATGGCTCTGATACCAATTTGGTGGAGAGCTCCTCTCCTAGATCTTTCTTTCTCTCTCCAAGACCTTCACTTGGTCTTCCTAAGGGTCTCTATCACTAACCTAACTAGAGGATACCTCTCTGATCCTCCAACACACTAGGAGCTCTCCACCAACTTCAAACACTTCACTAAACCTTTCTCCATAGCCTTACTCTTTCATGGCTTCCTTGATCACCTAACCATCCAACTGACATTCCTTCTTGTGAGTTGGTTCCTTGAATCTTTCCTAAGTCCTTTCAAAACCCCTGGATCAAATATTTAGGATCTTTCAACCTAATTCCAATCGGGTTCAAGATTCTAGTCTTTTAGGCCTTATAGCCTTTTTAGGCCAATTAGCCCTCCTAAACACTGAAAAGTTGGTTTTTCTCTAAAAATCCCTCAACACCCCTATAATATTATCGCATATTATTTGTGGGTGTTTCCTAACCTTAGATATTTTCTAGGTCTCCAATTCCCACACTGTCCGTACAGTGGACTTCTACCAAACCCCTAAAAATAAGGGTTTCTAGGGCATGAAGATTGGTTTGGTTTCTTGAACTTCTTTAACTGATCAATTGAGTTTCTCGGAACTTCTCCTTCCATAAAAAGGTCTGCACTTCATGCCCCCACACTCCTCTATCCTTTATTGGCACATACCAATCACTTAGCAACCTCCATTTCCACTGCACTGTTCAGTTACCCTAGCCAGAATAACCAGTACTCGCCTAGGGCCTGAATCTTCTCTTGCTTCCCCTGCACACACACACTCCACACCCCATATCTACATAGAATATACAATAATTTAATGGATTCAAAGTGTTCATGGGAGTTTTAACCACGTGAATACCAAGAAAAGCCATCTTTTATATGACTGGACCAAAACTGGCCAATGAACTCACAAAATACAAAGAATTAAACAAAAGATAACCAGAAAGAACAATTAACTATACCAATGCCACAAAGATCTAAGGAATTACATTTCAAACACTATCCATGCTTTCATTCAATCCACAAAAGTGTTGGATGATGGTTTTGTATGTTAATTACACTGCAAATTGGTTATTTCCAATCACCAATCCGTACCAAATGAAATCTAACTGTTAGATTAGGGTTTTAGTAACCTTATATACTCTCATACCACATGTCTAGACCCTCTAGTTGGGATTTTGGCATCATAAAAGCCGATTCCTAAAATCTAGGAAATGTTGTCATGACAACTTTGACAACTTTTGCAAAATAACATTTTCTCCATTTTGATGGCCCTATTTGGTTTCAAACCTTACCAAATGACCTCAAATGACTTGAAAAAATTAAAAAATTGAAAATCTCCCATTTTTGGAGTTTTGGTCAACCCTTTGACCTTTTGGTTGACTTCTAGGTTCTAGACCCCTAAAATCAACTTGACTCAACCACTCACAAACCCTAATCTCTCCTAACACTAAAATACACCTAAAAAACACACTAGGGACTTCATAACATAGTCCTTATTCATGGATGGTTGGAAAAACCAACCTACAAGCCAAAATGACTAAATATCTTCCTAAAGACCTTAGGGTGCTCCTGCACCATAAGACGCCACAGAAAACACTTAATTTTGGGTTCAACCAGGGAGGACTAGAGGTTGAGAAATATCTTGCTCCACTTGTCTGATTCAAGGTTAAGGTTCCAACATTTATTCAGGTGGGGGAAGATGGGGAATTCTTTGGTAAGGAGGCCATAGAGAAGCTTGGAGTTGGATTTGGTAATCAGGGCTCCATCTACCCATCTGGACTGGGTATGGCATTCACTTTCCACATACAACTGTTTGTGAAGGAAGAAGTTGTCACCAGACTCCTTAACCACTGAGTAGGTCCTAAAATGAGATTGAGGGAGATCAAATATGTTTTTCAAATCATCCCATTCCACTAGTTGATCATCCTATAAGATATCTACAAAGAAAGATATGCCCTTCTCATCCCACTTCCTAGCTGAGAAACCATGCAGAAGTGCCAACAGTTTATCTCTTCTTTTGAGGTTCCACCAGATTGATCTGTTACCACAGGTTTTACCATGGCTGTGAAAAATATTGTTGTCTGTAATGAGATGTCTGACCAAGTTCCATGCTTTCTAGATATATTTGAACACATCAGATCCTTGTACCTTAATCTCTACCTCACCTGCTATAATTTCATTCATGGATAGGTGCCTCCATGATTTCCCTTTCTTATGGTGCCCCCTAAAAATGTTATTTCTGATCAGGGCTTTCCAAGGTTCCTCCCCTACCAAGGCTCTAGTGATCCACTTAGTAGCCAAGGATATTCCTTGTATTCTGAGATCCCTGAGGCCTACTCCCCCCTGTTTCTTGCTTTTAGTGCACCTTTCCCACTTGACTGCATGACTTGTTTTGTTACCTCTGTCATCTGACCATAAATAGTCCCTGATAGTCTTCTAGATGTGTTTGAACTGGTATTGATTGAATCACCAGGCATATGAGAAATACAAAGTGTAGGATGACATCACTTTTTGGCAGACTTGAACTCTGCCTGCCATAAAGAGATATTGATTGTACCATTTGTTGATTTTCTTATCCACTTTCTCCTTGACCATCCCCCACATGTCTTTAAGGTTAGGATTTAGGGAGAAGGGGATGCCAAGGTATTTGACCTGGTAGTTTGGGCCCTCCCACCTGTAGTTCCATCTAGAGAGCCAATCAGGAGGTGCTTCTATCCACCCCATGAATAGGGATTTCTCCATAGATATCTTACTTACAGAGGAAGAACAAAATAGTTTCATCTTCTCCATGAAGAAGGTAAGGTTCTCTAGTTCTAATTTAAGAAGCAAGGCTATGTCATCAACAAATTGAATGTTTTTGATCCCCTTCTCCTCAGGTAGTAGAACACCTCTGACCCTTGGTATGATAGTGTGGTCGGCAATGAGATGTCCAACATCTTCTACTGCTATTACAAATAATGTAGGGGCCAAAGGGTATCCCTGCCTTATTGACCTTGTCAGCTCGAAGCAATCTAAGCTAATACCATTTAATTCTACTCTTGTCTGGGCCCCTCTCATTAAGGTTTGGACCATATTAATGAAGTTGTTGGGGATTTCCAGTGCTGCCATCATCATGTATAAGAAGTCCCATTCTATCATGTCGTAGCCTTTTTCATAGTCTAGCAGGAGCATACATACTTGTTGCTTAGACTCCTTAGCCCACTCCATAGCTTCCCATCAAGTGACTACGTTATCCAGAATGTACCTACCCTTCACAAAACCTAATTGGCTACAATCAATAATGTTGGGGAGTACCTTCTTGAGTCTGGTAGACATGAATTTGGCTAAGATATTATAGGAGGAATTAAGAATGGTGATAGGTCTCCAGTTCTTTATTAGAGATTTATCACCTTCTTTGGGGATAAGTTAGATAACATCATTGTTGACATCTTTTCCCAAAGTACCAACCTCAAAAGCTTCATTGTACAACTCCCAAAGATCTTGACTAATCCAACCTATGTTTTTATTGTAAAATTATATGGGCATCCCATTCGGGCCAGGGCTTACCCACAACCATCTGAGTAATGGCCTCATTGATTTATGCTTCCCTAATAGTCTGATTGAGAAGGGATGAGTCCTCCTCCTTCATTATTTTTTGGATCACCTGCCTAATTTTGGCCATAGCTTCTGTCATCTCAACTCCATTTCCTTGGGAGGTAAAAAATTTATGGTAGTAGTTTATGAAGGTAAGGATGATATGAGATTGATCATCAATTTTGCACCCCTCATCCCATATTTCCTCAATATTGCCTCTTGATTTTTTCTGTTTGAGGAGATTGAAGAAAAACTTAGAGCCTTTGTCACCGTGTTCTACCAAGTCGCTTCTGGATCTAATATTAATGCCTTTGAGCTTTTCATTTTAGATTTTCATGCGCCCGTCTTGCGTTTAAGCCATATATAAAGTGGCCACCTATGAGGAGGGGTTATTTTGAAGTTCTAATTCTTCCCTTTCTAGTTGTCCCTGTAGTGCACCCTCTTTTCATCTCCCATCCCTAGCTTTCTTACCCCCTGCAGTTTGGAACAGAGCTCTCTAACTGGCTATGTTTTGGGTCTATTTGTCCCTAGCACTAAGATGTCCAGCCACAATATCATTAAACCATCTGATCATCAAGACTGCATTATTGATGCCAAGTTCCTCTAGCAGGGAGGTATTCAGACAGAATGATCCAAGCCCCAATCATCTCTTAGGGGTATGAAAGGTTGAGAGGAATCTAGAAGTGATGGGATGGTGATCAGAAAGGGTATATGAGGTGACTCAGACTACCCTGCATGCCTCATCCTTTTTTCATTTAAAAGCTACATGGTTGAAGTAAAATCGGTCCAACCGAGAGTAAATCCTCTTGTTTCCCTACTGATAGCTACACCAGGTGTACCATATATCCTTATGGTCATTCTTATTACCTCTCAGTGGGTCGGTAAGTTTTTGTTTGTTTAGGAATTTATTCCAGAAATACTGTTCACTTCCTTTCCATTCCAGCTTGATACCCCCTAGCTTATCTTGAGGGTGATCAACCATGTTGAAGTCTCCTCCCACTATCCAGGGGATCTCATCGAGAGAGCCTAACCATTTACAAAGTTTAGTCCTTTCCCTATAGTCATTAGGAGCATATATTGAGCATACTCTAAATTTAGTTTGGTGATCTTCAAGTACCATCCAGACTGCCCTGTTGCAGGGTGAGGTACCCTAATGTAGGACCTTATTGGCCCATAGGGGGCTGAGGAGAATGAATATTGCACCTTTCCCCTCGCTATGGGAGGAGGAGAAAGAGGAGGCTTCTTTCCAAATGCATTTGAGAGCTATATCAAGAAATAATTTTTTGGCTTTGAATTCCTGGAGCATCAAGCAATCTATCCCTTTATAGGCTCTCCTAAATCTCTGTACAATGTATTTTTTTTCAGAGGATTCCAGTCCTCTGACATTCCAAGATGCAATTTTGAAGTCCATACACTAGGTAGGGGATTTAGATCCATTCCTAAAGATTGAGAAGAATTTAGGGATGTCATTAGTATCTCTAGGTTCTTTTTTGTTACTAGAACCTGTTGGTCTCCCTCTTTTCTTCTTTCTCTTTATAGGGCCTGCATCTTCCCCTTCCACCATGGGGTTCTCTCCTTTAGTAAGAGGGTTGGTGACTCTCAAGATTCTCTTGGTTTTGTTATATTTAAGGACTTCTTCCCAAGGGCTATCAATAAAAGGAACAGTGTACCAATTTTGGTTGATGCCCTTTTCACTAAAGGCATCCTTGAGGGAGGATCCATGGATCTACATAAGTGGATCAGCTTCACCCCTCTCATTGACACCATCTAGCCTAGTTGGGGTAACAGGGAGAGTATGACAAGATAGCTCAGATGGATGACAAGGGTGGGGAGGGTCGGGAGGGATGGCAAAAATAACTAAAAGGTCAAAGTCATGAAGAGAGCTAGTGATAGACGAGGCCAGTCCAAAGGCACCATTCTTATCTTCAAAAGTTTCCATATCATCACCACCTCTAACCATGGCCCCATCTTTATCACCATCTGAGGGCATCTTCTCAAAACTCTCTAAGCTATCTGAACTACAGTGGGTGGGGTCACCGAGAAGGGAAGATTGATCAACAAATTTTTCATTAACTTTGCCTCTCCTCCTCTTGGAGGGGACATCAACTTTCATAATTTTGTCCAATGCCAATTGATGTGCATTCTTGGACTATCTTTTGTGTTTGTATTTAGGGGTAGGAGGGATCTTGTCCCCACTTCTTGTGCCATCCTGCTTATTCTGAATGTTCAAAATAGCTAATTCTAGACCAAGAGAAATAGATAAGTCATTAAGGGAAGAGATAACAGGGTTGGGAAGGGTGGTGGAGCAAGGGATGGTTGTCGGGGTAGGGAGAGACTGCAAAGTAAAGATCTTAGGAGAAGATGGGGGAGGGGATTTGAGACCAAGAATGTTCTGTTTAGGCAGGGTCAAGGCTTCTCTGGTAGGGGGTTGGTACTTAGGTATGGGGCCTAACAGAGGGCATTTACTTCTTTTATGACCGTCTTTCTTACACAGGAAACAAGAGTTGAACCCACCCAAAAATTCCATAGGACAAGACATGTGTTCTCTGTCCAGATTAAAAACTAGGGTTTTTGGGATATCGACGCCTGGTTTGAGAGAAATTAAAATCCTTGCATCCATATGGGGGAGGAGCACATTGGAATGGTCAATGTGAATAAAATGACCTAGGGAATCAAGGGGTTCTGCAAGCACCTTCCAGAGAAAAGGAGGGATTTGTTTGATAGTAATCCATCTCGGGCAGGAGAAGGCCATAATTTCTTCAAATTTAGCATTACTCGACCATCCTAGGGCACATAAACTACATGCACCTATAGACCAGAATTGCCTATCAATTGCAGTTCTTTGGCTAATAGATTCATTGAAGATAATAATGAGAAACCCTTTCTGTATCATCCTACAGAATGAAAACTTAAGCCCTAATTTAGAGCCCCAAACCAAATGCAACCAATTATTCATAAAAACACAGGAGGGAATTTTACTAACATCTTGAGAAGCCAAGAAGATAGCATATTCACACAACTTGTTTCTCTCTGACTTAATTACATCTACCATATTGGAATTAGGAGAAATGATAAGAAATTTGGAGGCAGAAGCCTTACCTCCTACTCCATGTTTGTTACTTTCATCTGGTTCAGGTTCTTGTTGCTTACCGATGAACTTTTCACCATCAGGGCTAATCTTTGAACCAATTAGGGTCTGCCTGAATGACTTAGGGTCTAGTTCCAAGGACGTGGAGGAGATTTGTTCAGAGTTGGCCTTCTTCTCGGAGACACTAGAAGCATAAATGTGTTCGTTTGAGGACGAGGCCATCTTTATTAGAGGGTGGTGGGTTCATTAATGGACCTCTCTATACGAAGGGCCAAGTGGGTGTCATGCACTCTCAACATACAGAGTTGTAGAGCACCAACTTAGTTACTTGTTATAGGTTAATTTCTCCTGGGTTCCCAAGGGGGGTGTTATAGTGTGTCCCTCCCTATTGATTTATGGGTTTAAATAATATCCCGAGGGTGGTTACAAAAACTTACACCCTTTAATAAAAATAATTATATGCCTCATTTATTTATTATAATTTATCTTCTCGAGAAAAGGTCTAGTAACAACAATAATATCATATCTTAATTGCATTCATTCATTACAATTAATTTTCTCAGGAAAAAGTACTGTAACAATTTTGATCTACAAATTATTAAGAAAAATGGTCCAATTTGGTAAATTACCATAAATTCTTTACTCTTCAATGGAAGTCTTTGATGAAAGGAGGCTTTTCAATATAGTGTGCACAAAAGATTGGTTCCTAGTCATATGCAATTCATCTACAAATAAGAACGTCCTCCTCAAAAAACTTGTGTTTATGGAAAATCCTCTTTTGGGTCTAAAACAATAGTTTCCATATTTCAAACCACTCACTAAGTCTTATCACATCTCCCCTATCTAGTTAAGGCTTCCGAATCTCCCCCTTTGTTTCTAGACTAAAAAGTGATTCCCTTCATTGAAAATCCTTCAAGACATTTACTCTATATTTCTGGTCTATAGAATAAATGATCAACACTTTACTTTTGCCAGAAATTTAGTTGGATTTGATTTATCAAAGAAATCGCCTAAATAAATTTGTTGAAGAGTCATAAATATAGGTGTCACAACAAGAGTACAAGTCATTGGCAACCTTTTGCTCAAAATATTCAAATCTTCATTTCTAAAGAAAGGCCTCTTGGTGGAAAGTGGGGCTAGACCGCAACACCATATAGTTGTTTTTAATTCAACACATAACTCACTTTGAAGCTTGTACAAATATATATTTTTCTCTCTCGACTCTAGTTCGGCTCATACTAAGCCATCTAGTAAAACAATGGTGCATCCTTGTATACCTATTACTACTAGTCCTAATGTTTATGTAACTGCCAAAGGAGACTTCATCCTAGTGTCTACTTCAAATAATTCTCCAAACAATTCAGTGTTATGATTACTACAAAGTGCAAAAAGAAGTCGAAAAACATGTTAAAACACAAACCATAGAAGCAAGGTGGTATGTTTCAATCTCATGACAAAAATGGTTAACCTATATTTCTATGTTTTATTGGAGTTTCCTCATCCCTCATTTTAATGATCTCATTTATATACCTCATCCCTCCTTTTACAGATCCAATATATAAATATACCTCTCCCTCCATTTTATTGATTCCATTATATGCATATGGATAACTTTTCATAATAAATGCTCACCAAAATATTTCTTTTACTATACCCATTAAGGACTTGCAACCCACTTCATTTGATTGGACACAATACACTTAGTGAGTTGGGTGTGACATATTTACCCAATTTTACACTTGCTCAAGTGCCTTGTGATTTGTTCATTGGATCTAATATCTATGTCATCAACTCCATGTAATATTCTTAAATGGGGATGTTAAAAAATAACAATATTTTGAAAATCAGGGTATAATTTTTTTTGAAACTTTATTTCAATATAAGATATTTTAGAAAAATATTAAATTCAAATTTATAATTAGAGTATTGATCTAATTTTTTTGCTAATAGAAATAAATTTTTGAATATTATGAATATAGGAAAAGTACATAGAATCCCTCTAATTCTACCCAAAATTTCAAAAATGGATTACAATGATTTACTCTTATTTTCTTCAAATATAGATTATTAAAATTTGCAAATTTCAATACAAATACCTCAAAATTTATCTTCAAACCCTTTATATCCTTAGAAAAGAGTTTAAACCCTAGTTGACCTTGTCGAACTTCCAAGAAAGTGGCACTAGGTCTAATAAACTTGTCCTTTCTGTTGTTGTCCTCAATGATGCTTAGAAACGTGAAAGCGCATTATTGAATGCTATCAAAACCTGAACTCAGAGCTCTCAATTTCAACTCTAAATTGGTCTCCAAACAATAATTAATTGACCCAACACTAAACTTTATGCTTCATCATTAATTAATTTTCCAATTAAAATAACTTTATTCTATAAATGTCAAAAGTACCTTTATTTTATAATCAAATCTTTAACCGCTACAAATTTGTTTCCAACGGAGATTTCACAATTTCAGCCTAATTGCGATTTTCGTTGCAGATCCACCCTTAGAAATAGTCAAGTTTTTGTCTAACCCTTATTGATCTAGTAAAGATTTACGTCCTTAATTTCACATAAATCATCACACAAATTTGTCACATCAAATCCACAAAGCATGTTTACTAAAACCCAGCAAGCCTCCTTATAAAGTGCTCCAACCACATTTAATATTTGTAAGGCCTCATTAAATATTTGTGACAAGTGGAGAACGTAATTTTATAAATTGATTATTTTATTATTTTCACTTTATTTTTTAAATTAAATCAATCAATTAAAATATCCCTTTTATAATAATATTAATTTTTTGGACAATTTAATTAAGTCATTTTATAAAAATGCCCAACATTGTTTGTTCTTATGCAATTCGTTGTTGCGCCACCACAATCCCAAACCAATTGTACATGACCACTACTATATCACTATATTCCTCCACTTTGACCCAATCAACATTGTTCAAACCTACAACTCTGTCATTATGAAGCATTCCCACTACCATGTTGATTAATGGATTCCAAGTTTTGGAACTATCGTGTCTCCTCATGAGAAATTAATGATTGTCTCTTATCCCTTCTCCTACCAACAATGTCCCATCATAATTCCACAACTCTATATTCATATTATAAATTGAAAATCAATCAACAATGTGTAGCATACTCGAGATTTTGCATACTCGTCCATCTCAAATACTCCAAGTTGCCCACTATAGATGCATAAGAGATATGAAACTCAACTTGAAATGGCATACCTATTGAAGATAACATTGGGGGGATGAACCAAAAGATATCGAGAAGGATTCATTCCTAGCTAAGAGGGAGTGTTAATGTTATTGTAGCTATGGTCGAATTCCTTTAAGCCGACATATATAACATAAAGGTTGTGATAAAATTATTATTATGATATAATAATTGTATTGATAAAATAATTATTATATTATTATGTGATAATATAATAATATTAAATATAATTATTATATTATATTAATAATATAATAATTGGTGTCAATTCGAAGAGTGGCTTCCGTTAGTGAAGGGGCACCACAAAAGATATAAAGGAAGATTAATCTTCCTTTCTTGAAAAATATATCCTTATCTCACATAATATTCATTATTGAGAATAAGCATGCTTCGAGGAGACAATTGTGAATTGTGTATGGCTGGAGGGAAAATTAGTACCTATGGTTAAACAAGTAGAAAAAAAATCAACATGTTATTAGTGCAAAACCTGGGAAGGAAGATCTCAATAAACTTGTTGAAGATTGTGAGACCCGATTGCTCTGTTTAGAGTTTGGCTAAAGATTATATAAATCACAGTATCAAAGTATATGAGAAATGTTTTGTGGGCCCGTTAATATCAATCAAATATTTATGAAGTTAGCGACGAACTATACATATTTGCCTTGGGAATGTTTGGGAAAATATATTGATGCATGGATACCATATATTTTACGAGAACAACAAACAAGTATCAACAACAAGATAATTGGCGTAGATTAGATATTATCGATTCAAAATATATTGAAGTCGATTCAATAAAGGGAAAATGTAAAGTGACTATCTTATGTTTCACGTTAATAATATTATTGGTGGCCTCCTCTAAGTCTGGCGTATGTGTGAATATCATAGCGGTATATCATGGATGTTGGGTGCGGCCTCTAACTGCATCGTATCTCCTACACAGTTTAGCATGGTATGGACAGTTAATTGTTATTTCTTGGAATTCTTGTGAGGCCTTACTTGTGGCGTTGATCTACATTTTTTTTTTATTATCATTGTATCCTTCTGAGGATAACAATATACTTCATTGGCATTTTCTCTTCCTTAGCAATGTTTACTCTTCTTTGATGGAAGCCGTTAATGATTGACAGTCTTAATCACTGGAGGATATTTTCGTGCGCGCTGAATCACACTATTTAGGGACTCCATCGAAGATTAATGTGACGCAACTCCACTTCATAACCCCTTGAAGGGCATGAGATATTGTTGAAAGCAGAGATTGTATTACCGCTGCGACCTCTAGAGACTGTCGTATTCATTGGATCGGTTGTTTAATTCCCACAGATCTTGCATCGTGTGGTTAGTGCATTGAAATTTGGTTGCAGTTTGTGTTCTTAAGGAATTTTGATCTGATTCCTTCATTTTTGGTTGTGTTTTTTTATTTGGCAAATCTGAAAGAGTTGTATTTGGCATGGCATTCGCCTTACTGGCATGAAGGGATCGTGGGTATGAGAGGGCTTAGTTATGGCATTGCAAAGGTCATTATGAAGATATCGAGCTTCCTTATGTTGCGTATATCTTAGGCAATTTGGTGGTTCATGAATGAATTGACTCATCATGTATTGTCATGCTCTTTGCAAGTAGGAGGCAACGTACCTATCGTAAACGGGTTTCCAAACAAGTTGGTCTGCGTGGGCATTGGCTGATTTGGAGCGAGCTAATTGGCTCAAATCTTTGTGTTTCACAACACAATCGACATTGGTGTCATCGTGTATTTTGTTTGATCGGGATCAGATCTGCGTTTATTATCTTCCAGTGATATTGATATGATCATGTGACAATATTCATCCTTTGCAAACTACAACACTTTCATTGTTCAATACACACCATTATTGTCGACATTTTATTCATGCTTTGCGACGAGCTCAGTGATCGTGATATGCATTAATAGCATTTGGAGAGCCTAGCAAGATAGAGACTGAGGAAGACACCCTTCAATTTGTTCGCAGTTGATGTTGAGAGAAGTTAGCAGTTGGGGAGAATCTATGCAGAGCTTCTTCCCGGTTCTTATGACACACCAAATATTCAATTCCATCACTGCGGGAATCATGGTCAAGACTGAAAGTTGCTACTGTATACGTTAAATGTGACCTTTTTATTCAACCGTACACTTCAACATAGTCTTTGGTCATCAGCCACATACAGAAGTGAATATGAGTTATTCATCCTGCATGCCTGTATGATTCAACATGTTGCCTTCTATCCAGACAGGGTTTTGAATGGCTCTCAGAACAAGAATCTCACAACCTAGACCAGTCTAAGAACGAAGGATTTTTATCCATGAATGCAATGCAAGATTAATCTAAGAACATGAAAGATGCAAAATTAATCTAAAAAATGAAATGAGATTAAACTAAGACATGATTGCAATGCAATTAATCTAAGAAATTGACATTAATCTATTGCAAATGAGAGTTTTAACTAGAAATGAGATTATGAACTAAATGTAGCAGCAATTCTTTATTCTAACAATGCATAAAAATGACTGGGGGTTTGTATGAGAAATGGGAGTTTTTTTATAGATTAAGAGCCTGCTCAAAATATAAAGTTTCCTTTTTGAAATAAAACAGATAGAAAAGCGAGTTCAAATTAGCAAGCTTTCTTTAAAAGAAAACAATGAATTGTTTTCTCTTTATTTTTTAACTGTTTTCTTTTGATTTTAATTGTTTTCTTTCTCTTTAAAGCATAGTTAATTCAAAGTTTTTATTTCTAAACAGGAGAGAAGATTTTTGAGAGAATATTTAATTAAATAAATAGAATATGACCTCATAAATGTGTTTTTCTCAATTATCTGAATAATTAAATTTAATATTTGAAATGAGGATATTTATTTAATAATTAAATATTATTTAATTCTTTTTTATGTGTTTTAGCTAAAAGGGGTGAATTTAATTTAATTAAAGTGCTAGGACTTTATAATTAAATTAATTCAATCATA
>MU228440.1:1408062-1428523 GCA_018584345.1 Thuja plicata
TTCTTCATTGTACATCCAAATTGCTTCCAAAAGACTTAGGAATTATGGATGAATGAGGTTGATATGACTGGGTCATATGGATTGGGTGATAGGGAGAATTCAAGGATGTATGTCTTTGTTGATCTTGATAGGGGATAGTGGAAGTGGATGATAAGCTAGTAGTGATAGGCATGGTGGATGGAGGGATATAAGGACCCAATAAGGTTTGATGGTTTTATCTTTGGGATATAGGGACCAAGGATGGATTTGGAGGATGGAGAAGGATGATGTTTATGTTTGAATGGAGGGAGATAAGGTGTGGAAGGGATATCAACATCTTTAGAGTGAACTGCATGACCAAGGCTCTTCTCTTTAGAATTCATCTTTATATCAACAGGAGCATGAGAAGCTTTGATAGGAGCAATTGAAGCTTGATGGGATGTATTTTTCTGCAAGGGATTTATGCTCTGATCTTGACAAGGATCATGAGATGGTGTACAAAGGATAATTTTCTCTTGATTTTTAATAGGTTCTTAGAGATGGTGGAAAAGATATCTTGAGCTTGCTTGGGAGATGGATAAGATATAGGAGATGTAAGAGTTTCTTTTAGCAAGAAATGGAAGGGGATGATAAAATCATCATGATACTCTTGAGATGTGTGACTTTGGTCAACCATTAGATAAGGATGAATGGTGTCTTGATCTTGATCATTGTTGATATTTCTTTCTTCGCACATTGGATTTCCCTCTTGACATGGAGCCACTTTTATGGACGAGGTGGGAGCTTTGATATGCATTAGGGATTCTTGAAAGGCTAATGGAGTATCATTTTGAGTAGGCATGATAAGCGTTGAAACACATGGAAGCTTGGGGTCTATGATCTTTGAAACCTGAGAAAGGATTGCATTTGTATGCTGATTAGCTTGGATCTCTTTTAGAGGTAGTCCTTGAGAGTAAACATAGTCGTCATTAGGCTCAGTTCTTGATAGAGATGGGGAAGATTTAGGAGATGGAGGAACAATGGAAGAAGTAGATGGGATATGCGAACCATTGCTAGACATGAATTCCTGATATTGATCATGCTTGAAATTAGTATCTTCACTAGATGATTCATTAGGATTTTCCACTTCGAGTATGCCATCATCTATGAGATCTTGGATTTTATGTTTCAACTCCATGCAATATGAAGTTTTGTGCTTGTTATGTTGATGATATGCACAATAGGCACTTAAGAATCTGAATCCACATGATGTGGCTTGGGGCAATGTGATGAGATTATGCTCAAAAAGTGCTTCCAATGCTGATGTATAAGATTGTCCCAAAGGAGTAAAGATTCTCTCTAAAGGATAATTAGATGCTTCTTGACTTGCAATATCCTTCTTTTGCGGATAGAAAAGGATTTCATCTGATTCTGTCATAGTTTCCTCTACATTCTCTTGATCAAAGATAGGATTGTCGTAAAACTGTTCTTAATCAAAGATGGGATTGTCATAAAATTGTTTTTGATCAAAGATGGGATTGTCATACCAAGATTTATCCATGTTTGAAGGAAGTGTGGTGATGTGAGAATCATGATCAAATAGCAAAGGACATGTTGATCTTAATGAGGATTCGTCGAATGAAGTATTATTTTCCTTCTTTAATCGTTGGAGTTCAGATTCCAAAGTTTTAAGTTGTTTTAATAAAGTTGCCCTAAGAATCTCTTCTTTGCTTTTAGACATTGTAAGATTGTCTTGATGCGCTTGCTTAGAAGATTGAAGAGAAGGTATGATGAATCAATTGATTAACTGAAAGGTGCTGAAGTGATATCTAAAGTGTTGATTAAGTCCAAGACCAAAGGACAAAGGAGATAATGTCCAACTGAGATAGAGATAACAATGACTCTGATCTTGAGTCAAGGTTGACAAACCTGCTTTCGTAACTCAGGATATGGATAGCGTAGACAAAGATGATAAGATAACAGCAAAGTCACTTGGACTAGCACAGCAAAGTCAAATTTTGAAACAACAACAAGTCAGACTGTCAACAGATTGCAGTCAAAGACAAACTAGTGATGATGTTGATGAAAGCATGGATTTGTTAAGATTCGGACAGAACCTTCACAACAGAATACAAAATTGGACAGCAAGGTGATAGATTTCTAGAGTTCCTTAAAATGAATTCTAGTTCGCACAGGCATAAATAAGTTGATTCGCTTGACCAACACTGTGATGATACCTTAAGTGTTATCCAAGTCCAAGACCAAGAGATAAATGTCCAACTGAGAAGGAGATAGAAAAAGACTCTGATCTTGAGTCAAGGTTAACGAACTTGCTCTCACAACTCAGAACAAGGACAGCGCAGACAAAGATGATAAGATTGAACAAAGGACTCGGTCAATTGGACAAGTGTAACAACATCATATTTCAAGATAGCAATAGGTTAGACTAACAATAGATTGCAGTTGCATGTGAACTAGCAGAAGCGTTATGACAGTGCAAATTTTAGAATAGACTAAATGTAGTAGGATAGACCGATGAAAGACCAAGTGTCGACAACTTTTTAAAACAAATTTGATAGAGTTTCAGACAAGACAAGATATGCAAATATCCAAAGTTTATAGTTTTCCAGATCGTTTGATTGTTGTTGTTGTTGTTGTTTCAATAAACACTCGCGCAAAACACATCATGGAGATTGTTTGTTGTGTAAAAAAAATAGACACACCACAATCCTAGGTAAGCCAGGGCAATATCTGTTGAATTCCCACTTGAATCAAAGTTCAGCCACGCCTACTCATAGAGGACAACTTAGAAGCTTGGAGGCACGGGCTCCTCCTTACATTGCACTCACTTCTCAAGCACACCAAGCTTCGAATCCCAAGTTAATTTCTTCCCAAAGGACTATTGTCTCTACTAAGAGCCGTGAAAGTGTGGGACGTCTTAGTCAGTCTTTGACCTTCCACGCCAAAAGATAGAAGGATTTTGGATACTATAAAAAAAGTTTGTAGTAAGGACATCCGTTCAGGTGGTTGTGATCGAGTCATTTTCCCAATAAAGGGGGCTCTCCCAATCCTTTCAAAGCAAGGTTTTCACCTTAACAATGTAGGGACTTTAACGCACCACTAGGGTACAAGAGGAGATTTTGGTTGCTACAACGAATTCACACCTGTCCATTGTGAGACTAATCACAATGACATTTTTTATATACTGGTTCGGAAGGGCTTGGCTTTAGTCTGTTACCAGTTGGGCAATCCACTGTCACTGGCTCTATTTAAGCATTCGAGAGGTAGCCACGCTAAAAGAATTATATGAGTTTCTCTTACACCCAAGATCCACGAAAGAAAGGGGAGAGGATACGTTCATATAATTCTTAAGATTACAATCTAAAAGACACTTCAAACACATAAGAAAATGACAATAATGTTTCAGGATTTTTGATCATCCCAAAAGGGCGAGAGCATAGTTTCTTGACATCATTTCCATTCCTAAAAATACCAAATAGAAGTTCATTTTATAATTCTTGCATGTGGGTTCCTATTTTAATAAAACAAAACAAAATACAAGCACAATGTTTAACGCACTATCAATCAAGGCAACCTGCAAGACGATTTGTTAGTAGTCTATTTTTTAGTTTTCTTTTCAAACGTCTTGCAAACCACTGTTAGGCTGTAATCAACAAGATAAGTCAGAGAACAACAAAGCCCAAAACTTGTCAGCGTTAAAAAAATTAGAAAATCATAAATCTGATTGCATATTCTGAAAGTAGATAAAAAATTACGCACTTTCAAAAAAAATTGCACAAAAAAATGTTATCTTATGAGCCCGTACGAGGCTTTGCATGCTGCAAAACGGAGGATTAGATAGGTACAGTGATGAAAACCTCCAATTTATGATAACTCTGTGACTAAAATTCCAAAAATAAGACAAACCCAGAAATCTTTAGACAATTCTACCCACAATCAAAAAATATTGCACTCAATTTGGAGCTAAAATGAGCAAGATATGATCGTTTAAAGTTAGACTGCAAATTCAAAAAGGTCAATGATGAAGGCTAAAGATTTTTCAAACCCTGCTGACTTCATCAACCTGCCAGTTTAAATTTGACGGTTTCGTGGCTGTCACAGAAGGTCATGGAGAATGATAGTTTGACGGTCGTCAAATTTAACATAGTGAAAAAATATGAATTTTTTTCAAAAATCTATCTCGGGCTACGTGCAGAAAAATCTGAAATCTATCTCGATTTCCATGCAACGGGGTTGTACGGCCTCCTTGGGCAAAATGTTTTTGTCACAGATTCAACTTTTGACAAGTATAGGCATGTTTACAGTCGTTTTCAACCGAAATGATGTTCCGGACGCAATGGTGCAGTCAGATTTGGCTCAAAAGGAGAGATTTAAAAGGCGCTAAGAGAATAATAGATAGAAGATAGAAGAAATTTTCAAACTTGCTCCACGCTAAAACAAAGATGAAATGCGTTGTTTTACCTACAAAATCAGAGTAGAAATATGATCCCAAGATTTTCAAAACTAATTCAAATGTAATGACATAAATAGATGTTCTGCCCCACGGTGGGCACCAAAAATGTATATGTTAAATGTGGCCTTCTTATTCAATCGTACACTTCAACATAGTCCTTGTTCATCAGCCACATACAGAAGTGAATATGATTTGTTCATCCTGCATGCCTGTATGATTCGACCTGTTGCCTTCTATCTAGACGGAGTTTTGAATGGCTCTCAGAATGAGAATCTCACAACCTAGACCAGTCTAAGAACGAAGGATTTTTCTCCATGAATGCAATGCAAGATTAATCTAAGAACATGAAATATGCAAGATTAATCTAAAAATTGAAATGAGATTAAACTAAGACATGATTGCAATGCAATTAATCTAAGAAATTGACATTAATCTATTGCAAATGGGAGTTTTAACTAGAAATGAGATTATGAACTAAATGTAGCAGCAATTCTTTATTTTAACAATGCATAAAAATGACTGGGGGTTTGTATGAGAAATGGGAGTTCTTTTATATATTGAGAGCCTGCTCAGAATAGAAAGTTTCCTTTTTGAAATAAAACAGATAGAAAAGCGAGTTCAAATTAGCAAGCTTTCTTTAAAAGAAAACAATGAATTGTTTTCTCTTTGTTTTTTAACTGTTTTCTTTTGATTTTAATTGTTTTATTTCTCTTTAAAGCACAATTCAAAGTTTCTATTTCTGAATAGGAGAGAAGATTTTTGAGAGAATATTTAATTAAATAAATAGAATATGACCTCATAAATGTATTTTTCTCAATTATCTGAATAATTAAATTCAATATTTGAAATGCGGATATTTATATAATAATTAAATATTATTTAATTTCTTTTTATGTGTTTTAGCTAAAAGGGGTGAATTTAGTTTAATTAAAATGCTAGGACTTTATAATTAAATTAATTCAATCATAGGGTTTATTTAGCTAATAGATATTTAGGAATTAAATATAATGTGCGATTAATGCAAATTTAGAATTTTCTGCATTTGACACTTAGGTCGAGTAGAGTTAGTCAAAACTCAAAATTGCCTAGTACAATAGGACTTGATGAATCAGAAGAGTGACAAATGCAACAAAATTGGTTAGGGTTGCAAGATGCCAATTTTGGGGTGTTACAGCTACGAACAACAGTTTATTGAGAACCATTACTAGAATCATCTTAAGAACCTACAGGATCGCAGAAAAATAGCCTTATTGCATCTTTGTGGTGAAGATGAGCCACAACTACGGGACAAACCAAGAAGCATAAGAGATTGCATTCAAGGGAGAAAGAACTTGATGCTTGCAGTCATAGGACTGAGTTGGTGGCGGAAAACATTTCTTTGAAGAGGAGGAAATAACTTTCAAAGGGAGTCTGACAAACGAACAGGTTGACGAAGTGGTCAGGAGGTTGATACAAGTACTTTGAGCTTCAAATGGAGTCACATCATCATGAAGATTTTTTGTAGTGTATATTTCTCTGTGAGAGAGAAATATGAGGTGAAAGCCCTTGTAGCATTTTTCTTTGAAACAGATAAATTTGAGGTATCAACCCTTGTAGCATTTTTCTCAGAGAAATTTGAGGTATCATCCCCTGTAACATTTTTCTCTGAGACGGAGAAATTTGAGGTATCAGCCCTTGTAGCATTTTTCTCTGAGACAAAGAAAATTGAGGTGTCATACCTTGTAATGCATTCTTCTCTATGAGGAAAAAGTTTGAGGTGAAAGCTCTTGTTCCACCCTCTGCGAGTAGCCATGGTAGAGGTCATGTGAGTGAATTCATGACTAAACACTTGTGTTGAGTCACCCTCTGGGAGTAGCTATGGTGACCGTCATCGTGAGATGACGACATAACATAAGTGATTCCATGATGAACACTTGTGTTTGTTTGTATTTCCATTCATGGGAGCAGCCATGATGGAGCCACCCTATGGGAGTAGCCATGGTGGACATCAACTCAGATATTTGAGTAGATCTTCCCTAGCTAAAAGGGAGTGTTGAAGATAGCATTGGAGGACGAATCAGAAGATATTGAGAAGGATTCCTCCTTACCTAAGAGGGGGTGTTGAAGATAGTGTCAGGAGGATAAACCAGAAGATATCGAGAAGGATTCCTCCTTAGCTAAGAGGGAGTATTAATGTTATTATAGCTATGGTCGAATTCCTTTAGGCCGACATATATAACATAACTAAAGGAATATTAATCTTCCTCTCTTGAAAAATATATACTTATCTCACATAATCTTCAATATTGAGAGTAAGCAGTGCTTGAAAGAGAGAATTGTGAATTGTATATGGCTGGGAGAGAAAATTAGTGCCTATGGTTAAACAAGTAGAAAAAAATCAACATGGTATTAGTGCAAAACGTGAGAAGAAAGATCTCAATAAAGTTGTTGAAGATTGTGAGACTTGATTGCTCTGTTTAGAGTTTGGCTAAAGATTATATAAATCACAGCATCAAAGTATATGAGAAATGTTTTGTGGGCCCGTTAATATCAATTAAATATTTATGTAGTTAGCGACAACCTATACATATTTGCCTTGGGAATGTTTGGAAAAATATATTGATGCGTGGATACCATATATCTTACCAGAACAACAAACAAGTATCAACAACAAGATACTTGGCATAGATTAGATATTATCAATTCAAAATATATTAAAGTCGATTCAATAAAGGTAAAATGTAAAGCGACTATCTTATGTTTCACGTTAATAATATTATTGGTGGCCTCCTCTAAGTCTGGCGTATGTGTGAATATCATAGTGGTATATCATGGATGTTGGGTGCGGCCTCTAACCGCATCGTAACTCCTGCATAGTTTGGCATGGTATGATTCTTTGTGGACAGTTAATTGTTATTTCTTGGAATTCTTGTGAGCCCTTACTTGTGGTGTTGATCTACAGATGTTTTTTTATTATCATTGTATCCTTCTGAGGATAACAATACACTTCATTGGCATTTTCTCTTCCTTAGCAACGTCTCCTCTTCTTTGATGGAAGTCGTTAATGATTGACAGTCTTAATCACTGGAGGAGATTTTCGTGCACGCTGAATCACACTATTTAGGGACTCCATCGAAGATTAATGTGAGGCAACTCCACTTCATAACCCATTGCAGGGCATGAGACATTGTTAAAAGAAGAGATTGTATTACCACATGTTAAGGGTTTGGGCTTCAAACTTTGTGTGCGAGCTCTAGAGACTGTCATATTCATTGCATCGGTTTTTTAATTCCCACAGATCTTGCATCGTGTGGTCAGTGCATTTAAATTTAAATTTAGTTGCATTTTGTGTTCTCAAGGAATTTTGATATGATTCCTTCATTTGTGGCTGTGTTCTTTTATTTGGCGGATCTGAAAGAGTTGTATTTGTTGTATTTGGCATGGCATTCTCCTTACTGGCATGAAGGGATCGTGGGTATGAGAGTGCTTAGTTTTGACATTGTAAAGGTCATTGTGAAGATATCGAGCTTCCTTACGTTATGTATATCTTAGGCAATTTGGTGGTTCATGAATGAATTGACTCATCCCGTATTGTCATGCTCTTTGCAAGTTAGAAGTGGCGTACCTACCGTAAACGGGTTTCCAAACAAGTTGGTCTGCGTGGGCATTGGTTGATTTGGAGTGAGCTAATTGGCTCAAATTATAGTGTTTCACAACAGAATTAACATTGGTGTCATCGTGTATTTTTTTTTATCGGGATCAAATCTGCGTTTATTATCTTCCAGTGATATTGATATGATCATGTGACGGTAGTCATCCTTTGCAAACTACAACACTTTCATTGTTCAATACACACCATTATTGTTGACATTTTATTCCTGCTTTGCGATGAGCTCAGTGATTGTGATATGCATTAATAGCATTGGAGAGCCTAGCAAGACAGAGACTAAGGAAGACGCCCTTCAATCTGTTCGAAAATTGATGTTGAGAGAAGTTAGCAGTTCGAGAGAATCTATGCAGAGCTTCTTCCGGGTTCTTATGACGCACCAAATCTTCAATTCCATCACTGCAGGAATCATGGTCAAGACTGAAAGTTGCTATGGACAACAGTTTATTGAGAACCATTAGTAGAATCATCTCAAGAACCTGTGGGATCGCAGAAAAATAGCCTTATTGCATCTTTGTGGTGAAGATGAGCCACAACTATGGGACATATCAAGAAGCATAAGAGATTGCATTCAAGGGAGAAAGAACTTGATGCTTACAATCATGGGACTGAGTTGGTGGCTGAAAACGTTTTTTTGAAGAGGAGGAAATAACATTCAGAGGGGGGTTTGACAAACGAATAGGTTGACGAAGTCGTCAGGAGGTTGATACAAGTACTTTGAGCTTCAAATGGAGTCACATCATCATGAAGATTTGTTGTAGTGTATATTTCTTTGTGAGAGAGAAATATGAGGTGAAAGCCCTTATAGTGTATATTTATCAATAAGAGAGAAATATGAGGTGAAAGCCCTTGTAGCATTTTTCTCTGAGATAGAGAAATTTGAAGTATCAACCCTTGTAGCATTTTTCTCAGAGAAATTTGAGGTATCATCCCTTGTAGTATTTTTCTCTGAGACAGAGAAATTTGAGGTGTCAGCCCTTGTAATGCATTCTTCTCTGTGAGGAAAAAGTTTGAGGTGAAAGTCCTTGTTCCACCCTCGGGTAGTAGCCATGGTGGAGGTCATGTGAGTGACTTCATGACTAAACACTTGTGTTGAGTCACCCTCTGGGAGTAGCTATGGTGACCGTCATCGTGAGATGACAACATAACATAAGTGATTCCATGATGAACACTTGTGTTTGTTTGCATTTCCATTCATGCGAGCAGCCATGATGGAGCCACCCTCTAGGAGTAGCCATGGTGGACATTAACTCAGATATCTAAGTAGATCCTCCCTAGCTAATAGGGAGTGTTGAAGATAGCATTGGGAGGACAAACCAGAAGATATTGAGAAGGATTCCTCCTTAGCTAAGAGGGAGTGTTGAAGATAGCGTCTGGAGGATAAACCAGAAGATATCGAGAAGGATTCCTCCCTAGCTAAGAGGGACTATTAATGTTATTGTAGCTATGGTCGAATTCCTTCAGGCTGACATATATAACATAAATGTTGTGATAATATAATTATTATGATATAATAATCATATTCATAAAATTATTGTGATAGATAATATAATAATTATATTGATAATATAATTATTATATTATTATTGTGAAATAATATAATTATATTATTATGTGATAAATAATTATTATTGTGAGATAATATAATTTTATTATTTAATTATTGTATAATTATTATATTATATAATAACATATTAATTGTTATATTATATTAATAATATAATAATTGGTGTCACTTGGAAGAGTGGCGTCCCTTGGTGAAGGGGCACCACAAAAGGTATAAAGGAAGATTAATCTTCCTCTCTTGAAAAATATATAAGTTTATCTGACATAATCTGCCTTATTGAGAATAAGTCGTGCTCGTGGGAGACAATTGTTAATTGTCTATGGCTTTGAGGGCAAATTAGTGTCTGTGGTTAAACGAGCACAAAAAAATTTAACAAAACCTAAGAAATCGTTGCAACAATATCATATCTACACCTCGAGAAATCAACTAGTAAGGTTACTCATTCAATTACATCATAATTGTTCATAGTTGTCATGATTAATTAATTTTTCCAATCTTCCTCATGAATGTTAGACTTTTGCAAAGATGATGAATTGTTGTTGGTAGACAAACCAAAATGAGAGATTCCTTCATACCTTCCAATGTTGTCATCATAGGAACCATTAGTTTCACAGACTTCACTAGATTAATCTGAATTTGTAGTCAAAGTTGTTGCTATGAAATTTCCATCATTTTTTACCTGCAAATACTTGAATTAAATCATTTTGGAACTTGGTTATGCTAACCTTTTGAAATAAGGCATTTTCTTGTACCTTTAGCTCTTCTTCAATTTTATTTCTGAGTTTTCTTCTATCTCATCACAATTGCTTGCTTGCTTGTCATGGTCTCTGCTAGCAACATGTGCCTTTATTTTTTGTAGGTGTTCTCTTGTGTGAGTTGTTATCAACATAGCTTCCTTGACCCCTCTTAGTCATTCATCACATATGTTCTGATTAGGAGGAAAACATGTTGTGAAAGGGCTTGAAACCTTTTACAAGAAACCAGAAAGATTATACATTAAGCTCCAACAAAAAACAACTTAAACGCAAAAAAGGACAGACATAGAACCAACAAAACAGAGAAGGACAACAAAAAAGGATAGTTGGGCAGGGACAAAGGCCAGCTCCCAAGGAACAGAAACAACCAGAAAGGCCCACAGACCATAACAGATCAAGTTCATGACATATGTTAAACTTCCTTATTACATCTTGTTTCTTTGTAATTTGATTAATTTATTTCCTACGTTAGGGTCCCCATTTGATGCTTGTGTATGCAAAGGTGGCTCAATAATATACTCCGAGTTCTCATTTTCCTTAGATGATGACCCTTCAACTTTCTTTTCAAGTGATATAGAAGAATTCAGCTACTCTGGATGCTCTATCAACTTTGTTAGATTCTTCTGATACCCTTAAAAGCTTTCAAGAACTTTGTCATGAGTTTTTAATGTGTATTCATCTTTGAAAATATGCCAACAATCTATTGAATAAACATTGGTTGCTTTATCAAAGGCAATTTGAAAATGATTATTTTATTGTTACCCACTTAAGACTGGCAAGATGCACGACTCTAACACCACTTAATATCCCCAAATAGGGATAACAAAACAACAATATTTCAAAAACTAGGGCACCAAAAAAATTTGAAACTTTATTTGCATTTAGAAGATTATACAATAAACTCAAAATTTTCAGCTAATAGAAGTAAATTTTTGAATATTATTGACTACAGAAAAATTAAATAGAATCCCTCTAAATCTGCCCAAAACTTTCAAAAATAGAATACAATTATTTTTTCTTATTTTAGATACAAATACCTCAAAATTACCTTCAAACCCTAGTGGTCTTACAAAAGACGTTAAACCATTCTTGACCTTGTCAATCTTCCAATAAAGCAGTGCTAGATTTGATAAACTTGTCCTTTATATTGATGTCCTCAACAATGCTCAAAAACTTGAAAGCGCATTGTCAAACACTGTCAAAACTTGAACCCATAGCTGTGAATTTCAACTCCATCCCAGCGTCCAAACAATAAGTGATTGACCAACACTCAACTTTATGCTTCAACATTAATATAATTTTTGTTTCCAATCAAAAGAACTTTATTTTGAAAATTGCATAAGTACCTTTATTTCTAAATCAACCCCTACAAATTTGTCCCTAGTGGAGATTTCACAAATTTGGCTCAATTGTGAGATCCGTCACAAATCCACCTTTAGAAAGAGGCCGATTTTCACCTAATCTTTGTTGATCTACTAAAGTTTTCCTTCCTCAACACGACATCAAACCACACGAATTTATCACATCTAACTCTCCAAAGCATGCTTACTATAACCCAACAAGCATTCTTATAAAGAATTCCCACCTCTATCTGAAGATTAGATCACATTTAGTTTTTGCAAGGCCCCATTAAATATTTGTAAACTCTATTTGATAAAATGACTATTTCATTATTTGTACTTTATTATTTAATTAAATTAATCAATTAAAACCATCCCTTCAAAAATATTTTTTTTTTTAACAATTTAATTACTTAGTTTAATTAAGTCACTCTATAACAATGCACTCCAACATTTAAAAAATTAAAATTAAAATTAAAATATACTATAAGGCTACATAATAAAATTTTGTGCATCACAACAAAAGGCAAACATAATTTTTAAGAACACAATAAATAACTTAACAATGAAAGTTTCTATAACTTTGGTTATTTTTAAGAAGGGTTTGTAGAGCAACTTCAACTTTACAATAATGCATCCTCATAAATCGTATATAATGAACATTAAAGCGGTACCCACAAAACACACCAAAGACTTTTTTTTTAAAAAAATTGTCAAATTTTTTTTCTCTAATTTCCAAAAACATAGTAATTTTTTGTTACAATTTTTTTGTGGTTTTTGACCACAAAATATGCAGTTCATGAAGAACATATGCTGTAAATTTAGCAAAAAACTGTTAGGTTTTCTGACTTTTGAAATTTAGTCAATAATGCATTTTGTAGGGAGCTTAGCCACATCCCATTAAAACAGTTTAATCAAATAAAACATCAATCACATATGAACTTAAGATTAGTGAAGTCTTAGAAGTGACAAAATGTATTTTGTTAAATGTATATTTTACTTTTTTTTTAATAATTTAGCCAAAGCGAGAAAGAGGCACGAAAGAGCAGAATTATGAATTCTCTACACGTATCAGAATACAAAAACTGATGTTTAAGTCGGAAAATTTCCTTCTTAAAGTGGTGTGCTATCCTTGCTCTTAAGGATGAACTGGAAAGGCCTTCCTCAAATTTACAGGAAAATATGTTAATATTAAACTTTTCAATCATTATTATTTGCAACTTCTAAATCATATTTTAAACGAGACCAGAAAAAATAATCTAGCTAGTAACTTGTTTTTCCTATGAACAAATTAACATTTAGGCAGAAAAAGTAAATTCGCATCCCCAAACTACAGTGTAGAGTCTCATAATACAAAACGGAAACCAATATCCCTGGTTTCTGATAACAGATAAATATGCTTTTCAAAGAAAAAAAGTCCTCAACTAAAATGCCTTCTATCCGTGTTGTGAAATGCTTTTGCTCCATAAGATGAACTGAATAGACCTTCCTCAAATTTGTTGTATCCACAAAGAGTTTATGAAACTTACTCATGCAATAAATTTAGAAATGAATCCCCCTTGCAAATATTTTATTGTTTGCAAGGCAGAAAGTACTTCCAACCAAAAGAATGATACTTCTCGTAATTAGGAAAATGAAACAAATCACTTTCAGTTTGAAGCCAGAAGCTTGAAACCAAGTTGGATTGAAAATTGTGGCTCGCGGACAGCTCCATATATTCTTACATGCATTTCGGTCTACAAGTATCAAGACTGCACGGCTAAACGTTGAAGATGTTCGACAAACACTTGCAAGCTTACATCATCTGTAAATATTATGTCTCCTCCAGGAGGAGCTTCATTAGCTGAGTTATATGTTGCTGAAGGATTTAACTTAGCAAGTAAAAAGCGTGCCTGCAACAAGAAAATATTGAGGTTAGCTTGGAAAAATGACCTGTACATATTGCTCTGAAGCAAGCTAGGTAGATTTAGAGTGAACAAATAACAGACTTCATTGGAATAAAGGAAACATTTAAAATGACTTTTTTTGTTAATTTGTGGAAATCATATAGCAAAATATCACAGAACAGAAAGTGAATCATTGGTACAAACCTGTGATCCGTGTTGATCACATATAACCAATCTGGGTGCAGGAAATCGTTCCTTTGAAATAGCCTGTGCCTCATCCCGGGGTGCTTGCAATAACTGAGCAAAAGCCTGCAAAAAAAAAGTTTTTAAGAAGAGTAACATCTATTAAATTTCACGTATTGGCAGAAATCTGTACTGATTACAATTAAAGCTGGAAAAAGCATACCATCAATCTTCCTTAAAAAATGCACATAATGATATTCAGTTTAATTTAAAATTTATAAATGAATTTCCTCCAAGAAGTTAAGCCCCCAAAAAGATGCAAATTTTTGAAGGAACCATCTTCTGGTGCAAATGCAAGCCCCGTCAAGCAAAAGCAGAGAGAAAACAAAAGTTCTTAAGTTTTTGAAAGCTTTAGAAACAGGTAAGTTTGTTAGTGTCTTACCGGAGTGTCTGTGCATTCAGCTTCACGATGAAGCATTTGTTAAAGCAGGCAGGTATGTAGAACTGAAGCTCTTTCTAAGAAGCCAGCTGTCCTCAGCTGCAGGATGAATCATTTGTTAAAGCTAGCAAAGCCCTGCAGAAAGGGACTTTGGTTGGCTCTTCTATTGTATGCTGCTTATCAGATAGAAGCATGAGGTGTCTACAAACGACCTATCGAACAATGATCCTGAAATTGTCTTTTTGCCACAAGGTAATTTTGTGGTCAAATTCATGTCTTGGCCACCTAAGGATGAGACTCTTGCCTTAGACATGCAGGAAACAAAAGGGATGCAGGTCCTCTTGTGTTGGCAAGATCTTCTACCTTTTGGGTATCAGCACAGAGCTGTTTCATCAAGTTGGTTATACAGATACTTTATGACCTCGCCATTCAGTTCTGGAATTTCGATATGCTGGAATCAATAGGAAATGCTTTGGAAGGATGTGTAAAGGTGGACCGGCAGACAGTAAATCCCCCTCATGCAATCATTGCCCTATTAAAATGAATCTAAAATCTGGAACTACCACTTCCCAAATTATGAGATTCTGGTCTGCCGTTATTTATCACAAAATAGAGCATGCTGGGAGTATAATAGGAACAAGAACAAGAATGAATACCAGTTATGTGGTGCCTGAGGGAAAGATGTGGAAAACAAAAAATGGTCTCTAATGTGAGGGAGGACTAGCTCCTTCAAAGAAATCACCTATGGTTCCCATCAACAGAGGTCTACTTGAAGAACCTTCTCCAAAAGAAGGGGAGCCTCTTGAGATACCTGTTTTGGCTTCCCACTGAAGCTTTAACAATCTTCCTACCTTTCCTCTTTTAGGCTGTATGAAAAAATTGAGAGGGAAGGGCCCTCAAGATAAGAAATGGGAGTCTATCCAAAAATCAAAGCCCCTAACAAAATAAAGCTGGTTCTGTTGTTGAAAAAACTTGAAATGCTCATGTAAATTGCTGAAAGGATAGTCATAGATGCTCTTGTTGCCTAGCGTGGTTTATGCATTCTTTGGAAGCTGGGCAAATTTCAAGTTTCTAGCATTGCATCCTCTCCTAGCAGGATTGTATGCAAGTTCTCTTCCTTTTGTAATATTTACAGCCCAAATAACCCTACCAGGAATAATAACGATTTTGGGTGACCTACCATCTCTTCTTTCCAATTGAAAAGGTTGTATATTTTTCCGGGAGGTGATTTCAATGCAATGACAGGGCCTGCAAATAAGCATGGTGGTAGATTGGCTGCTTAAATCTGAACTAGACTTCAAAAAATTTAATGCTAACATCTCTCTTTATAGCGTAGTTCCTTAGGTGGACAAATTCACATGGAACAATTGCTGGAAAAGTTTCGGTCATATAGCAGTGAGGTTGGGCAGAATTCTACCATCTCCAGAATGGACAATCAAACAATGGTCAATAGTTGCAACCACTCTAAATGTCTAGGGCCCTGACCATTTTCCAATCTCTCTAGAAATCACATTGGATACTTCTCTAGCTATAAGATCTTTCAAGTTTGAATCCATGTGGCTCTTACATCCTTCCTTTCATGATTTTGTGGAATGTTGTTCAAGCAATGTCAGGTTCTATTATATATTTTATAAAACATATAATAATAAACATATGATGCATTTTGTGCCCTTACTCTAGTGAACCAGTAGGATATGGTTTAAGATTAAAGATTGGAACTACGAAGTCTCTGAGTGTGAACGTAGGCAAGGCCATCAATGATGAGCCCTCGAGACTTAGGTCTGGCCCATTAAGATTTGTCTTTAAATTTAGAATGAAATTAATTCACTTCTTCTCGATGATAACTCGCTTAGATCAGATATTGATGAAGGGTTTATTTATGATCATGTATCTAATGTTTTGCATCTAGTTGGATAAACAAGTGTGCAGTTTCAAGTATTGGACATGGTGATCACAAAGCAGAAACAAGATAGCGATATTCAGGTATGCACTGATAATTGTTTTTAATTGAGCATGGCAATAAGGACAATATTTATCTTCCTGATTTCTATTTAGATGATTTACCAAATGGGATTATAATGTGATGCTTTAGTTAATGTGATTCGTTGTTGCTCAAATTAATGTAGTACTTTATTGTTTTTAAAAAAAATCCACGTGTTTAATGAGTATTTTGTCCTTGAGCTGAGGGTTCCTTGGCAGGACATTACAGAACAATTGCTGGAAAATCTTTGGTCATATAGCAGTGAGGTTGGGCAGATTTCTACTATCTCTGGAATGGACAATCAAACAATGGTCAATAGTTGCAACCATTCTAAATGTCTTGGGCCCTAACCATTTTCCAATCTCTCTAGAAATCACATTGGATGCTTCTCTGGCTATAAGACCTTTCAAGTTTGAATCCATGTGGCTCTTACATCCTTCCTTCCTGATTTTGTAGAATGCTGTTCGAGCAATGTCAGGTTCTAAGATGTTCTCCTTTGCTCAAAAATTCAAATTCCTAAAGTATAGTATGTAAAAATGGAAACATGAAGTCTTCAGAAATATATTAAAAGAGAAACTGGATCTTAAGTTTCAAAATTGATTTTAAGATTTTTTTAGTTTGAAATTCAATTGAATGGGCTAATGATTCACTCTAGGCTTGGAATGTGCAAAAGATAAGGAAGCAGGAGAATTGTAATGCTAAAGAAGAAATTTAACAGAAGCACAAATCCAGAGAAAAGTGAATTCTCTAGGATGATAGAAACACAAAAAAAAATCATCGGTTTATGGAAGAGAGAACAGATAATGAATAGAATTTACTCAAGGTTACCGGGAGATGCATCTCCTACCCACTGAGACGTGTCTCAGAGACGGACGCATCTCCGTACCAGAGACGTCCGCAGAAACGTCCCCGATGCACAGAGTGCTTTTGGCTGCCATCTCCCACAATCTCCAAAGTCTCCCGGCCAGGAAATCAATGTCTCCTGCCACAAAACTTAGAGAAAAACACAGTAAAGCAAAGAAAGAAGGCAATTAAATAAAATAAGCCTGCAGCAAGGCGAAGTCGAAGGGAAATAAGGAAACTACAATGCATGAAGACAAAAAACCATGCAAAGTTATAGTGATCGGATCTATTGACAGTGTAAACTTTTGAGAGGGATATAAACAGTTGTATGGCAGATTTCCTGTTATTGTAAGGGTATAAACTTTAAAGAGAAATTGCCTTTACTATTTAGCCAACAATATTGATTGTGCCCAACACCTATATTACCTTACTCTCAATGAACCATTTAGACTGGCTATGCTACCAGCAGTATAAACAATTTTGATTTCAAGTTTTGTTCAATGTTCAAGTTAGTGTTAAACTTTACCATAGTTCTTGTTTTCAAAGTTCTATGTCGTGATATTTTCTGAAAATTATTAAATTATATCTATAAAAAATTGGCATCTCAAGTACACCTGTCTCCTATTTTTGAAAATTAGTCATACCGGTACCGCTACCAGTCTCTAGCGTCTCCATGTGCCCCATCTCCTGGTAACCATGTATTTACTTTATTTTCTCATCTAAGGATACAGAGTTGTCTTCTCCCTCAAAGATCAGGGAGGAGATGGTACCTTCTCTTTTGAAAGAGTATTCCTTTCCTCTTTCCAATTGGTTGATACCAAACTGGCATTTGAGGCCCAAAGTAATTACCTTCTTGCTCCTTTCAGCTTAGAAGAAGTCAACAAGGCAGCTTTTGGGATTAAAAAGATTAAGGATCACAGCCTGCATGGCTTTCAAGCAGGTTTCATTCAGGCCTTATGAGAGCTGAAAGGGCCATAATTATTGGGGTGGTCACTAATTCAAGGAAATCAAAGATGTTGAAAGAGTTACAAATGCATTTTTCTAGAGCTCAATCGCAAAGAAGAATTATCCAGAATCCTTCAAGGATTTTCAAATGATTACTCTATGCAATACCATCCAATAAAATGCTTTTCGTATTGGCATAGGCAATACCACCCAATGACATGAAGGTGGTTTTGTGTGTGGACATCAAAGCTTTAATGCAATTTTGCTTGTACATGAAACTTTACACTCATGTATAAAGGTGTTATTATCAAACTGGATATTGCAAAATCCTGTGACCATGTGAATTGGATTTTTCTACAGGATGTATAAAGGATTTTGTCTTCGCTCTTGTATGGTTGGAATAGGTCATGGAACTGGTCTTCAACTCTTGGTTCTCAGTACTGGCAAATGGCAAACCCTCAAGCTTCTCCAATTCTCTAGAATAAGACAAGGGAATCCCCTATTCTCTTACCTTTTCATTTCTTGCCAAAGCCTTTGGCAAGAACCTCAGCAAATTAAGAATGGAGGGTAACATCAAGGCATAAATTTGTGGGCAATGTTGAACCTATCACTCATCTATAGTTTGTGGATGATGACACTTCTGTTTGCAAGAGCTGATTTGACAGAAGTAAAACTATTCAAGAAATTTTTGGTTGTGCATGAAACACTAAATCATAGATTAAAATATGGCAGATATATAGCCGATAAGTAAACTTATCACGATAAGTTGGAGGCCGCGATAAAACACATAACTTTATCGCGGAGTACATATCGCAGGTAAGTTTCAAACTTATCGCCGAAAAAACATGAACTTATCACCAAAATATCGGCGACATTTCGCCAAAATATCTGCAACAGTCTGCTAATAGGGACTGACGGCCCAAAAAGCAGTTATTTCACATTTTCTTGTTTGCAAATTGATGTTTGGGAGAGGAAAATAGGGTTTGAAGGGGAAAAAATGTGATTTGCAGCATTTTAGAGCAATTTGCAAAAAAATGCATTTCAAATTAAATTTAAGCAAATTTTTAAGTTCCCGATATTTTTGCCGATAAGTTGCCGATTTATCTCCAATATTTTCCCAATATTTTTTTTTTGCCCTTGGCGATAAGTTGCCGATAACAATATTTTGAACTATGCATGAAATAGTGCAAGAGCAATCAATCAATAAGGATAGATCAAGATGTTTTTCTTGTGTGTACCATTGCAGCTGCACATAAGAATTAAATCATTGTTACAATTCTCTTAGGATATCTTGTTGAGTAATTACATAGGAATCCTTTTGTTCATAGGGGCTGTGAAGGCTGTCCTATGGCTAGATACCATAGCAAAACTAGAGACTAAACTTGCAGTGTGGAAAGGTAGGTGGCTGAGCATGGTGGGCAGGCTCACATTAATTAGTGTGGTTTCATGTGCCATTACAATATATATGTTCTCAATTTTGACAGCTCTGAGTGCTATTCTAGAAAGAATAAGTAAAATATACAGGATTTTCCTGTTGCAAGGTACAGAAGACGTGAGGAAGTTCCCTTTCATGAAATGGGAATAAATGTGCCATCTTAAAGCTTAAGGTGGCACAGGGGTGAAGAAACTGAAGCTGAAAATTTGGGCTTTGGGTGCCAGGCTGGGTTGGCATCTTTTCTCTAAACAAAAACAGCATCGGAAGTAAGATCATAAGGATCAAGTATTTATCTACAGAGGATCCCTTTTTGTTCTTCCAAACTGCAAGCTTCCCAAAAGGATCAGACATATGGAATTTAATAGTACTGGCTTGGGACTCGATGGAATAGTATCTTCCATAGAATCTTGGAAATGGTAGCAAGATGCTGTTCTTTGCTAAATCTTAGCTGGGGCAACCACCATTAAACTCATGTAATTATAAGAAAGTTCAGGATGGAGTATTTTTTAAATAGAAAATTACAACCTTCAAGGATTCAATTCTGTAAAGGTGGACATATTAATTTGGACTGGCAACTTGCTTGGTTTATATCTGGTAAGTTCTGAATATTCACTGCTAAGGTCTGGATATACTACTCTGTTGCATGAATAGCCTATTTCTGCAATATGGAACAGGGATGCTTCACCCAAATGCAACACATTTGTCTGTTTAACAAGGCTACAAGAACTCTTAACCTCTGGTAATCTCATAATACTTTGTTTACATGGCCCATCTAACTGTGCTTTATGTGAAAAGGACAAAGAAAGGGTGGATCACCTTCTCCTTCATTGTAGTTATGTAGGGAATGTTGTCGGGTAATTGGGTAGTTAAACGGTTGGTCCGTCCGAGGGAGTTACACGGATGCGACGGTTCACCTCGCATCCCCTCGGACACTATATGTATGCATTTCTCTCTTCCAATAAGTTCCAGGGATGCCCCCTTCCACTTCCTCTTAGCTGGTTTCTTTATG
>MU228440.1:1428592-1441111 GCA_018584345.1 Thuja plicata
GGGGGGGGGTGATGTTGTCGGGTAATTGGGTAGTTAAACGGTTGGTCCGTCCAAGGGAGTTACATAGATGCGACGGTTCGCCTCGCATCCCCTCGGACACTATATGTATGCATTTCTCTCTTCCAGTAAGGAGGTGCTGATTATGATATGCGGAAATACCTTTGTACATGGTGATCAATCTATGAATACAATGTTGTTATGTTCTCTTTACATTCTCTGTTAAGTACTTTACCTCCTGTGCGCAAATAGTCTCTGTTACCCCACGAGGGTAAACAGGTAACATCTGGGAAATTGTCTCGTTTAGAAAAGTCTTGGGTATTCATATCAAATCCCACAATTGCAGCTGACCAAGGGGTCAGCTATATCTTGGCTTTTTTGGAGAATAGCACTGCACTGTACTATGTGAAGATAATTGCTTGAATGAAATCAAAGGATTTTCAAAAGTGTTTCAGTGCAGGAGTGCTCCTGGATGGAAACTGGAGCTTTGCAAGGTGTGTGCTATAAAAGTTTTTCAGGATCTCTCACAGTTTGAGATTATAATGATTCATAAACCAAAACTACGGATTCCTTCATCCTTTCCTCGTGGGTTTATTGTAAGAAAAAATTTCAGTAATTTTAATAATTGGGAAGCTCTACAAGAGGGATCCAGGAAAATGAATTCTGTGAGCACTTGAAAGGAAATCTTGGTAAAGCGGGAGCAGGTATGTCATATCATGACTATTATTTACATTTGACTCTTTCAGAGATACTATACTGTTAGGTTAGTGCGATATTTAATTGCAATCTTAAAGTTATTATTTTATGAATCTCCAACAATCTTGGAATGGATATAATTGGACAACCATGTTGTTAAGGGAGTATTATTTTGTCGACTTAGAATATTAGTTGTAATGGTATCCATGAAGAAGGTGGAGTTTGTGGTGGCAATTGCAAAACTATTTTTAGCAAATTTCTCAACTTAGGCATGAGAATTAAGTAGTGGGGCATCTAGCATATTGTTGGTGGGTCCCATATAAGTTGGTTGATGAATTTGGATTCCCACCTTAGAATACGGGCCATTATAGAGGATTTACAAGTCAAATGTCATCTATCATTAGTGTGAAGGTTATTTTGTCATGGCTCATTAAAAGTTACATTTACTATTCTAAGAAGAGCCTCTTTATTTTGGACGTGGTAAATTTTGCATGATACCATGGTTTCAGTATCCAATGTTTTGGTAATCCATTTATGGCTTTGTTCTCTCCCCTTGCCTATATATAGAGGATACTAGATAGAGGTTTCATAAGTTTATTTACAAGTACACAGATGATGTCAAAGTGAAGAGAGTGTTAATGTGCTGGCTGCATGTCTTTGTTGAAGTATCATACATACTTGTCTTGGTTCTTGTGTAGAATTTTTGTCTGGAAGAATTTCTCCATGTAAATCCTGGGTTCATTTGGACATAATCATACTTAAAATATCAAATGATTAGACATATCCTGCCATGTTTTTCTTATTTTGTTGTATATTCAAATGATTGGACGTTCAAATTTTGTGTTTTTATATATGAATATTTGAAAATTTTCTATAGGTTTAAATGTCAGCTATTTTTTCAATTGCTACCCACTGAAAAAAGGTCTCCTATCCCTTGTTGTCCCTGCAATGCATTCCCCCATTTCCAACCATCTTCATCCCAGAAACTTGGTGAACAAAGGCGTTTTTGTCAAACATGGATATTACATTTTAGGTTCCAAATCTAATGATAAAGCCCTCTGCTAGAAGGGATGAAACTTCCTATCACAGTAGACTGCAAGAATCACATTGAAGGTGACTCTAAAAAATTTATCAATGGGTGCACGTCCAAGGGATTAATAGACAGGCATCTGCAATAACATATTAGAAGAAGATAGACAAATTGGTGAACATGTTGATTGTTTATCTTTTCAGGAATGTTTCCAAGAAACCAATTCTGTTGTGGACCACTTCATGAATGCCAAGGTGGAACTCCCTACCTTCTACATCATATAAGTAGTTCTTAATGCTGGAATGCTGCAAGAAATCTCATGGCCCAATCCACACATTCAAATGCTTGTGTAATATTTTTCTTTTTATTTGGTGCTTTTGTTTTAGAGGTTGGTTTTTTTGGGGCATTTTCCCTCTTTGTATGCTTTACATGCATTTATCTCTGTCTGTGAGACCTTATCAAACCCACAACTAATTAATCCAAACAAAAATTAACAGCACTAACAAGATCATCTACAACAATCGGAAAGGGACAAAATAGTGGGCCAGTGCACATAGAAACAATTTTGCAGATGCATTGTACCTCATTTAACGGATTAGCATATACAAAATCAGTTAATTTTTCCCCTATCTTGTACTACATGCAAACATTCACAAGTATTAACCCAGAGAAGTCAGCATAAAATATAAAATTAACAGGTTACGGATCATAAAAATCCAGAAGTTCACAAGTCCAGACTCCATTATTGATCACGATTTCTAAAAGCAAATGTCCAGGTTACTAATACAAAGTAAAATTTCACTCAAAATTTGCATCTTTTTATTATGGTTGTCATTATAACAAAATCTGATAACGTTCAGAAAAAAAAAATATCTGAAGAAATGCCCAAAAAGAACTTCCAGGTAATATACCAAATCCAATCAGGCAAAAGGTTAGACATGAATTTTCAAATCCATGACTGGTAAAAAAACACAGAAATTTCTGCATGACAACCAGCTATTATTGACAATGTTAATGAATTTAATCATATCGAAGCTATGAGGTAACTAGAGAGTTCTGCAAGCATGGCTTGTGAACAAAATGCCATGTGAATTAAGAATGCACTTGAGGTTTCAAAGTTCAAAAATGTTCTTACTGTAAGTAAAGGTCCCAAAGGATTCCCATTGAAAAAAATAGATCATGGAACATATAACTCAAAGGCTCTTTACTTTTAGAGTCAATGAAGAATCTATAAGGAGCCTCCAAGCTAATATTTCTTATTTATTGTATTGCCCTAGATGTAGTGTCAAAGAATGAGCCTGATTTTTCATACAAAACCTAAGACTTGAAGATTAAAATAATTAAAGTGAATACGCACTTTAGACACTTAAGAGTCTGTATTCTATTGTTCTGTCTGCTATAAGTGGACCAACAGAAGTTTGATGGTAACTAATATGCTATCCAAAGCTAATCAGTTGGCAAACCAATTCAAATCATCTCAAACCATAAGCAGTTTAAATAAAGCAAAAGACGTAATGGCTAACGGAGTCAAACCTAAAAGAATTTTATGGGCGCATGCAAAGGAAATGATTTCACTTCCTGCTAATTAGTGCCTATGCAGCAGGAATCTCCCTGGTCTTTGATCGAAGTTAGAAATTTCTAAGGGCTGGGGCAATAATCAGTGTTGTAGTCTGTCTGTCTGTCTAAAGTGCATTTAACATAATACTCTTTGACAAGTAACCATTAAACTTTTTCACACCAAAGAAAGAAAATATTCATAGCTTAGAAATTTACAATCAGATTAGGCAACAAAGAGAAATAGTCGAGGCAAGAAAAAATGTTTAAGATCGTGGACAAGTTTAGCTCAATGATAATAAAGTTAAAAATAGATTGCCAAGAATTTAAAATACACATCCCCAATTGTTCGTGTAGAAAAAGATAGCTGAGAGATCATTTGACTGTGATGACATTTTCATCGGTCCTCAAACATCTAGAAATCTCCACAAGCTCCCTATATTTGCTATCGAATCTCAAAAGATACATCTACCAAGTTCTCTCAGGCCAACTGTAGGAAGTAGGTAAGCTTAAGATCTCCATACAACTATTGCCAAATAGTGTTAATGTTGGATGCTCTCTTGACTGCCCAAGCATGTTCCCTAGCCTTTTCTATATCAACCAACATTTACAATCCATGATCTTACACAACAAAAGCATTAGTCTTCTTGGTCTCTTTGTCAGCTATGTAGCATTGGTGATAGCTAAGATGGAATCTAGATGGTATCAATGTCTCATAATCTTTACCAAGGACTACATATTTGTGAGCCATCTGTACTCAAAAAAGGTTGACATACATTGCTTCCACATATTGTATGTTTTCACTATAGATCGTGATACTGCCTTCCAACAGTATGTTAGGTAATGAGGCCATTTGTATTGTTCTTCCCTCCCTCAACATATAGTCTTGGAGTAAGACAAATATCTCCCTGATACAAATCTGACTGCAGCAAAATTGTTAGAATAAGGTGACATCAACCTTGCAATCTTAAGTCCTTCTCATGTGTATCCATGATCCTTGGAATGTCTACTTGATGTCTATGGTCATGAGAGAATTAAAAATATTTAAAATTTATTTACCTGTGACAAATTGTAATTGCATTCATAGGGGAGGATCCAGCCATCAGTGGCAGTTACAAAGCAAATTGCTTGAATATTTATTTTAGGCATCCACTTTGGGAGTGGGGACCTCTTGGACTTGCATGTCCATGAATGCTGTTGCATATAGCTTGCATGTCATCCTAAGTACTTTGGGAGTGGGGAGCTCTTGGACTTGCATGTCTATGAATGTTGTTGCATATAGCTTGCCTGTCAACCCAAGTACTTTGGGAGTGGGGACCTCTTGGACTTGCATGTCTATGAATGTTGTTGCATATAGCTTGCATGTCATCCTAAGTGGGGCGCCAAGGTTTGCATATTGTGCATGTTAGCTATTGGAGCCATCAAAGAGCAATGGAGCACTCGGAATTTACCAATTCCCTTTGGCTGTGGATTAGGCACCCATGTGAAAGCCATGTAATGATTTATTGTAATTTACTATGTTTACAAGCTGTCCACTAAGGATGGTTTTTGCTTGTGGTTTTACCACTCGTTTTTAAGATACCACTATGGTATTCTCACGTCCAACTCTTCCATAAATTGCACCCATGTGAAAGCCATGTAATGATTTATTGTAATTTACTATGTTTACAAGCTGTCCACTAAGGATGGTTTTTGCATGTGGTTTTACCACTCGTTTTTAAGATACCACTATGGTATTCTCACATCCAACTCTTCCATAAATTGGTGTCTTGGGTTAGTGATATGTATGATTATTTTGCAAATTGAAGAAGTAATGAAGTGCTCCAAAAATTCAGAGAGAATTGTCATTTTGATGTAATTATCCATGAAGAATTTATTCAAGCATTGGACCTCTTTGGGTGTGGAGTTTTCTCCCGCAAGGGCTTCTCTATGTAAATAATATTACTTGTGTGTTTATTTCTTCATACTATTATTGCCGAATGTGCTAATCACATAAACATCTTTGTGCAACATTAGTTAGTTACCTAAATCTGGATTCTTGCTCCAACTATGTAGCAAAATGAGTACAAGAAATCACCATGAAGATGGCAATGGAAGTTGAAAGAAAGCATGCATTTTTGCAACAATGCCAACTCTATACAGATAAGAGAATCTTACCTGATGCTCTGGTTGATTTTGATAGCCCATGTTGCGCCATTGTGCAATGGTCATACCATGGAAGACAACAATACTGAAATAGGCATCCAACAAAAGAATACGATCTGCTGATATTGAAGCCACATCTAACAATGCTGGTTCAGGAGGTGCATTGAAAGAATATGAAATGAGAGATGGCTGAATCATAACAACAGAATTTGTAACGTTCTCTCTGTTCAGTAGCATGCGGAAATAAGCTGTCTCATCTGGACTGTTATTAAAAACCTGCAACAAGAGTCCAGGTTTACATGTCAACCCCAGAAGATAAATGAAACCTATTACAAGCCGGATTTTTTGGATAAATTATGATATGTAAGAACAGTATGTACCTGTAGAAATTGTGAGCGTCGGAGATTGAACATGAACTGTGGAAATATAGCAAAATTTGAGTTCAAGCTGAAAGAAGAGATATCATCCTTTCGGTAATCACCAAACCTAGAACAAAGACGAATTAGAGACCTATCTAACCATCTCACTGCATCAAATTCCTCCTGCCAATTGAGAACTAACAGTAAGTTAACGAATACACAAGGAATTAACTATTGCAAAACAATACATGCCAATAATCTCTAGGACATTAGGAAAATGGAAAAAGGTGACTATCAATCTTCTATAGAACAAAGCAATGAATTTCTATTAACATATCAAGCACTTTCATAATAAACTTTGAGTGTAGATCTATACATCTTTCCTAAATGAAATTCCTAGACACAATAGTTTTGACTCTTCGATCACATTAGAAGCTGAACTCATACACTAATAAACCACGCATGATTCAGTTCAACGAGTAAATAATAATTCATAATCCAAGAGATTGAAAGTTTCTAACCTCTGTCTCCATTTTGTGAGAAGCCCACCTAGCCATTACCACAGCAGCAGTCTCCTGGTCGAATCCCGCCACCAGTTCCTGCAAATGCAACGGATGATGCTCAGAGCTAGGTAAGGGACTAAATACAATATAAAATGGTAGGAAAGCAATTTCAGTATGCAAATAAAAAATCAGTTATGGGTTAATTCTGAGAAGAAACATAAATTTTACCATTACTGCACGTATATTTTAAAATTTTACCATTACTTCACGGATTATTATGTCTTTAATTGTTGAATATTTTGAAATCAAAGTGAAAGGATAACCCTTTATAAAATGCCCCATTCAGAGCATATGCCAATCAAAATTTGATACCTTCTGTACATTTTTCATGTAACGTAAGCATTTCACCTTTGTGAAATTGACTTTAATTAAATATTTTGATTGAGAACATCCATGGCCAGAGCTGCAGCTCTGCAAATGCTAGAGAATAGAATCAAACCCTAAACCCAGGGATATATTGCCTAGGATAAATGAGTTGAATCTTACAATCAGATAGTGGACAGCCAAGGGCCAATTAATAAGAGAGGGTAGCTCTTTTTCTCAAAACTCTGATAGACCAGGAGAGTAATCCTTGAAGTTGATTACAGGACAATTAAAAATAAAAGACAATGATACATTAGGCCTTTTAATAACTGTACCCTATGCACATGAAATTTTTTCAAGGATTTGTCTGTAAACCTTCATTTTGCTGGTTTACTGATGCAAATGCCTACAAACCTAAATTGAGTAGATTATACAAATTGTGCATGTAACAAAGACGTATGCAAAATTTACCCCCATGTCGTGCAATTTAAGAATATACTTCATAGATGACCACAATAAGGAATAGTAGTGTATAACCTCACAGGCATGTTTCAAATATCGGCTCACATATGATATAACAGGATATAGGGACAATATAGTATGCATAAGTTCACAACCAACAGAAACGTTAAATACTTAGACAATTATGTAAAAGATTTGATTTTTAAATTCAGTTTTAGAGAGGTGGAAGAACAAGGCTTTGCATTCAAATTCACATAAGTTTGGTTGTATACTGTCAAATCTTAATTAATCATAAAATCAAAGACCAAGTGTACACGACAATCCTTGAATAAACAAGTGCACTCCATGTATCATGATGAAACCTTAGAAAGACTCCCAAGGAATTTTAAAGTTGCTGTGAATTCTAGCTAATCACACCTAATACACATGCAATAAATGTAGCAAGAATCTAAGAAAGACATAATTCTCCTAAAATGCACAAAAAGCTCATTCTGGCAATAAAGTTAGTGAGAGGTCATGCACTAAAAGTTACCTTCTAAAAAGATTCACACTAAACACATACACCTATAACTGAATGATTAAACAACAAGAATTGACACACTAGAATATGTTATAAAAAGGGGACACGCAAGAAGTTCTTTAGCAATATAAAATCAACCAAGTAATCCTGTTACATCTCAAGATAATGGATAAAGAGTCTGGTAATCTCTGCGTTCATTCATAAATTTAAATTAGAGCAGATTCAATTTTCTGTACTCAACTCTTGATGTCTCACATCACTTTGTTCCTTTAAAGTTTGTTGCAGCAGTCAATTCAATCATATAATGAGGTTTCTGTTACATGCAAATAGAACGAATAACTTGAACAGGGGAAGAGGAACAGCCACCAATCCTAATTCTATGAAAGATCAGACTTGTAGGGGTAACAAGGCACATTTTAGGAATACACCATTTTTTTGGCCCTTGGTAGAACATGTCTCTCCTTGCAAATACTTACAAAAATTGCAATTTGACTTCCCATTGACCACAACTGCATGGTGTCCTCTACTCAAAGAACTCAATAAGCAAAAACAACAATAGTTGTCTGGTCAACAAAAACTATGTACAAATTGACAAACACACCTCACAAGAGTGGAAATGCTCTATTGCAAGCTTGGGCCATGGTACAGTCCCTGAAAAATAACTCGTGGAAGGCTCCTCCAATGGCATTAAATCCCTCTCCATACGTGCTAACTGTTGATGGAGATCATTGGAAGAAAGGTGTGTAATATGTATACTGATTTTGAATGGTGGAGATTGCAAGCACAACAAATAGGTTACGTTTTTTTATCATTCTCAAGGATCCATGGCCATCGTGAACAAGCCATCAAATCAAATAGATATCATGCAATACTTAACTGAAGCCATGTGAGGTTAATTGCCTAACAAGTCCTCCAATTCTAACACAATAGGAAAGCTAACATGTAGACACTTGTTTACATCACCCATACTCTTTGGAATAATCAAATCTCTTGCTTATTGGACACATCAGACCCACCACCACTACTTGTTGGACACACATGGCAGATACTAATTTGTCATAGTGCATTGGAAGACAAATATATACTACACTTTGGTCCAAATGACCAATAGAAATTGCCCATGCATGTGCCACCTATCCACATGTTTTCCATTTGAAAAATCAAGCCCCTTTGAGAAGACACACTAGGATCCCTACAAGTTTTGCATATGGTTTACCCCTAAGTTGTCCATGTCCTTGTATCTAGCCACAAGCCACAACACACTATATTTAAAGTCAAACCACGAATGCACTATCACTAAGAATAAACACTAAGCTGTTGATATTATGGCCTCTTGGAAAAATATCTCATGCATTGGATAAGACATTATATATATATAGTATATATATTTCGATATATAAATAATAATATCAAATATAAGAGATATTTAATATTCATTGTTTATTAATGAATCGATTATATATATGATTTATGGTTTAAATTAAGAAACAATTTGGCAGGGCCCAAAGTCGGCCTCTTGAGGCGGCACTCCCAGCCCATATAAAGGAGGATCAATTCTTGGAAGAAGAATATCAAAAACATAACATCTTCTCCCAAGGTTCGATTATTCTAAGGCTGCGATTTACTGCTTGGAGCGATTTAGAGCAGAGGTTAGAAGAAGTAGCAATGCATCCTAAATCTGTGAATTCATTGGCAGCAAAGATAGAAGTTGAATTGACAATACTTAGGTGCAGATCTGAGAGAAGGGAAGAGCTGCGAATTACATCCATAGATCGGGAAAAGAGCTACGAGTTGCCTCTTCAGATCTGATATCACACTTATATATTCATGGTCTAAATATTCGATATTTAGACCATCGAATTAGTCCAGATCTAGTTGTGCGAAATCTGACTCTTAAGGAACAATCCAACAGCAGATTTCAAGGCAGATCTAAGTAGATTACAGTCTGATCCGAGATCAAAGAAAAGTGCAGAATGGTGGCATCTTGGAAGCCCTAGGTGGGCTGACCTGGCACATTCACATCTTGGAGAGTTTGAGGGCACTGATTTGAAGATCATCCGGGTATTATCTCTCCTTGTTCTCAACCATTCTTTTATCTTGTGCTTATTTCTTTAGATCTCTATAGATTGATACATTCCTTGCTAGAATCTGAAAAATACTAACATAAGCAACTTGCAAAAGATATGACACATTTTGGCAAGAGGCAAGACCCATCAAATATTTTGTGTCAACTAGAATATAGTCGCATGGGAATAATAGTTTGACAACACCCTGACTTTCAATGTAATCAAAAGATGACATGTTTTAGCCAGCGCACAATCTTTTCAATAAAGTGCTCTCTCCTCTCAACAGAAAGCCCTAAACTACCAACACATATACAACCTGACTAACAAGAACTTGAAAACAAAGCACAAGCTGCCAATAATATTGCCACTGAGGACTTAGGTACACTTTATAAGACCACATGACTACAACTTTGAAGCTCAGCCAAAATACAAAACTTCTTAAATAACACAGAGGGCCAGAAATTGGACGCTAGAAAACTATTTAAAAGCTCAACCACAGCGTAATAAGCCATGAAACCTAGAACACAAGCCCTAAAACCATGAATATAATACAAAACTAGTAAAAAGGAGCAACACAAGTCATGAAACCATAAGCTTTGAACCATAGAATGAACCCTAATCTGCATTTTCTAAGGTCCGCCATTACCTTAAATTATTGAAACAACATAAACACCTCAAATTCTCATTTTAGAGCAGTTGCCTACATTGGCTCAAGTTGGGGGCACAACAAAAGTTGTGATGAGGATCTACGCTAATCAATTCAGAATCAACTGTGGGCCTGATGAAGATTTACAAGGCTCTTATCTCTTACAAGGAAACCTAAATCAAAATCAACTGTAAGTTTAATGCCTCTATCAATTCCACTGTGACTCAAAGACAAAGATTACTGGAATATTGTGCAATGAAGTTTTAAAACCAATAAAATTCAAAGCAAAAGAGAATGACTCATGATAACAAGTATTCCCAACTAAACACAAATTTCGATAAATATTTGTCAAAAAAAAAACATTTTAGAGATACCAGCTGTGTATAACAGGTGAATTTCAACTCAATGTGGATAGGAAGTACACACAGAATAGAATTGGTTCATTAATATTCATGCCAACTGTTCAGAGACTAATGGAGGCCATTGCATCAATTAATGAAAAACTAAAACAGATGCATAGTTTGTACCTTATGTTGTAACTACAGTTTTCAAAAAATTAAATAATATGCTAAAGATTTTCAAGTTGGAAAACATATTGGATTTCAATTGTAACAACAGATTAAAATTTAAAAGCAAACAGAAAATTTTAATGTACACATGGAAAAACATGTTAACATATCTAAAGCATCACAACCTAGATAACGATACTCTTGGAAACTAAGTTAGCTCTACATGCTTAGTTATTTAATTTTTTATTTATTTTCCTAAAACAGGTGAATTTTTTTAATAACCTTTCGTTCCAACATGACTTGAATAAATTTTCCTTTTATACTGAGATAGTTTATCAACTGATTATACATTGGTATATAAAGTATCAGTAAGTCTAGAGGTTCAGCATCCAAAAAACATTATGCTGATATCTAGCAGGTATCCTCCTAAGAGGCATACAACTTACATATTTCAGAATACATCCTTGTTCTAACAATTACAAAGTTTATCAAAACATGAAGTGAACTAAATTTGTCAAAATTGAGTAAGCAATGTCTTCAGTCATCTTCCCATCCATCATTAATATCAAGGTTACCCCGAGTTTCCGGGACGGGGACGGCAGGGGACGGCTATGTAAATATAGGGAAATTTTCAAATATATAAGGAAATTTGCAAGTATACATTACATTCATATGAAAATATGGACAATTCATGCCATTTAAACATCATATAAGTTATAACCTTAACATACAACATTTCAATGCCATTTAGTAAATACTCAAAGTAAATAGTAACATTTCAATGCCATTTCAATTCATTATTGGATTGTCAATATGCATATGCTAACAAAAATATAAGTTTAACATAGAAACTAAGAAAAGTAAAACTAAAAATGCCCAAAGGCTTAGGTGCTGCCATAAAGTTTCATCATCATGTTCATAGTTCAACATAAAATTCAAAATATAGAAAATAAAAATGAAGCACACTGCTGCTCCTATTCTTCTGCTGCCAACATGGCATCAATATCAGAGTCCTTTGCTGCTACAAAACAAAAAAAAATCAGACTGCTGCTAAAACACATTGAAATAAAAAAAATTGCTTATGTGCCCATATAGAGCCACAATTTTGGCCTTTTAGGGCCAGTGTGGTGGTGGGGCCCACAAAACGACCCCACCTATGGAAGCCTTTTTGGCTTTTTAAGTTTTCTTTTTTTTTTTGGCCTTTTTGATTGGGGACGGCTGGAAGTCCCCGGGACGCGCGGAGGACGTCTACGACGTCCCCAGCCGTCCCCAGATTTTTGGGTAGGCGTCCCCAAGTCCCAGGGACGTTCCCAGCTTTTTCTTGAAATTTGGGGACAGCGCGGGGACGTTACAGAATTCAGAACCAGCAATAGTTACCCGGGGACGCGTCCCCAGGTCCTGGGGACGTCCCTGTTCCGGAAACTTGGGGATTTAGGCCGGGGACGCGTCCCCGGGTAACTATTGCTGGTTCTGAATTCTGTATTGTCCCTTCCATCGTTCTAGGTCTCATTATAGTTATTGTTTCTATCTCCATCCTCGGCATTTCTGATGTTATTGTATTCTTGCCTGTCCTCATAAGCACCCTTATCATGGCTGTCTTCCAGGTATATTGAAGATTGAATGTCCTTTTTGAATATAACCATTGCTCCTTCTTTGACCAGCGATAGGA
>MU228440.1:1446380-1468329 GCA_018584345.1 Thuja plicata
TTTCTAGAAGTCTCAGTTGTCCACATAAGACACATCATATCTTATCTTTATGAGTTTTATTTAATCCCAGTTACCTAGGTCATTTAATAATTTGTTGAAGTACTTGTCTAATTGTATAGGATTAAGAAATTATTAAGATCCATTGTAAAAAACAGAGCGTTTCTTCATCAAAAGAAGATATGACCATAAAATTTGTTGCTTTCATTAACCATGAGAAATTAAAACATTATATATGTTGGTGTGAATAAGGTCTTGTATCTCGTGTTTTGGCTAGTTCCTAACAAGGGACTTATTCACACAACTTAAGTTTACTAAACTTAAGGTCCTAGATGTTATTTCTAGAAGTCTCAGTTGTCCACATAAGACACATCATATCTTATCTTTATGAGTTTTATTTAATCCCAGTTACCTAGGTCATTTAATAATTTGTTGAAGTACTTGTCTAATTGTATAGGATTAAGACACATGTTAACATCCTGTCTAATCCTACCTTTCACCTTGCCTTTATAAGAAAGGCATCTCATTGCTATATTTCATATTCAATCAATCATTTCATGTGTCCTTATTATGCAAGCTATTGTTGCCATTCTCTCTTGTAGAAGTTGTTTTGGTCTTGCAGGGATTCTACGGATGTTGAGTCACCAATCAACTCCTAGAATATGAAGTGAAAATAAACCTTCAAAAATATTCAAAAAATCATTAAGGGAAGTAAATATTGGCTTTGGTTGGAAGCATATAAATAAGTTAGATAATATATATTAATTACAATATTATCGGTGGTCGAGTTGTTTGGTTGTAGTTTAATATTAGAGCTCACCAATGAAATCATAACATGGATATGAATATAAGCTTTCTATGGATTGATTAGCATATTACATTTTGGTATATTATATTAGTTATTAATATTATTAAAGTATTTAAGCATAAAAAGGGGAAATCTTTGATCTTAATGTAAGTGGATCATAAGTTCAGAACCACCAAGTACATATATAATCTTTGGTATGACCTTAAATGCTTGGTCCTAATAGATACTAACCACATTGAATTATGGAAATCTAAACTATGCTTGAGGTGTGTATATAAAGAAGTGTACCAGGGTTTAATATTTGTGATATATTAGGTACTGAATTCTTGACAAAAGAGCACAATATATTTATATGTACACAGAAAATTGACCCACTCAATCAATGAATATATCTAAATATAGATGCTTATTACATATTTCACATTGATTATATTCAAAAATGTCTTGTTGGACCTATAGGCTACCTTTACCTTCCTGGTAAGAACATTAAGATAAGGTCAACATTTGTTGTCCATAAGATATCAACATTCTTTCATGGCTTTTATTTACTCAAAGGTGACTTAAACATTATAATTTATATAAAGCAATTCTTACATCTTGAATCTGAGACCAAACTTGATGTCTGGAAATATAATGTACATGAAATACTTTTGTAATTTTAGGAGGTGATTCATTGTTTGGTAAATATTGATTAGCTCAATGAGTGTTTTGAATTTGAGTAAATTTAATGATGGGGGCATATAGAATTTATTGGGATACAACTCCCTCACAATTAAAAATATTGTCCCATATTTAACATAGTGTTTAAAAATGTGTACATGTTTGTGTGCGTGTACAATTACATGCATGTGTGAATGTATGTATGGGTAAAATTGTTTGTAATGAAAAATGGGATGGACCAGTATATTCAAGAATAAACAATATTAAAAGAATGAAATAACTTTGTTTTTAATATAATATAACATGAACTCCTATCATTTGTAAATAACAGAACCAAACATGGAGTTCAACTTCAAAGAAGCCTTACCATGTTTTATATTTAAGAAAAAAAGACTATTCATTTCCAATGAATTGAGAAATACTGATGACAGAAGGGAGATCAAAAAATTTAGGGAACTTTTATATTTGACTGTCACACACCTGTGAAACAAGGTTCATGCCTCTAAAATACAAACTGCTACTAATGCATTTTTTTTTATGAAAATTGTCCTGTTTCAACTTTAGTACAAGAAAGCCAGATCGATTTGCAAAACAATGATGCTTCGCATTTCCAATGAAAGTTAAAATTTAATCACCCACAAACATAACTATCATTTAATCTACATTCTAGAAATTATAACTAACATAGCAAACTGATCTAGATTCTATACCAATGCCATTCTTGAGATAAGGCGTGTCCTTGTACAAACAATTTTAGCATTTGTTATTTTGGATAACAGGTCAGAGAAAGAGTTGTACAAATCAATGAACAAACAACTTTCAGTTTATGGTACTACAAATAAAATTGTAGATGCCAGATAATGGCCTTATTCTTCCATCCATAAAATGATACAAAAAGACAAACTGCAAAGCAGTTTCAAACGATGTTATGTATGCCATGCAAATAACCAAATGTCAGAAACAGATGTCCCCACAAATTCAGTTTATGATTATATGTATTACTGATTATAGATTGGGAGAAATCAACAATAGGAAACAAAATAGAGTTTGGAACCAAAATTCCAACCTAGGAGGCAGGCAAGACTTACTTGAAAGAAAGACCGAGAGACTGATTTCCTGTATCAAAAACACGTTTAAAGGAATCCTTGAACACGGAATGTCCAAAACTTTCTGCTAATACTACAAGGCCACCTGTTCTTTCTACTGCTACTTTCATTTCTGCAACGCCAACCTAAAATGTAAAAAACAACATTGAAACAAGATTAACCAGTTAAAAATTTTCATTACAATTCATACAAATCATTAACCTTAACAAGAAGCTATATTCTTATCTTTAGCTAATCTAACCACCAAAGACTATATCAAAAAGTGTCCAACATAAATATCCCCACATATTCTAATATAAATATATAGAAACCAAAGTTTAAAGTTTAAACAATGGAGAAAAATAATGTTTCGACTCGAAAGACTGTCTTATATCATTCAATATCAGAGAAAGATATCGATGTAACTCAGCTACAGAAAGCAAATAAATCAAGCATGGGCAAACAATACAAGGTTCTTTTTTACAAATTGAATTCCATCTACCTTTGACGACCTGTAACCCAATCAAAAACATTCATATAGTTTCCTATTTTCATTTCTTTCCATGCTCTGTAACTCATGCTCTACAGAAAGCAAATAAATCAAGCATGGGCAAACAATACAAGATTCTTTTTTACAAATTGAATTCCATCTACCTTTGACGACCTGTAACCCATTCAAAAACATTCATATAGTTTCCTATTTTCATTTCTTTCCATGCTCTGTAACTCATGCTCTTCTCTCATGACTGGATAACTTAAAAAGTTATCAAACAATCATCCTAGAACTCGTAACAAATAGACAGCACCTCAAATTTCATAATACACAGAATTTTGAATATTAAAGTCTATTCCAACACATCTTTGAGAGTTTCAATCCTATCTTCGAACTTGTTATATAGACTAAAAGCCTTCAGCTATATGGTCTGCCAGGAGCATTGATCCCTTAATGGTTGGCCATGTTTCTTTACAGATGACCTTGACGTACAGAATATCACTCACAACAAGGCTCGCACATCTTTGAATGATACCCTTATTAGTTGGCTCTCGGCTGCTGAGGAACACTTGCGAACCTTGAAAATCAAAATAAAGTTGCCCTCTTTGCAACAAGATTTACATGGTTGAAGATCACACACAGCTCTATGCAAAAAAGTTCAAACCGTCTCACTCAGGTATTGCTTGGAAGAAATTCTAACAAATGTGTAGTAACATACAGCTATAATACAATGGTAGGGTGATGATTGGTGATTCCCTCCCCCACGGTCACCCTAGCCAACTAAATGATGGAGCTCTTGAGAAGGTTTTGGACTTTGGTAATAATCCTACTATCAACCAAACCTGAAATGGTCCCATGTGACCTTGCATATAAACCATAGTTACCCCGGCACAGGGGTACGGCGGGACGGGGGGACGCCGGGACGAGTTTCGGGTACGTGCAAATAAAGGGCCTCAATTTCGGTACGGCGGCGAGGGGAGGAGGGGGGGAGGGGCAAGGGGTGCTGCAGAGGGGCCAGGGGTGTTTCAATATAATTCTATAACATACCAAATTGGTTCTTCAAATACTTGAACATAGCAAAATTTGAAAATTGCAACACGAACCAGAACCATTGAACATTCAACATAGAAACATCGATGATAGTAACATACATACTCATAGTAACATAATGATAATCATTAAATTATATTAGTTCTATGATTCTATCAAAGATTCAAAATTCATGACTACCAATTAGAAAAAAAAATGTTTTAAAAAACTTTTAAAAAAGTCACTTTTTGTCTCTGCCGTACCGAAGTACCAAAGTACCCACTGGGTGCGGCTGCAGTACAGCTGCAGTACGGAAGTGCTTGGGCGGCGGTGGCAGTACTCCAGTACGCAGAGTACCCGTCCCGGTACCCAGTACTCCGGGGTTTTGGGCTGGGTACGCGTCCCCGGGTTACACTGCTATAAACCTCCCAAGTGAAGCCACAGGGACATAGAAACAGGGCTTTCCCTTTTTTGGGGTGGAAGGATCCCAGATACTGTATAGCTAGATTGAGGCTGAACAGAAAAGTAATTATATTTTAAATTTATAGACAAATTAACCATAATAGCAATGGTATATGTATAAAATAAAACAAATAACAGAAACATTACCAATAAGTGATTGTTCAAAAATATAAAATGAGTCGTGGCATGTAATATATCACATAGGTTCATACTATTATCATCTGTTCGGGACAGGAAAACAATCAATGACCACAGTCAAATCCTAGAAATCTGTGACATCATATTGGTCTTCATCAAAAGCATCCCAACCAGCAATTGTTTGATTTGAACTCAACAGCTTAGTTAATTGTGTTTATATTTATGTTTTAAATTTTTATCTTTCATTATGATATTTGTACCCAAACCAGTAGTATTCATTATTATGTTTCAATTAAGACAGTCCAGTACCCAAGCTAATAAAAAAAACGAGCTATTCAGAACACAAAAAATACCAGCATGGTACTGGTAAGGATATGGAGCAGCGGAGTTTCAAAATATAGTCCCCTCACAAGATCTTTTCTTACTTGCTAAAAGATAGGCGACAGTCCCAGAAAAGCCCTCACCTAGTCACTTGTGCCCGTTGGGCCTCAATTTGCAGAAATAAAACTTGGGGACCCACACATGTATATGGATATGTTGTTGCAGAGTGCCTTATTCATAATTTTTTTCTAGTAAAAGGCTTCATTGAAAGCCTTTGATAAGCATTACAAATAAATATGGATTTGAGTCAAAGGGAGCCCATACCACCCTTTGAAATAAATTCCTTGTAGTTTGTTGTTTTCACTGTCTCCACTGTATTTTCTTCGTCCTTTTGACCTGTATCGTGACTTATAGATTCATACTACTTTTCAGAAACTCACAAAATGCAGATTTGTAATCTTACATAGAATTAGCTGACATAAATGATGGATTACGAGAACTTTAAGATTCATAGATCCTAGATCTATATTGATGGTAAGTATCTAGTCATAGCATACAAGAGAGGCGTATCTTTAAATGTGCAAGACCATGTCATTTTATTCTTAATAGATTCCTACTTTCCTGACTAGTTGTATCACTTGCTTCCCTTACAGTGGGGGCCAATGCAGTTGTTATATCCTTCCTAATAGATGTCTAAACTCTCACAATAGAACTGTCCATGAATCTCACAAGCTCCCCCTTGCAGATCATGTGCTTTCTGTTTCCATTCTCACTAACAGCCCCAAATTCACTTCGCCAAGCCCACTTAATCTTGACCATAGTTGGAAGACTCAGCTAGGACTCACCAAGACTCGTGAGACACGCGAGCCCGTTGGATTGCAAAAGTCGACTCGCCATGGACTCACGAGCCATGTCCTAGAGAGTTTTAGGCTAGGACTCGGGAGTTTTGGACTAGGACTCTCACGCCTGGCTGGAAATGCCCAGCCAATTAAGAAAACACATGTTTTTTGGGGTTTTTTTCCATTTCATTCTGCTCTTTGGTGCCCAAAACAGGTCTGCATTGTGAAGTAGGGTTTGAAGAAGACAAGCATATAAAATCAAAGATCAATTTCTTTTTGTTTTCTTGTAAAACTACAGTTTTCTTCTTTGCTGAGTCCTAGCTGAGTCCTAGCCAACTTTTTTGCCGAGTCCCAAGTCCGATGCCTATTTTGGGCTGCCAAGCCTGTGCCAAATCCAAGTTTTCAAACTTTGATCTTGACCATTCTCTAAACAGATATCATCAAGTTTTCGTAGGCTCTTTTACTGTGGTAGATAATGAGAGGACCAGTCCTTTACCACAATTTGCCTACAGCAACGATCTTCATAACACTATCTTCTTTGATCGCATTATCCTTGAAACCAAAACAATACAGCCGCCCATTTTTAAAATGTTTGATATATATTGCTAGAAGGGGAGTTATTACATCACAAACAACCCCAGTGCAAACAAAAACACAAGGCTGCAATTTTTCAAACAGATAAAATAATGATTACAATCCAGCATTCAAAACCTAATGCACTCCTTCAAGTTCCAGTTATGTTTAAAAAATTTATATGCATAAAAATAGCATTCACACATGACAGCTGATTTCTGCCTAAATTAAACAAAAAAATAACTAAAAAATAATTGATGGCAGTAAATTGATACATATCTGCAACTATGGAAGTATCTTTCATCAGTATTTGTCAAAAAATGGTACATTCAACAAGTTATTTTAGTATTTCACTGAGTTCAAAAGTCTAGTGAGGGGGTTCAATAACCTCATAGCTAGGCTATTCAATTATTGTGATATTAAATTAGTTTTATCTTGTAGCCTCTTTTTAGAGCTTCTTTGCAACCCCTCAAATCAATTCTATTAGATGTACTTTTGGTCACATTTAACTATTTTGGCCATTTGTGACTTGAATACAATTTCTTTCTATTCCATCTCCACCCCCATTCCCTTCCCAACCTTGGGATCCTCCACCATCCAACACACCATGATTTGCTTTGACGTTTGGTATGTTAATTCTTGTGATTGTTTAACTTTTTCAACTTATGAATGACCATTACTCCATTTTCATCATAACTGTTAAATGTCTTCTTAAGCCAATTCCTTTATGAGGTTGCCCTAGGCATAGTTCACTTGATGTTCACTCCTCTCAATGACAGTCTCCCATTGTACTAATCCTATGAATCAATGGTATGATGAGAAATGTAAAACCATGCACAAGAGACTCGGATTAGTCCTACTATCAAACCTGGCATCCGTCCACACTAAAATGTACATCGCCATCCAGTTCAGCAAAAAACAACATGCAGTTTTTCTACCAAACAACCTTAGCCTAAGTTGCCGGTTCGGGTTCGGGGACAGATTTGGGTTCGAGCATCTGGTTCGTGGATTCATGAAAAAAAAATTCGCATTATAATTCTTATGGGTTTGTGTGTGTGTATATGTGTATATATATACAAAAAAATAAGAGAAATATACATAATTATAAAACTAAATCATTTCATTGTATGAATCTATGATGCTTGATCATTGATCAATGACAAATATCAAAGATAAACATTAAAAATTTAAATAGTATACTTGATCATTGACCTATGTTCACGATTCTAAAGAAAATCAGCACATTGAATACTGAATTACAAAATGAATTCAAAATATAGTTCATTAAAGTTTGAAACATGATTCGATGTTCATCAATCATGAAGCAAAAAAAATAATAATAGTAGTTTTAGGGTTAGAAGCAAAAATAATAATTAAAGAAACATTTTTAAGTGGGTTGGACCCACTTTTTAACATGCATGGCCATGGGTCCCTGGGGATCCGCGCAGGATCCTCGAGGTCCACGTTGGATCCCCACGGGTCCGCGCTGGATCCGGGCAGGGTCCGAATCTGGACATGTGGATCCGCGGGTCTGCGGATCCAGACGGACCCACAGGTCCAAATTCGGACCCTGACCAGATCCAGCGCGGACTGGTCCGTGGTTCCGGACCCGGATCGAACTCGGACTCGGTTCGAGGGTCCAACGTCCGAATCCGATAACTTAGACCTTAGCTCTTCAATGCCCCACAAAGCTCCCTCGATTCCTATTTGTGTATCCTCCTTTCATGGAAAACTCCTTTCATCGTTAACTTCCAATCCTACATCTCTCATGCCAAATCTCATCACAACCTTTATTAGTTCCCTTTGAGAATCCCCTCTTTCTTGTCTTTGTTTGCTCATATCAAAATCCATTTAAAAGTTCTGCATTAGCAATGCAATAGATTGTGAGAGCTTCAAATTGCCTCATTTGTTCTTGCCAATGCAAAGCTAATTAACAAGATCCATTTCTTAAACATTATTCACCCATCATAGATCAAGTGACAAATTTGGGCCAAATTAATTTAGGACTAGCATAAATAGTCACACGTTTGCCAAAAATTTTGCTACTCTAGTTATCCAAGCAAGAGATCGGCCAAAACACTAGGGAGAATATACTTGGGTTTTGTGAACTAGCTGAACAATTAAAACACAACTAGATGAGCTAAACCTCATGCAATGAAGCCCAAAAGCATATGATCTAATTAAAAGTGCAAAATGGTTCCGTGAGAAAAAGATTCTTCAATGATATGGAACAAGGAACCGATGAAGATCAAAGTTGGAGACCATGTAAGAAAGCCAACATTGTCAACATTCAAATGGCATTATTCCACCCATTACCACAAGAAAGGTTATGTGATATATGACAATATCTATCAAAGCGTTTCTAAGACCAAGGGTCCTTTAGAGCATCCTCTAACACCCATGGCTAAGGAAAATCTAGAGGCAAATAAAACACTAGTATACATGTTTTCCTTGTGAACAAATTTGTCTTATTCAAGTGCCACTTATGATGTTCATTCAACAAGCATTCATCTAAAATCAAACTATTTTTACACTAGTAATGCATATTTTCCCCGATGACCATGTTTTCCTTCTCAAGCTATTGTTGAGGAAGTTCAAAAAGCACCATTCATCAATTGTTAAGTTGTTTTTTATTTTTAATATTGCCAAGGCATCCTTTCAAAAATATATGTATATCTTCAACACAACATTAAACAAAACAAAATTTAAATTATTTACTGACTATACATGTACTATGCAAGTGTAGGTTAAGAATATGTTGAAGAATTTAGACTGTCATGATACAATTACAACATATCAAAGCGTATTGATCAGTTAGGCGACATCTCTCAACGCACTATTGCTAAGATTCTTGACCCTACGCTTTGGATCCCCCTTGGTTCATTCAGAGTGGGCTCTCCTCAGCTCCAGATTGAGACAAATCGTCAGCTTGACAGAGTGAACAAGATTTGCCAATTACGCAGCCTTGGGGAGGCTAAGACTAAGGAGCACTTCATTTCGCATTGTCCTATCTACGACGAGATTAGAGGGATTTTTGTCCTGGGATTAAAAATTGAACATCCTTTCTCCCTAAAGGCAAAGGAACCTACAAAGCAATCCCTCCCTTTATCCAAAATCACTGAGATCAGCTTCAAAAAACTTCAAAACTCTAAAAAACAGCAAATTTGCCAAAAATCATCAAAAGTGGCAACACCCACGAACACAAGTAAACTTTGGTACATTTGCAAGAACAATGTTTGCCTTTGAAACACGAGGTACGATCCAAAACGCTTTGCAATAAACATTTTGCCAAAGACGTCACGATTTTGTGCAAAAATCATTAGAAACCTTCATTTTGAGGAAAAAGTGGAAAAACCCCATGATTTTTTTTAAAAAATCGATAAAACACATCATGATTTTTTATGGAAAAAATCAAAAAACCCATCATGATTTTTTTTGGAAAAAATTCGAAAAACATAATGATTTTTTGAGGGGAAAAAATCAACAAACCTCATCCATGATTTTTTTTGAAAGAAAAAATCAGAAACCTCTCCCTCCATGAGCAAATGTGGAAACCCTTGAACGCAGCAAACAAAACCTCCAAAAAACACAATTTTGAGACATAAAACACTCACACTCAATAGAAAAACCTTCAAAGTCTACAAAGAAAACCTTCAAAATCTTCATATATTTGCAATATCAAAAACACCCATTTTTGAAACCCTCAATTTTTATTAAAAAATTAGAAAAAAAAAACTTATTAAAATTATCTAAAAAATTTCTAGGATTCTTCACAATTTTCCATAAAATATTGTTAAAAGCTTATGGAATATAATTCTAGGTATGAAACTACGAAATCTAAAGTTAAACTATGGGCTCTGATACAATGAAATGATAATTGATTGATATTCAATTAGTTATTACAAAGGAGATGAAGGCTCCTTAAATAAGAAAATATAAAGACAATGTTTTTTAAAAGAAGCAATCATTAACTGAGAACTGAAATAGAAATAGGCTAAACTAACTGACTAGATACATTTAGCGACCTGATACATCTGCTGATGAATTTAGTAACCAGATACATCTACAAATACATTAAGTGACTTTAAATGACCATTATTAGCTAAATAATACAATAATATTCTGATATGTATTGGCACTTTTGTGGCAAATGACAAGGACATTGACCCTTATTATCCTGATTCTGATACTGTGGCAAATAGAGATTTATTATTCAGTCAATCGGAAAGAAAAAATCTGCAAGGTGGTTAAGAAATCCATTAAAGCATTGATTTGCAATATATTTGTAGAAAAGAAAATCCTTCTTCATAAGAAAATAAAATGTATCTATGTACATTTGTACATATTTAAGTCATTGAAAAAATCACTGAAGATCCAATTCATAAAAAACAAAGAAAGTAGAAACGTGATTGCTTAAGAAATAATATATTGCACTTATTCGAATAGAAATGCACAATAGTTCTGGAAACAAAGATGATGAGCACCAACTTCCACTTTTATGGAACTTACAGCATTTGAAAATACAGACCTGGTCAAGAGCAGATGCAAAGAGGTCCAAAACATGGCCTTGGTTAACAAGTTGTTTGGCAAGGCTTTCATAAAATTTTACAGCCTTGTGATAGTGCGGGGCTGCATCCTTGTCCAGGTCCTTGTGTGATCGAACAGGCTCAGAAAGATCTTTAGACACAATCTGCAGAACAAGAAATGTTCCAAGGAAACAAAAACATTAGAACTTGGAATGTGCCAAAAAATTATATAGCGCTATTAGAAAAGTAAAAACTATATTTTCACAATTATAACTAAATTTTCAAAAATTTGACAACATGCATGATTATTAACATAGTATGTAAAGGGAGGCCTGGGAAATTAAATAGTTCAACCTAAAATCTGTTTTTCAATAAGCAAAATCACACCTCAGTGTCCCTACACTAACATAATTGGATTTCTTAATAGAGCAATCGCATAAATCACCAAAAGGGAAACCATGTAAATCCCTTTGTAGATAAGATTTTAGGCTTCAGGCATTAAAACCCTGTAATTTTAAGAGACTATGGTTAGAATACAGGTAGTTAATGCTAGGAATCAATATAATATAAACTGGTTATTATAAATATTTGCTGTAGTAGACTATCTCAAAAATTGCTTTTATTCTGCATACAACATAGATAGAATCAAGAATAAGCAATTCACTTGGATGGCCATTAAAAATTGTACATCCTTTCTCCCTAAAGGCAAACATCCCTAGATTAATAAGGGTTCTTTTAAACAGCCTTTCAATTAGAGGCAGAGTACAGAGAACAGAATAAGTTTCCCATTTATTTTCACCTTAATTCTTTTCCAGTCAATCTTCTAGTTTTTCAAGTTATTTCCAGTCTCACAACTTGAAGCTATGATGCAAACAAGCAATTTAATAGGAAAATTTTGACATCCTTTTCTGTCAAATAAGCCACCCTTTACCTTCTTGAAAAAAAACCTTTGGTCTTGAAGGTAGAGAAAAGTTAGAGGATTAAGGACCCACAGTTTTGAGACCAAACACATTTTATGTGACAAGTACCAACGTTCTTGAATGGCATTTGAAGGTTTATTAAGGGATGGCCAGGGAAGGCCAACAGTCCCCAAGACATCTAGGGGACGCCAAGGAGTTCTGGAACTCTCCTATCCCTAGACATTTAAAAAGTGTTTTTTTAATTTCTTTTTTTATATATTTGCAAAAAAATCAGATATATACATATATTTTTGGCTGATTGAAGGACATTTTCAGATCATTTGCAAAGCTAATATGGGCAATTTATGAGGGTTTGTAGCTGCCATTATTGCTGATATGTTGGCTACCCTAAATAAAAATCAGAACTAGAGTTTCTATGTTGGTGTTTTCATGTTTGCAATTTATCAGGTGCCACTGTCATATTTATCCAACAATTCATTATCCAATTCCATTTCCATATATGGTTAATTTCAATGTATAAAGGTTTCATATAATCAGTTGTGAATGACAGTATCGCTGTCCATAACATCAGTCATAATCAGTAGTCATATTTGACACATACAATTCATATCTTAGTATTTACTATTTGCAATTTCGCTATTTCACTAATTTGCCAAAGTTTCATTTGGAATGTAATTCTTATAGATATTTTCATAACTAGTTTTTCTAGTATTATATGTATATCAGCACCGCCCCTTGCCACCCCCCTCCGCCATCCCTGAACTTAGGCCCTTTGTCCCCCCATCCCCGAAACCTGTCCCCATGTCTCCAACGGGTGGTGGAACACTAGAAAATACCAAAAGATAAATAATGGTTCGAACATTCGTGGCAAGCTCCCAAGCAGCCCAAACCTTCCTTCTTGTACAAGCTACAAGTCTTCACAACATTCCAATGCATAGAGGTATAAGCACACTCTTCCCCTCTCATAAGTTAGCTTTGTTTTTATTATTTGTATAGCATATGGTATCTCTTGGTTAAATGCTCTTGTCATTCTTGTTTAGTGTTGTGTAGGAAAGGTCAAAATTCAGTTGTACAATTGAGTTTTACAATTTTTAAGACAACATGTACATGGACCATGAGACTTAAGTTGTTGCAAATATGAACTATGTGTTGTCATTGATGTCAACTATGGTCTGGAAGCTGAGTTCGATTGTGTTCTTGTTTGATCTGGAATGGTGCAGTATTAGAAGTATACATATGTATTGACATTGATGTATGGTGATTGTGGGAAATGTGTGTAGATAGCATTTCCAGGTGTTTCAGATCTATTCCGGAGCATTGGAAAAGTATTCAGGTGTCCGCAGCTGAAATTGGCTAAGTATGACTATTACAGTGAATAGCCTGTCAGACACGGTTATGTATTTTGGTACGCATTGTGGCGCATTGATTTTCATATCATCTTGCGGATGTAATATGATGTTGGTGGGTGTAAAAGGACATCAAAATCTCAAATTTCGTGTTGCCATTTCGTCCGCAGCTATTTTGGTGTTGTTCTGTGTATCGGTCGTGCAGAGACAATGTACAAGTTTGCAAAAATGCTTTGCATTCCTCCACCTTCAATAGATTTGGTGTTGCGGTTCTTTGATGTTGATTTGTTGGTATCAGGTGATAGTCTTTTATGCATCCGCAAATGTTGTAGAGGTCTGCACTACATTTTGAGTATGTTTGGTTGGCATGCATTAACAATTCTATCCTTTGGAGCTGACTTAGGTTGTTTTGGTCAAAGCAGTAGCATGCATAGTTGAAGGCGATGATTTGGGAAGATGTGTCGACATGGTGTGATGCTTCACATGTCTTGTTTTCCCTCCGCATGCATTGGAGAATAAATTTGGGGCTGACTATATTTTGCATGATACATCTAATTAGGCCGACCTAATTGATGTTATTTTGTGTTGAGGATGATATATCAAGGAAGAGATATTTCGGAGAATGATGAATGTAGCAAATGTGATTGTGTGTTGTGTAAGTGCAAAGGTGCGAATGTGCAAATAAGCAGCAATGAAGTCAGTTTCAGATGTATAGAACAGTGAAATGTAATCAGCATTCTAGAGAATGTGATTCTCTTCAGTTCAACAATATAAATTCATTATATTCAAATCAATTGTATCTAGCCTTGAAAAAGTGATCTTCAGTGTTTTGCAAGTCTTTTGTATCTTGCCCTAAGGTTGTGTGCCTTGCCTGGAAGTCCAGATCAAGAGCAGTGAGCTTCCTTGGCCTTTGGCCTAAAACATTGTAATCAATTTTCATATAGTGAGTGTGATTCTCACCGTGATTTTTCCCACAAGGAGCTTTCCGCGTAAAAATCTTGGTGTCCTTGTGTGTTGCACTTTCTATTTCAATTATTTACTACAGCACATGTGTTAATTATGAATGCTTGATAAATGGTTATGTTTTAATGCATGTTAATTCACCTCCCCCTTCTCGGCATCCAAAAGTGCTCAACATAAGTTGAATTATAATGCATCATGCAGACTTCTGCACATCGTGTCCACATCCTAGACAACGAGCTTCATCTTTCCGTGTCAAGTCCCTCTCTATCTGTCAATTACAATTCTAAATTGAGTTTTTTAATTCTTTAGTTCACATTGTTGTAATTAAACATTCTTTGTAAACCCAATTCTCTTTCTTTTCTCTTATATTGTTAAGTAGGAAAGAGATTTTATCTAGAAAATATTTGTTTTCTATTAGCATACTAGTAGATTAAATTTATAAATCAAAAGCACAAAAACATTTCACGCCATACAAATCTTTTCTGGATGGACTGAGATTAGTTGTAATCCTTAAGACACTTAGGTAAACAAAACAACTTTCTCCCATTTTACAGCTTACACCTTTAAAGTAAATGTTTGTGAGTAAAGCATCACTAGATTCATTTGAGTAGCTTCTGGTTATGTTTGTGTAAAAAAAAAAATTATCATCAGTGTTTCGGATCACACTCTATGATCCATCATCAAGATGTAAGAGAATGCAAGAGATGCACAAAGAATGCCAAATGAATTTTACACAATCAAAACTAGAAGCTACTCAAATAAATTTTAATGGATTGTGGAACTCTAATAACACTGATAGCTAGATTCATTGTATTCAAAGAATGTCGATAACAATTTTTGTTTACATCTTTGTGAAGAGAGCTACAAAAATCATCAAAGTGATTTCAAAGTTCAAATTTTCAAAACAAAATCGAATTTGAATTTTTTAACTTTAATTTCTTTAAGCATTTATTTTTATTTTTATTTTTATTTGTTTGCACATGTGAAACCCTTAGGTTAGGGTTTTGTGCTTGATGAATAGAAGCGAAATTGATTTCAATTGGAAGATCATTGATCAATGGAACAATCAACTCCGCTAGCCCATTCATGCAACAAGGTACTACCTCAACCCAAGATTTTCTTCTCAAGTTACTTCACAAAAATTAATAGGAAGGTTATAAAGGACCTTTAAGTTTTTAACATGCATTCAGAGGATGACACCTAAGGTTGAGGTGATGAACTTGATTATTCAAGAGCTGTAAAATTACAAGTTGGTTAGGAGGAGAATCTTCTCTAGCACTACTATGATCCACACAAACACCACATAATAAAAAATTGGAATCTTTAAATTTAAAACTTAGTGCTAAGTGGACTTACATACTTTTAAATAACTGCGAGTTTGTGGTGGTAAGATTCAGATGCAAATACTCCAAATATTCAAAAGCTAGCCTTTTGAATTTGTCTCAACCTTGTAGTGCTTCAAAATGTGAGAGCAACTATAATTTGTATGAGAACATAACATAAATAAGAACAATGAATTGTCTCGACTCTCAATGATCTATTTTTGTGCAATACAACCTTCACCTTCACACAGGAGCCTGTAGACTTGGATAAGACTTATCCATACAGAGTGTAGTATACAAAGGATGAGGACACACCTTGTTTACAAAAGGTAGGATTATTGATTTCAAGAAGCAAGCTATAGAGGGTGTAGCTATAATGAAAGTAGAAAACAGCAGATTGAGTGACATCATTGCAAATATACTAAACATGAGGCAGAAGAGGAGTAATTGCCATGTAGTTCCATTATGGAGTCGTAACCTTTTAATATACGAGTGATGATGTAGGACAAGAAAGAGTAGGCCTTCACCCCAGTTTTTCACTAAAATGGAGAATAGGAAATTGTATATTGTTGTAACTTGCACATATAAGCAATTTATGATGATGATTTTCAATGACAATCATCACATTCATAATATATCATAGTTGTTGGTTGGCAATTGTATTTGTATCATGATATGATATTATAATCTTTTTGTGTTTAAACATAATAGAAAACATTTTGGCACATTCGGCACATTTTAAAACTGCATATAGACTGATTTGGCACATTTTAAAACTGCATATAGACTGATTTGGCACATTTTGTAACTGCATTTAAAATACATTTATGGTATGTTAGGTAATTATGGTATTTTTCAAATAGATGAGTTTTTGCCAGGTTGAGTCCAGGTCAAATTTGGCTCTGCCAATTTTTTGTCGAGATTGAGTTTCTGAACAGTACTATAAAGAATCTCCTATTTTTTGTGTAATTTGGTATCTTCAAAAACAAAAAAGCTAACCAATAGGAGTACAAGGCAATTAGGGGTGCTCCTATCAAGAAAGTGATAAAAGTTTATGACTGAGCTAAAAATCCTTTAGGATTAATTAAGAAAGAATCAAACGAAGAACAAATTGATAGTTATAAAGACAACATAAAAAATTATCTATAGAAATGTGTGATTGAATTATTCAAAAGTTACTCAAGGATTGAGTTAGTAAATTAAGTGAAACAATGGTTTGAAAAGTTGAGTTTTACTGTCTACAGCAGTAAGGTATTGGAAAAAGAAAGGAATTATACCACACTAACATTGTTGGCAAAGGATATGGTTGGGCAAGGGAAGCATAGACAGTAAAGGAGAGAGCAGCTAAGATTTTGGAATATCAAAATCCATCAAGAAGAAGCTAGGGGAGAAAAAAGAATGATGTAATGCAGAAAAACAAAGGTGGACAAATTCAAGCTTGCATCAAAGAAATATAACTCACATAGGTAGCATATAGAGAGGAATCTTTACAAAAGAAATGTTTGTGGAGATGCGAGGAGCAAGAATTGTCTTGGAAGCATGTTACGGAAAAAAAAGATATTATTTATGAAATAGCCCTTTAGAATTAAAAGGGAGATAAAACATAAAAGTTATTATGACCCTTTAGTTTAAAACATGGATATTAAGGAATATTTTAATAGATTCCCTTTTTAAAAGAGGAATAATTATATTAAATAAATAATTATGAAAGGATGCGGCAATGCTCCATTTACATGTGAGACATTGGTGTTGTTGTCGGGCAAGGGTCTCCATCCATTGTGTTCCTCATATGCAAGATCATGGCTAAAGGTTTCAGATCATTGCGGATCCACAAGATTAAGTTTGCTGATTTGTAAAAGTGGTGTGGCAAGATCTGCTCAATTGCCCTTTTTTCTTTGTGATCTAAATTTAAAATATAAATATAAATAAATTAGCGATAAATAAATAATTTATAATTTTATAAATGAATGATAGATGATAAATTAATTGATATATAATTTGAGAAATATACTTATTTATTAAAGTAGTTGATATTAAATATGTAATAAATATATTAAACAAATTAAAACAAATCATGTAGAAATATGTGTGTCTATATCTGTGTTTTGTATGCATATATCATAAGTTCAAAAACTCGCAAAGTGTCAAAAACCTTGGCAAGTTAGTCACTGATGATTTCTTTGCAAAACTTGCAAGGATTTTTTATTAGAACTCATAAAAAACTCATTAAAAACACAACATTTTTGCATTTTGGGAATGTAATTGACGTCGATTGGCAGTGATTTAGGGAATGCAAACATAGGAGGACTCAAGGGCCACCCAAAGAAAAAACAAATAAAAAAACATTTTTCTGAAATGTTTTAATCAACAAGAAAGTGCCAAACACATAATTTTACCCGTAAGGGATAAAATTGGGAAAATAGTTGTGCCATGAAGGTTTGCGTCTTTTCAAAGGCCTCAATTGGGTGAGCATTGCCCATTGAAGCCATTGGGGGTGTCGCCCACAAATCTCCACAAGGGGCACTACCCCTCAACCTTGTTGGAGGCACTGCCCCCAAACCTCCATGAGGGACACTACTCCTCAACCTCATCGTGATCCACACTACCATACCCCCACTAGTTATTGCGATCTCTTGTCCCGTAAGAAACTTGATTACAATGAGAGGGTAAGGATGAAGTGGGATATAACTCTTGAGAGTGCTAACTTAATTGTTACTATTGCCCAACTTGCCAAAAATCTTTTCAGATGAGGCCACTTCTACATATGACATGTCTAGTGGAAGTGGCATTGTATTTCATTTAGAGTTTGCACTTTTGGTCTATGATATGTATTAAACTCTAATTTTGGTTTATACATGATTACAATTAGTAGTTTAATCTATAAAATCAGCAATATGTGTTTTTGAAGGATGCATTTAAAAATTTATGCATTTTCAAATGTTCAATATATTTACCAACTAACTGTTGAGTTTTTGCTGAGTCTGAGTTTTTCGACTATGGTATATCCCATAGAAGCAAAAATCATTTGGGGAATTGATTGGCAAAACAAAAGCATAAGATTTTTTTAAAAAAATCAGAAAAAAAAAATTTTAAAAAAGGATTTTCAAAAAAACGTAAAATATTGTAGAAAAAGAGACAAAAACAAAAAAATTTAAACTTCAGTGCATTTCCATAGCATAAGCAAATAAAATAGAGTTTTAACTCATGAATTGTAGAAAATAGATTTTGTTGCTTATATTCATATTGCTGATTGCATAGGCAAATATTCAATTAACTTTTTAAGAGGGCAGTCACCAAATAGTTGCCTAAGTCTGAGATCAAATATTAGCCAAGTATGAAGTATCTTAGATCAAAATAAGTTGTAGAAATATGATTTTGTCGTTTATATTAATATTGCAGATTACATAGGCAAACATTCAGTTAACTTTTTAGAGGGCAGTCACCAAATAGCTGTCTAAGTCTGAGATCAAATATTAGCTAAGTCTATAAAGTAACTGAGATAAAAAATTATCAGACTTTTTAAGAGGGCAGTCGCCAAATAGTTGTCTAAGTCTGAGATCAAATATTAGCAAAGTCTATGAAGTAAGTGAGATCAAAACTTATCAGACAGCAATCTAGCTACTGTTAGGAATTTATTAAAAGTGGAAACCATTTTGAAGTGATCCAAGACTTTCGTTGTGATTGAGGCAAGGAGTTTTGTAGAGGTAGTTCAATATTTGAGAAGGCTTACCAAATCATATTCCACAATTGCAATGCTTTATATTCCATAATGGCAATCGGTAAGTCCTTTATATGGGGTAGAATTCAACAAAAGACATTTGTTTAGTTGAAGTAAAAGATTAGCAAGCCACTACTTTGGCAACTACTATTTTAGGTGGAGACCAATGCTAATGATAAAATTAAATATATATATATATATATTACAAATTGAATATATTAATTATATATTAAAAATAAATATATACATTATATATTTTAATTTATTATTTATTATATAACTATTAATATATATTAATAATCAATAATAATTAAAATTTTGAAACTACTTTATAATATTAATTGTAAACTATAGGGGTTTGTTGTTTCCTGGTTAAAGGGCCATCTATACTAGTGCACAATAGTTATAATTTTAAAATTAGTGCATAATATTAATAATATATTTGATCGCATCAGAGTTAATGGGGTGAGGCATGCGTAGGTCATATCGAAAACTGCAATTTAAAGAAAATTCATTAGCTGTTTCAACACTATATCACATGCCCTGCACAGTTTAGTATGATTGAGGCCCTTTCAAATTTGGTTGATGACTGACATTGCTCCTCCCGCTCCTCTGTTTAGGGTTTTCCAAAGGTCGGAAAGTAAACTAAAGGGACAAACTAACAAATTGTTTCCACGCTGATTCAGCACCGATTTTGCTTTAGTCCTAAAATCAACCCTATTCTGAGTGATTCGTCAATTTTGTGAGTTTTTCTAGGGTTTCCTAGGTTTTTGCAATGATTTGCGTTTTTTTGTCATTTTATATGATTTTAATGCGCTTTAAATGCAAAATAGTCAGAAAATCAGATCAACGATTGGTCAAAGATTTTTTCATGAAACGGGAATTTTTCGGGGAACAAATCAGCTGGCTCTAGAATTCAGGATTAATCAGGTTATAATCGGGATTTTTTGCAGATTATTGCTTCTTTGGTCACTCTATCCAAATATGAGTACATGTGTGTGTACATTGTATGTGCATGCATAGTTCGTAGACTCAGACTCGGAGAGTACTCATCAAGCCCAAAAATTTTGACTTGGCAAAAACTAGGCAAAAAAATCGACAAAAACTTAGCAAATGCTCAGCAATTTATAAAAAACTAGAAATTTTAATTTCTTAAAGAAACATTATTTTTGCAAAATTCAGTTACAAAATGTATTAAATTAAAAATTGACATCTCGAAAGAGAAAATGGATGGTTTTACAGCAAAACCAACATGTGAAAAGGTCTTAAGAGGAACAAGAAACACGCACATAAAAAGAAGAGTATAAAAACTGATCCTAACGTAGTCCTCAAACTCAAGGAAGTGGGGGGGGATTCGAAATTGGACATAACAATGAACCTGATACTTCATCCACTAATAACACTAGCAAGAGAAAAGTAAACATTGTCATTGAGAACAGCAGGAAAATTCTAGAATCTGTCATGGCTGAATCTGAGCATATTCATTCAGATGCCAAAGAAAAACTGGCTTTGTTACATTCTTATCAGCAGTCTAAAGGGTGTAGTCAGACCTCTAAGGAGGGCAATCATAAGCTCAAGGACCTCATAAACCTGGATCCTTCTGATAACCATACCCTAGGGATGGACTCAAACATTGAACTCAAAGATGAAGAGGAAATGAAAACAATCTGTGATATGTTAGGCATTACTACTGAAGAAGCCTCACAATTGGGTGAGGAAGTTGAAAAAACAACAATTGGTCAAGAATATCTTGGACCTCATGGAGGATGAAACTGATGGAGCTGAGCCTAATACATTTAGAGATAGAAATGAGGAGATGATTGATAATACAGATAATCACCCACTGGCTGGAAACTTTCTGGACTTAAAAAATACAAACAATGAAGTCACCATTGGAAATGACTTGAATATAGATACTGGGGATGTCGCTCCCAAACTCAGGATGGCCATGACCAGTCAGGGTAAAACATTGCTTGATTGTACCAAAACTACTAAAAAGAGGGGCAGGAAATTTATGGCTGAACTGAAAGAAAAAGATGTTATCACTGGTGATCAAACTAAGATCACATCTTTACTTAATGCCGGGAATGGGAAGGTCCTTCCCAAGTCACCATGAAAATACTAACTTCAAATATTAACAAGCAGCGGATAATCAAGCGTTGCATTTTCACTTCAAAAGCGGAACTAATCTTTGTTGTGAGGTTTTCACACCATCGCCCCATTGTAAATGGGGACCCCCTCTTTTGTAAGCAATAGGAGTAGTGGTCTTAGGTAGTCCTTGTTGGCGATAGTTTTCAAGCCCCTTGGTCTGGCGAGTGAAGTTTGGGAGTTGGTTTTGGGCAATTTTGGCCTGCTGAGAAGTCACATCTGTCTGGAGCATGGGCAAGATTTGTGCTAAATCTTTCAAGAATATGGGATAAAAAACCAAAGGATTCGTGATGAAACAAGTGTAAACCCTCTGAGAATCCTTGTTCCAGCTTCAATTCGATCTTAGAAAGTCGAAATAGATTGTGGGAGGTAGCTCTGCTGAAAGCGTGCTGAATCCTGAAATTTGGCTAAGTCTTGAAATATTCTAAAACCCCCAAAATCTAGAATCTGCACCTTAACTCCTATGAAGTTGAGACCTATCTCAAACATCCTAGAAGGTATTTATACAAATATAACTTAAAGTATAAGAAATTAAATTAAAACAGACTTATACTTAAATGTTATATTTGTATAAATTCTCTGCCCCTGGACTAAAATTTGG
>MU228440.1:1558469-1592019 GCA_018584345.1 Thuja plicata
TTATCCTATGTTGCACAAATAAAACATTATTCTTATTTTATAAAAAGGGAAAAAACACTTTTTGTCTTATGTGAGACACAAAAGTCAACTCCTATTTTCCTATTGGAGGATATTTGTGCACAAGGATTAAGTTTCCATTTTTCTCCACCCTTGATTAAGACTTTTGCCTCTTAATTTCAATGGTCCATTTCATCTCATTTATTATAAAAGGAGAGCTCTCTCCTTCATTTTGATATCTTAGGTTTTGAGGCTAATGTTATGCTGCAAGTTTTCTAGGTCATTTTGGAGCTTTTTTTGAAGATTTGGAGCATTCTTGGCTTTTGCATCTACATGTTATCATAGTTTCATTTCTTGCATTATCATGACATTCTTAGCTTAGATTTTCTTTATGCTTTAAATTAATTCATCTAGCTTAACTAGGAGGCTTTGTAATACTTGTTATTTTATTTTCATAGCTTAGCTTGCATATTCATCTTAATGTAGCTTGCATTGCATTTGATTCTTGATTCCTGAGGATATTGGCATTCTTGCCCTTGTCTTCATTGAATCTCCCATTGCATGGTTTACTAGCAAGGTTATAGGCTTAATAGTTCTAGCTGAGAGCATTCTAAAAACCCTTGCACTCCATGCCTAGGGAGCTATGGATCAATTTTTGAGACCTCATTCTTGAGTGTTCTTGAATGTAAGGATTCATAGAAGTGTGACACAATTATAGCACACACTTGCTACCAGAATGCCTTCAACGCATCAATAGTTTGAAGATGGGCACATAATGCATATGTAAGCTTCTCCATCTTTTTCATATCCATGCAGGGTCCTTGATCATATGTGACAATGGTTGCATCTATCTATTTGATGTTCTCATTCAAAACAGCTAAGGAGGGTGCAAGTGCATTTCTCAGTTGGGTCTGCTTGATCCTTATCTTGCTGATCTCCATCTTATCTTTTTCAATCTTGTATATCTGTCCTTGATAGATATTGTTGTAGATATTGATGTATTGGGATGATGTTTCAACTGATTGCCTTATGTTATCAACCAAGATATCCACCTCTTCAATCTTCTTGATGTGCTCAGAAGTGAATTTGCCTTTGTCCACACAATTTGCTATTACTTTCCTGCCTTTTGATGCCAACCCTTTCAGATTTGTCTGACCAATCTTCAATGAGTTGAGATCTAAAGAGAAGTTCTTTACCAATTCATCCAATCTTTCCTTTTTGTACTTTTCCTCTGCAATTCTAGTAGCTGAGTCTACTAAACTTGTGAAGTGTGCTTTGAAGCTTGTTAAGATGCTATCGACATCATCAACTGACTGAATTTTAGCCACTTTCTTATCTGCTGGCATGAAGTCATTCAAAATGTTCACTGACTCCAGAAAGAGAGGGTTTCTCATAACTTGTTTCTCTTTGGCTTTCTCCATGGCTAATACATTGATCTTGATCAAATCTTCTTCTCCCCATGCATCTAGGCTTGCTGAGTCAGGTGTTAAACTTGACAACAATGACATTTATGGTTGAATAGATGGAGTGAATATAGAATTTTGACTAGTATCCATACATTCACTTTTCACTGGGATCTCCATAACGGGTGGTTCATTAGATTGATTGTCTTCCTCATTATTCAAGTCTGTCGAATCTTTAGGAGGAACTTTATCTTGCTGTAAGGAAGTATTATCAGTGCATACCTTCTCTATCTCTTCAGTGCTGACAAATGCTTTTTCAAATTTGTTCATGTCATTATCTGAAGCTATCATGGATATCTTAACATCATTGATTGCAATGGTTTCATGTGAATCTTTGGTTGTATTAGAAGGTGATGAAACTATGGGCACTGAATCCTATGGACCTATCATAGGCACATTTGGAATCACTGGTTCTTTATCCTGTTTGGAAGGGACTGGAGTCATTTTTTCTGTAGGCTTCGTTGATGGATACATGTGTCTATCCAAAAATACTTGCTTAAATTCTTTCATGCAAGTACAGTTAGTTTCCACCATGAAGCATATGGGTATTTCTCAACTATCTTTTCTGATATTCTAAACCTCTTCTGCATCTTGATCCTGAATGTTTTGATCTTCATGTCCATAGAATCCTTTACACTACTTTCTGATGTAGCCTTTAGTGAAATTTGGGACATAGTAGGTTTACTCCTGTCTAGGTAAAGATTAGAGACTTTACCAACAATGTGGAAGTATAGGTAGATAATTAAAGAGCCAAATCTGAATATTTTGCTCTTGTCATGCTTGATAGCTCTAATGTTATCAATCAGTTGTGCGTGTAATATCTCACGGAGATTATATTGAGTGTTATCTTTTGCCATCCTTATTGCTGCCAGAATAGTAGCTACAGAGACACTATTCAGTCTTCTTGCATGTTGAAACTTGTAACCAAGTATCACGGTCAGGAGTTTGATTTCTTCTTCCATAGTGGGATCAACAGTCATCCCGCGCCTATCACTTCTAGATAAGCATGCTTGTTCAAATTGTTTCTTGACATCTTTACCAGTGGGAAGAACTGGTCCAACCTTAGGGAGTTCGGTCATCTCGTGAATAAGATTAGCAATACTATGGACAGGAACTTCACCAATCCAATACAAATCATCATGTATCCTACTAAGTAGGATTTTAACCCATTCTAGTTCATAGAACTCATGCGCATTTGAATACTCAAAGATAGGGTTATCAGTGAGATGTGTGTATTCATCCTTGAATGAATAATTTGGTTTCATCATTGATGCCATAAGAGTTTCTATGTTGTTATCCCCAACAGTTTTCTTCTTACAATAGATGTATGCGTGAATGTCCTCTACATGCACGACTCCTAGCGGAGTCTTGGAGAATGCCCCTTCTACATCATCTAGTACAAACTTGAATGGATGATTCTTAAACACATATCTTTTCTTCTCAGAGATGTCAAACACTGTAGGAGTAGCCATTACTTACTTGTTACTTTCTTAAGTAGGGTTTCTAGAGATTTTGAAATGATGCATCCGCTAGGGTTCCGTTTCAACTTTGATTTGCCTTGCTAACCAACCAATGGTTATCTGTTGATGCTTTGATGCTAAAATCTCATGTGCTCTCTGAATGCTCAATCTCGAATGCAAAAGTGAAGATGAGAGATCTGTTTACTAACTTATATAAAAGTTACTGCATTTAATGCTTGTTGTCATAATACGGTTTACATTGAGAATTTCAATCTTTGCTTCTGTCCAAGTTCAAGCTATGCATCCATGCATACTTTCTCAATTCATCACCAATTACATTAATCCATAGGCACATACTTAGAGGTGAGTATACCAGCCACACAGGGGTTTAGAGCTAGAATAACTCCCCCTAAGACCATGAGGGTCATCTAACCAGAAGTAGAAGGTGCATCCACTATGGATGCATCTACTACCTTTTTCTCATCATTATCTTTCTTTACTTCAACCCATATTTTACCTAAATCTTCTATAGGTTTTACAAACTTGACTTCACCAGATTCTTCAAATAATGATTCTTTAGGCTTTTCTTGTTTCTGAGTTCTTGACCTGCAAAACCTTGAGATATGTCCTGCTTTGTTGCATGAGTGAAAAATGATTGGAGGTGTATTGATATTGTTTATCATGCTGTACTTCTTGGCTATGTGTCCATTATAATTACATATCTGACATGTAATATTCTGATAGTTTCTCCGAGGTTGATTTCTTTGATTGTGTTGATTCAGATTTCTTTGGTTCTGCTGTGATTGATTTCTTTGACTTGTTCTGCAATGTATAGCCCTGTGACCAAATTTATTACAAGATTAATAGTAGCCATTGAAAGGTCTTACCTCTTTACAATCTCTTTCCAAGTGTCCATGCTTATTACAAGCATAACAAGTTTGGTTAACTAGCTTGTGTTCATTTTTAGGAGGTTATGTATTACCCTTTGCAAGATTCTCACTTTTCTTTGCTTTTGTGGATTCTTATTGTGCTTTCTTTCTTTCTTTCATTTCATTGATTTCAATTTGAGCTACACTGTATCCAACACCATTAGTATCACCTCTAAGCTTCTGTGCATAAATTTGTGATTGAATTAGATCAGAACTTGTGTGTAATTTCTCAATTTTCTCTTTTGCTTCTGTTAATTCAGATTCAATCTTTTTCTTGATGTTTTCTAGCTCTAAGATCTTCATATTTGATTGCATAAGTTCACCATCTAATTGTTTACTTTCTTTGGTCTTTTCAATAGTAGTTAGGCTATCAGTAAGTTGTTCATTCAGATCTTCAATCTTATCTTTCAAAGACATGTTCTCTTCATTCAGATTTTTGACCATTTTTTCTCAAATCATTTGTAGAGCAATCTTTCAGATCTTTCCTTAATTTTTTGATAAGCATTTGGGAGCCATCAACTTTTAGTTTAAGTTCTTCATTTTATTTTTCAAATCTGTCAAGATCATCAAGGGTTGCTTCAAGATTATTTTTTAGATGTTGCTTTGCTGCTGAATCCATGATCTCCTCAAGTGGTTAAAATTTCTTTCAGAGGACCAGAGCTCTGATACCAATTGTTAGAAACACTGAGAGGAGGGGGGGGGGTGAATCAGTGTTTGTTACTTTATCTTTATTTTATCAATTTGAAAATTAACTCAAATAAATAACAATTGAAGCATAAAACAATAACTCATAACACAAGAAATGATTACGGGGAATCCTTGGTCAGAGGAAAACCCCGATGGGAATTAGTACCCACAAATGATTGTACTAGTTTAATGAACCTGTTAGAGTTCCTTTTCCCTGTTAGGAGCAATCTTTACAATGCAAGTACAATGAATCTGTTAGGAGTCTTTACAAAAACCCTGTTAAAGGTGGTTGGCTCACTGCCAGAGCCCACTGCTCAATAAGATGAAGGCTACAACCTTCAGGTAATATATATATACTATATCAAAAGATGAACTGCTGTAATGATACTGTTGTCTGATCAGTTCTATTTATGCGCAGATGCTTTGATCTCTTGAAGACCTCTACTTCATACTGATTTCCTTATATTGTTCTTCTGAATATCTTCTCTGCTTATTTTTCATCGACACCCTAATACAAAAGTGCATGTCTAGTATATATACATGCATGAATAGACGTGACTAAAAATATGACCTTAGTCATCCCAAAAATAACATACACAACGCTTCCAAACAAATTGGATTAAGCGTGTTTACATTAGTGTTAAAGACATATTTACAAAAATAGTACAATAGGTGCATATCCTTTACAAAAAAATATATTATACTCAAATCTAAAATCCGAGGTCGGCTCCATACTCAATTTTCTGAACTTTTAGTGGCACTTAATCTTCTTGTAACTTCTCTGTACTGTCATTCCGTTCCATGCGTGTATAGGGTAAACACAAAAACATATCATAGAGCTTAGGTATGAATGTGCATAGTCTGACTTGATCATACGCATGTGCGCTGGTGCTCTGATAAACTGTATATCACTGTACTGCTCTATTTTCTGTACTTAGCCAATTTTGATCTTCAAAGTTTACTGTCAAAACTTCATATGACTTTGTTGCCATAATGACAACACAAAATAGGTCATATACACCCTGAGTGTCAACTTGCCAATAGTAAGCACTTAGGAACACTTCAGATGTGAAGTTGGATCGATCAAAAATGCCCTGTGACTATTGGGCTTCCATCTTGCAACTCTTGAGCTACTTTTGGAAGTTGCATGAGAAACTTTTGCAACATTTGGCAAAGCTTGTCTTTTTGCACTCGAAGACTTTTGGAATGAATCCAAACCTATCAACTTGACATAAAATTCTTAAAATAACATGGGTCCAAGGAATTTAACACTAAGGACTCTAAAAACATTAAAAAAAAACATGCTTAAAGTAACATAATCCTAACTAGGTGATCCAAATGGACTAAGGCATCTCTAGGATCATAAGATTGCCTAAGATATCCTTGACCACACACACATGGATCCAAAACCAAAATAGGATGATCCTCTAAGATAAATCCATTTATGACAAACAAGAAACTTGTAGGATGACACTCAATCAGTGACATTCATGGGTGCACTGCACCAACACCAACAAGCAGTAGACAAAGAAAAGATTAACGAAAATCAATGAGAACAAACAACATACAAAGAGAAGTTCAACATACTTCAGCCGGTTTCAAAGTTTTTGGATGTGTATATGTAGGAGGTGTTGAGAAACACCGTCATGCTAGTGAGTGCAGTGTGTTTTATTGCTATTAATCTATTGTTTATGTTTGTGATATCCAATGTGAGTTAAGAAACACAGATGTGTCCAAAGATAGTGTTAAGAAACATTGTTGATTAGGGTGTTGAGAAACACATGTTTGCGTCAGTAGCGAGTTGTCCTTCAGAAATGATAAGATTACTAACTCTGGTGTAAGCCAAAGATGAGATCAAATTTGGGGACCCGTGCCCCTAGTAGAAAACTTTGACTGTGATGACTGACTTGAATCATACTGCGAGGATAAATTTGATTTGATTTCCCCGAGGTTATAACTCTAGATTAGTTTCAAGCCAGGAGAGTTCTCAAAAGAACCATATTGTCACGAAAGTGACTGAAAGATTTGTACAAACTGAAGCAAAGGATCGCCAAGACTAAGCATTGATAGATGGAGCAATGAGTACAAGAGGCGCTTGTTTACTAGGTTTTCACCTACTTGGCAGAGATTTTGTTTTTGCTACCATGGCGCCTGTTTACCAAGTTTTCACCTTCTTGGAAAAAATTCTTTTTTTTTCTACCATGACGCATGTTTGCCAGGTTTTCATCAATGACACTTTTTTCTTCTTTTTCAATTTTTTTGTATTTTTCATTTTTTTATTTTTTTGATTGATGCATCAAGGAACCTATTGCTAGGTTTTCACCAAGATGATCATTTTTCAAGACTTTTTGTAATTTTTAGATTTTTTAGAGATTAACCAATCTCAAGCAAGATCACGTTGGTTTGCCCCAAATGTTTAGCAAGGTAGAGGTCATGACAGATGGATTAGAAATTTTATGGATGAGGTGAATAGACAATGATGGATGAAGATGGTGAATGCAACCCTCAAAGACAGTCTCCTCAAGATTACCCAAGCTAGCCTGGAAAAGAGACAATATAGCGATGTAGGCTCATGGAGTAGTGCTGGATAACATATATGATAATAACTTGATGTCATGAAAAGCATTTGGTCCAAAAGAGTGGACATGTCAAGAAGTTTTTGAGAAACATTTTTGCATTTTTTGTTCTTCAGTTTGATCAAGACCGAGGGGTCAATAGGATAGTGATAGGATAACATGATTAGGATAAGGGGTGATGGAGGTATAAGTGGGTGGTTTGGATTATGCAAGGAATGCTTAGAGATAGAAAGAATAGGCTTGGGATAAGCAAGATCATGATAGGGTACCATGGATGAGAGCAAGTGAATAAGCTGATGGAAAGGATAATGGATGTCAAGATACATGGTGTTCATGGACGGGCTCAACCTTGTCAAGATCACCAGAAGGAACATGGAAGCTCATTGGCTAGCTAGATGTAAGATATGATGGATAAGATGACATGGAAGGAACTTTCCGCCAAGTGAAGAGTGCAAGTAGGAGGAATTATGCATGATTCATGTTTGCCAGGTTTTCATCATGGCACTTATCCAAGGTGCCACAAGAAGTAGTTTTCACCATAGGACGGATTGATTTATCTTTACTTTTGCTACCAAGGCACCTGTTTACCAGGTTTTCACCAAGGTACTTTTTTTTTCTTTTTTTTTTATACTTTTATTTTATTTTATGGAGGAACTTAGGCTTCGTGCTCTTTGGATAGTGCTCCTTTGAAATATATGATATGATGGGCCAAGGCCGCTGAAAGTATGCTCAAAGATGTTGATAGAATGATATGGAGGATAAGGGATATGGTAGCCAAGGGTTTATATGATGGATTGGATAAGAGGGATGGAAGGATATGGTGATAAGATCAACATTGACACACCCCTTGAAGGGTAGTGGACAAATGGAGGGAAAATGGATGGAATAGCTTGAGACTTTGATGTATGAGTGGATATGGATCTTGGTATACGAGGACCCAAGATGGATGAAGTATTCAAGGTAATAGATTTTGGGAAATGAGGACCCAAAATAGAGGTAGAAGATGGGAGATGTTTAGATGGAGATGAAGTGGAAGTCATTGGAAGCTTGGATGCCAACTCTGACTTTTCCTTTTTGTTCAAGCCTTTTAAGAGAGACTTGGGAATCCATATAAATTTTGATTTTATTTTTGTATCCAAGTCATTTGGAAGAGACTCGGGAATCCACATAGATTTTGAGTTTCCTTTTATTTTGGATGATTTAGAATGAAATTCTTCCATGATGGATTTTGGAATCCATATTTTATTTGATTTTATTCTTTGCTTGGATTTAGAACGTAATTCTTCTATGATGGATTTAGGAACCCATATTTTCTTTGATTTTATTCTTTGCTTAGTGGACCTTTGCGGTATCTTTGTAGTCACATGTCGATTAGATGGGACATAGTGATCTTCATATGAAAGTGGATTCTTGTATTTGTAAATTCTTCATTGCACATCCAAATTGCTTCCAAAAGACTTGGGGAGTGTGGATGAAAAGGGTCGATATGGATGGTTCATATGGATGGGTTGATAGGGAGATTTCAAGGATGCATGTCTTTGTTAATCTTGAGGTATGATGGGGTAAGTGGATGAAAAGCTAGGAGTGAGAGATATGTTGGATGGAGGGATATAAGGACCCAATATAGATGGAAGGTTTGATGGTCTCAGCTTTGGGATGTAGGGACCAAGGATGGATTTGGAGGATGGAGAAGGCTGATGCTTACATTTGAATGGAGGGAGATAAGGTGTGGAAGGGATATCCAAATCTTTAGAGTGAGTTGCATAACCAAGGCTCTTCTCTTTTGAATTTGTCTTTATATCAATAGAAGCATGACCAACTTTGATAAGAGCAATTTTGATAGGAGTAAATAAAGCTTGAGGGGATTTATTTTCTACAAGGGATTTGGAGGAATTATGTTTTCTTGAGGTGGACATGGAGGAGCATGACAAGGAGATGATGGGATGCTTTGATATTGACAAGGATCTTTAGATGGTGTACAAAGGGTACCTTTCTCTTGATTTTCAATAGGCCCATTAGAGATGCCAGAAAGGATATCTTGATCTTGCTTGGGAGATGGATAAGATATAGGAGATGTAAGAGTTTCTTCTAGGAAGAAATGGAAGGGGATGATGAAATCATCATGAGACTCTTGAGATATGTGGCTTTGGTCAACCATTGGATAAGGATGGACAGTTTATTGATCTTAATCATTACTGATATTTGTTTCTTCACACTGTAGAGTGCCCTCTTGACATGGAGCCACTTCTAAGGACAAGGTAGGAGTTTTGATCTGTATGAGGGAATCTTGACAAGCTGATGGAGTATCATGTTGAGTAGGCATGATAAGCATTGATGTACATTGAATATTTGGATCTATGATCTTTGAAGCCTGAGAAATACTTGCAGTCATATGCTAATTAGCTTGGATCTCTTTTAGAGGTAGTCCTTAAGGGTAGACATAGTCGTCATTAGGCCCATTTCTTGATAGAGATGATGAAGCTTTAGGAGATGGAGGAATGGTGGAAGAAGTAGATGGGATATGAAAACCATTGCTAGACATGGATTCCTGATATTGATCATGCTTGAGATTAGATGAATCATTAGGATTTTCCACTTTGATTATGCCATCATCTATGAGATCTTGGATTTTATGTTTCAACTCCATGCAAGATGAAGTTTTATGCTCATTGTGTCGATGATATGCACAATAGTTACTCAAGAATTTCAATCCACGTGATGTGGCTTGAGGCAATGTGATGAGATTATGCTCAAGAAGTTCTTCCAATGCTGATTTATAAGATTGTCCCAAAGGAGTGAAAACTCACTTTAAAGGATAATTAGATGCTTCTTTACTTGCAATATCTTTCTTTTGTGGATAGAAAAGACTTTCACCTGATTCTGTCATAGTTTCCTCTACATTCTCTTGATCAAAGATAGGATGGTCATAAAATTGTTCTTGATCAAATATGGGTTTATTGTGCTTAGATACCTCTTTGCTTGATGAAGACTTATTGAATGGTGTATCATTTTCCCCCTTTAATTCTTGGAGTTCAGATTTTAAAGATTCAAGTTGTTTTGATAGAGCTGCCATAAGAATCTCTTCTTGCATGTTGTTAGGACCATAAGGTTTATCCCATTTGCTTTTAGAAATTGTAAGATTGTCTTGATGTGCTTGCTTAGAAGATTGAAGAGGAGGTATGATGAATCGATTGATTGACTATTAGGTGCTGAAGTGATATCTAAAGTGTTGTCTAAGTCCAAGACCAAAGAGACCAAGTGATAAATGTCCAACTAAGGAGGAGATAGTGACACCTTTGATCTCGAGTTGAGGTTAACTAACCTGCTCTCACAACCCAGAATAAGGACAACGCAGACAAAGACTGATAAGATTTGAACAAAGGACTGGTCAATTGGACAAGCGTAACAACATCAGATTTCAAGACAACATAGGTTGGACTGACAACAAATCATAGTCAAATACAAACTAGCAGAAGTGTTATGACAACGTAGATTTCAGAACAAACTGAATGGAGTAGGATAGACTGCTGAAAAGACAAAGTTTCAACAAGTTTTTGACAAATTGTTGATGTTTCAGACGAGATATGATAGACAAGTACCTAAAGTGTATAGTTTTCTAGATTGTTTGATTGTTGTTGTTGTTGTTTCAGTGAACACTCACACCAGACGCATCAAGAAGCCCTTAACTATTCAAGCACATCAAGAAAACCTTATTCCTAGGTGGCGAGAAATGGAAAATACTTGTTTGAATCCTCTTACAATAAAATAATCATTCAAGTCGGACAATTAGAAGCTTGGAAACACTGGATCCCCTCCATGACACACACTTCTCGGGCCTACCAAGCTTTGAATTTCTCAAGATCCGAGGATCCTGATAAATTTATTGTCTCAACAAGAGGGGTACATGAGAGGTTTCTTAGGCATGCACGTCTCACAATGCCCGTATCAACAAGTAGATAAGGATTTTGGCCACTATCTAAAAAGGTTTTTTGTAAGAGTCTTCATTTAAGTGTATCCTCTGTGTCTGCACAAGCGCAATTCAGGCTGCTAACCCCACAACGCATCTTAGCACAAGCAGTTCACGATACGTGATTGAGACCCAGAGGCCCTGCTTTGTGTTAGGCGAGAGCTGAGTATAAGCTCAAATGCCACTTATCTTCTGAGGTTTTGGCCTCAAGGAAGCATTTTTATTATAGTGAGTTGAAGAAGATTGGAATTAGCTTGTTCTCATTGGGGTTGTTCTCCAAGGGTGAGTACTTTTTCCCATTTGGACAGACCCTCTAAAGTTGCAGATCTCAAACGACGGATGACAATAAATGTTTCTGGATTTTTGATCATCCCAAAAGGGCAAGAGCATAGTTTCCTAACATTATTTCCATCCCTAAAACACCATATAGAAGTTCATTTTAAAAAGTCTTGCATGTGTGTCCCTATTTTAATAAAAAAAAAATGATATGCAAGCACAATGTTTAGTGTTCTATCAATCAAGGCAACTTGTAAGATGATTCGTTAGTAGTCTGTGTTTTAGTCTTCTTTTTCAACGTCCTACAAACCACAGTTAGGCTGAAACCAATAAGATAAGCCAGAGAACAACAAAGCCCAAAACTAGTCAACATTAGAAAAATTAGAAAATCATAAATCTAATTGCATATTCAGAAAATAGACGAGAAATCAAGCACTTTAAAAAAAATGCACTCAAAAAAGTTACCGCATGAGCCTGTACGAGGCTCTGGAAGTTACCAAAAGCAAGATTAGGCATGTATAGTAATCAAAATCTGAAATTTATGTTAAATACAACAATAAAATATAGAAACCAACTCCACCGCAATGATCTTTATTAAATTCCACCTAAAATCAAAAAAAAATTCTCAAAAAAAAGGGTTGAAATGAGCAAGTTATAACACTTTAAAGTTAGGCTGCAAAATCAAAACTGCCAATGGTGAAGGCAAAATTTTTTAAAATGCTGCTGACATAATCCTTTACCCAGATTAATTTTGACCATTTCCTAGCCATCCCTGAAAGCCAATAATACTATAAAAAGGGTGGCTAGACGGCCGTCAATTTTCACCAAATGTTGCCTGAGGGTCGGTCGTGGATGGGTGGTGTTTGGGGGTACGCGGGGACTGAGCTTGGAGAAATGCATAGAGGACCACACATTGGAGGGAGGAGGGTTTAGACTATGGGGTGGGGCCATGGGTTGGAGAAAATCTGTGGGGTTGTGTGAAAGCGCAGTGGAGAGTGTAAGGGGTTTGGAGCGGTGGTTTGGGGTTCAACGCAGGCTGATGGAGCTTGCGCGGGGGGAGATGGGATGAGTTTTAATCCCACATGGTTCCGGTGGGAGTTTTTAACACTTTTTAAATATTCCAACAGACAAGTTGTTATATGAAGTGATGGCTAAGGCTCTGTGTGAGCTGAGAATGAATGATTGGTGTTAGGTGTTAAATTGGGATTTGTTTGAATAAATGTTCAATGGGCATGCAGAGCGGTTGATGTGTGGAGAAATTAAGGGGTATTTGGGTGGAACTTATAAGATTTTTTTATATATATATAATAAATTAGAGGTTGCCTTGAGCTACATGAAAACATTGCCTCGATTTGCATGCAGAGAGTCGTACGACCTCTGTATGCAATTTTTTTGGACACAACTTCAGTTTTGGGTGGATATGGGCATGTTTATAGTCATTTTGAACCGAAATGACGATCCAGACATGGTGGTGGACTCAAATTTTTCTCAAAGTGGATGTGGAAAGGGGTTTTGGCTCAAAGTAAAAATCAAACCCCACGGTGGGCTCCAGAAATGTATGTGTGAAAATGGGCAAGTACCTGCAAGCTGCACAACAGACACACACACTTCAATAAAGTCTTTACATGGTTATTGGGTTAGACAATATGAAATTGAAATAAATAACTACACTAACCGATAATGACCCATTGCCTTCTAGTAGGCAAGAGTATGAGTTTGCTCTCAGGTCATCGCAAACTTAGTGATTACACCTGTTCTAAATGAAGGATTTTAATCTATTATGATTGATCTAAGATGATATGCAAGGTGCAGATTTGTTGTTAATCCAAGCTACTTAAGATTCACTTTTAAGAGCACCAAATTGAAGTGTGTAAGATTCATTTTAAAACACCAAAATTAAAGTGCACTCTAAGTTAGATTGTTTGCATGCTTAAAATAAATGAACAATTAAAGCTAAATGATTAAAAGAAAGCTAAAATGCAAGAAAACTAGAATGTGAAATGCAGCATAATAATGATAATAAAAATTAGGATCCTTTGTGAAGGAAAAGAGTTTCTCTTTTATAGAAATCTCTCTTGAATCGATGGTCGAGATCGAAAGAAAAGAGTGGCTCAAATTCGATTGAAGAAGCACAATCCATGTGCAAAGATGATGATTGGTCAAAAGAGTTAGTTCACTGAACTGACTGATCAGTCATTTTGGAAACTTCCAAAATCAGTTCTCAGTTAATTGAAATGTTTCCAAAATGATAGACAGTGGAGAAACAGTTAACTGAGTGGAACTGGATTATTTCCATTTTGATAATCAGTCAACTGAATTTGATGATGGCATATGCATTTTTAATAATTTAATTGATTTTGAATGCACATTTTTGTTTTTTATAATTAATTTAATTCCTTTTTGATTTAATTGACAAATTTATATTTTTATTTAATTAATATATCAGAATATCAATTAAATAATTAACATAAGGTTTATTTTCCAATGTAATGTGATTTTAGGAATTAATTCATTAATCAAGTAAGACCTAGGGTTTAGGTCAGATCAATTTGAATTGATGAATTGCCTATTTGGTTTAGGACTTAGGGTTTATCAAGATTAGGGTTTCTTGATTAATTGTTGAGATTGGGGGTCTAGGGTTTAGATGACCATTTTTATGTGATTACAAGGTGAAGTCTTGATTTTAACTTTAACCTCCTCATATAGCCTGTATAGTCAGAAAATGGAAGCACTTCCATGGTAGACTATTTAGCCTTTCGAGTAAGTGGTTTGGGGTCATATCAAGCACCTTGAATGGGTTCCTAACTTTGATCTGGCTTTTTCCCCATGTTCTACTCCATTTCCACTTTTTCCAACCTATTTCTGGCACTCCAGATTGAAAAACTACAAACTGGGATTTTGGCCTCAGGGTCCAGGTCGACCTTTTTTGGGTCAAGGTCAACCTTTTTGGTTAAAATTTCAGATTTATAGGATTTTCGGATCTCGGGCTTTAGAAAAGTTTAATTCCCGCTTCCGGGTCGGCTCTTTCAGGCTTTAGAACAATAAATCCTAAATTATATTTAATATAGGTCCACTTCTAGGGGCATGGGTCCAATTTGGATTTAATTATCCTATGTCGACCTCTCTAGAAGATTGTGCCCTAGTTTCATATTAAAGGAAGCCTTCCTCTCTCATTTTCTCTAAGGATTATCAAGCGATCTAAGAGGCATTCTCAAATATCTTCAAGTACAATTCAAGAAAACTAAGGAGCAAGATTTGGAGAAAGCATACATCTATCCTCAATAATTCAAGCATTCATTCTCATTAAGGAGATCCATTGGAGGCCATTGAAGGATTCAAGCTACATAGTGCCCTTTTGGTGATCTCTCCATCCATCTTCTTCCAAGCCTCTTTCAATTCAAGACTTGGTGTTGGAGATCTACAAGTAAGATATTGAATACATCCTACATTATACATTCCGAATCCTAGATCCATTGGTGCATACATACTTGTGGATTGAAGGATTCAAATCCTCCACAAGGACTTTTACAAGCAAGGTGAATTTATGCATTTAATTTTTTTATTTCTACAATTTCAATTACATATATTTTAGGTTAATTCCAAAACCAAGGTTTGACCAAGACAAACCCCTCCCCCCAAAAAAACAAACCTCTTTTTCTTGCAGGTACAGGTTCAGGACTGCAGATTTGGACTCAGATCTGGATACCCTTTTCGGCTTTCTTTCAAACTCTGCAAACAAATTCTTTGTCAGACTTGTGCAAGTCAAGGTTGACATTATTGGGTCAGGGTTGACATTTGTGGGTCAAGGTCAACATTTTTCATAAGACAGAGTTGGATCGGAAAAATATTCTGGGTTTTGTTCGTCTCTGCATTCCAATTCTGGATCATACTTTAGATTTTCTAGAAACAGTCTACAGACCTCAGAAAACAACATTCTTTGATCTGTAATTCTTTAAGGTTAGTACATTTCTCCTATCCATTTAAATTCAAATCCTTAATCATTCTAAATCTATCACACATACCTTCCTTTCTATAAAATGAGGAATTTAAGACTTTCATCTTTGCTCTCATTTCCAAATGATCGATTCATTTGTGTATTGATCCTTTTTGGGTTGATCAATTTGGATTTTTCCTTTGTGCATCTTGAGATGGAAGAGGAATATCTTATCTTTCCCCCACACATTGTCTTATGTTACATTTTATATGTTACATAGCCTATGAACAACTACTCTAAGATGTATGGGGACCCCAAGTTCCTCCAACCTGTGTCAAAGCTTATCTCTAGGGACCATGTCAAAAGCTTTTTTTAAATCTAAAAAGCAACAAAAAATTTCTTGCTTTTTCTCCCAAACTTTTTCAATGATATGTCTTAAAGTTATATCGTAATCAACTATAGAATGCTTAGGTTTGAAACCTCCTTGCCCTTTAGCATGTTTATCTCTTTTTTCTACCCACTTTCTAACTATTTTTTCTCCTTGTACCATCCTAAAAACTAAGTACCTATAATTAGATGCTCTATTAGGCCCCATTTTGGCAATTTCAATATTTTATGTTTTTTATGCTTTGATCCAACAACCTGGATCCTTTTCTTCTGGCATCTTCTTTTTATATCTTACTCCCTCTTAAGTTTTGGTTCCAATTTCCTAGGTATAGGATCCCTAGGCAACCTATACCTGTGTATAGGACACCTAGATGACCCATACCCTGATATTCAGGCTCAAAATTTAATGGATGACTCATTACAACGTTTTAGCAGAATTTCTAGATTTACAGTCATCTTGTGTTAGCTTTGATCCTTAAAATGTTGTGAGAAGGTTTATAAATGGCCTATCTATCCTCATTTTGGTAACTAAGGATTAAGATTTCAAGGGATCTTCTACAATTCAATAAAGAAGCATTCAAGATCAACTTTCAAGTAATCCTCAAATATTCGAAGTCATTTTGAAGGAAAATATTCTCCATTGTACAAAGATTCTCTCCCATGATGGCCAAGTAGATGGGTTCTTATCCAAGCAAGAAGATCCTTTTTTCCATCTACATGTAGTTCATTCAACCATTCTTCAAGGCAAGAGTTATCAAGTATAATGACATTGAAGATCTTAGAGTGGCATTCATAGTCCATGCATTTGTGAAAGGTGTTCTTGATTCATTCCTTCTTTCCAAGGTTCAACAACTACTATCAAGCAACATACAAGCATCTTCATCAATATGTGTAATCTCAATATTTGATCATGAAGGTATACACATATACAAGGTAGATCTAATATTTACCTTTGTCATTACATACTTTCCTTTATAAAATTTCATTTCAATTTCAAGGTTAATTCTAAAATAGGGGTTTGGCCAAGGCAAACCCATTTCAACCCAACAATTTCTCATTTTCTCTGTGTGCAGAAATAGGTGACAAAGTTTTTATCACAAATTTGAAAACTACAGGACCCTACCGACGATCTTCGAAAGTTTCAGGCAAAATTATAGGGTATAGGGAAACTAGGCAATCTATACCTAGGTAGATGGCAACTAGGTGACCTATAGCCTAAAAAACAAGCTCAAATTTCAATTAGAGGTTGATATTGTAGTATAGTTTATGTTTTTGTTCATTAAAGGTGTGCTTTTTTATCTCTATATGTTTCTGTTGAAAGTTGTCATCTAGCTTACTTAGTCTTCTATTTTTCATTTATTCAATATTTTTCCTCAAATTCATCTCATCGTAATTATAACCAAGAAGGATTATTGCACTCATTTAGTGCTTAAGTGGACTACTTGAGCCTGTTGGGTCATTTTACTTCTAATTGTGCAATTTGGAAAAGGTGGATCTTACCTAACTCTCTTATCTCTGACATACATCTTTTCCCCATTGTACATTTGGGTGAACCCGACTTATAACATTTTCATTCTAATTTTGGTGCTAGGTATCCTTTACATTCAATATTTAGATGTGTTATTCGTTAGATTTCATGTATAGTTATTTATTTTAATTCCATCTATATTACAATACATAAGAGGAAAATGATGATGAGAAGCAATGGAATTAGGTAATTACTTCCTATCTTCACAATTTCACATTTGGAAGGAAGACTCCTCCACTAGGATCAAGAGGAGACTCAAGCACTAAATAGGGGGAAAAATCCTTTGCTAAATATAGAATTGATGAAAATGATAAGAGAAATATGACAAAATAGATAAGTAGATGAATTTTGTCAATAACAAAGTGATATAAAATGACAGAGAACTATAACTGACAGAAATAGAAACCATAAGATAGATTTGGTATGCACCTAAAATTTGAGCTGAAGTAACAGGGAACTAAATGTATCAAACGCTTTTTCCTGGGAACAAAATGTTTCAAATGCCCAGTTTTAGGTCTTTTTGCCTGAAATTTTTTGGGATCCTCCAACAATATCTGATCTTTTTGTCTTTCTAATAACATCTCCATAACATGTTCCTGTAGACATAAAAAAGGGGGAAAATGGTTGTCTAAAGGGGTTTTCCTTGGTCAAACCCTTATTAGGAATCAACCTTGAAAATGAAATGAAATTGCATAAAGGAAAGTATATAAAAAGGTAAATGTTTGATTCACCTTGCATAAACCCTCATGGACAATTGTAGAAATCGCTCATACTAATGAAGATGCTTGAATGTACTTGAAATAAAGGAGTTGACCTTGAAATGTATAGTAGGAATCAAGTATGTCATCACAAATACATGGATCTATTATTGTAATTCCTAGATCTTCAATGTAGATACACTTCATAATCTCTTGCAAAGAAGGAGAATGGATGAGAATGGAAGAATGATCTTCTTGATTGATTGAGAAATCCTCTACTTGGACATCCTGGGAGAGAAAATTGCTTCAATTGGAGAAGATTTCCTTTGACTTGAATGATCTTCAAGAATTAGAGACTTGGAAAGCTTGATCTTGGATGCTTGCCCTCAAATCTTTAATCTAATTTCTCAATTGCACTTGAAAATTTGATAGCTTGATTGCCAAAATACTTGCATGAAGTTGTTATCTATAAAATGAGGAGAGATATAGGGTTTATATACTCAATCCTATATTTTGAAATTAAAAAATAAGCTAGGCCAACCACGAGATCAAATTTCTTGATAGAACTCTGACATAGGGCCCCGGGCCAAATTTGGGCCCAAACAAAGTGGGAACATAATGTTTAAAATGTTATGTTCCTAGGAAATTGGGCCCATATTTGAAATGGGTGTTAAGAGGAGTGAAAAGATATGGGAGGAAAAAAGACAGGTTATTAGGATGAAGCATAACAAACATTCTGACCTTGAAATCACCAAAATGGGATCTAATAGGTCCTGATAAAACAACTTGTTAGAATTGTAAAATTCAGCTAGGTCTTTGTTAAATTTTCTCCAAATTTGACATCATTTTGTGTTGGCCTTGGTAAAAATTGCATCCGTTGAGCTAATGGAAGTTAGCAATTGAGTTGAAAAAATGTCCTAAGTCAGAGTACTGATGTCTTCAAATTAGTGGTAGTTGTCTTAAGGTTAGCGCAAGTTTGCAAGGTTTGATTAACTTAACATTTTAGAATTGTGATCTTGCGACATGGTTAAAGTCCTGTGTGTCATGAGGTCGTAGTGGTTTTACTTCTTTACATCAAATGGTTGCGACCTTGCAAAATGGCTCAGTGGAGGAGTAGCACATGATCGCAAGTCATTAATCCAGTTAAGTCTTAAGGTTGTGATCATGCGCTGAGGTTAAGTCTAGTGGTTTAGTCTAAACTGTCGCGAAGTCGCAAGACAGTAAGCGGTTAGTTTCAAATGGTTGCGACCATGCGATAGTTGTTTGTTAGCAGTTAAGTTTAGTTTGTCTCAGGTTCGCAAGTGTTTTTGATGGTTAAGTTACCAAGATGTAAACATGCGATACGGTGCCACATGTACCAAATTTTAAAACTGACTAATGTTTATTGCAGGTTGCAAGATTGCAAGTCTTTTGTAAAGGCTAAGAAGATGGTTGTGATAGTGTGAGAGGTCGCCACATGTCTAAAGGAGATTTAAAGTGAAATTTTTTATTGCATCATCGCAAGGTATGAAGGAGATTCTAGTGTTAGCCTACGGTGTTACGAGATGCTGACACATGTTTACAGTATCATGGTCAACGATCGGCGCAAGGTTGTAGGATTCTTTGGCTTAAAAATTAAAAGGTTGTGACCATGAAAAAAGGTTAAAGATGACTATTGGTTCAAGGTTTCAAGGTTATGATGTGGTTTTCTTTGAAGTTTGTGACTATGCAGAGGTGACTGCTACAATTTGTTGCAAGGTTGCAATACATATGATAATCCTTAAAGGATCAAGAGTTTTCATTAGTATTCAAGTAGACAGTTTTGGTTGGTAAGCATTCACCGAGTGTTAGCATTCATAGAGTGTCAGCATTCACCAAGTGACAGTGATCACCGAGCGCAATGTTCACCAAACCTAGTGGTCACCGAAATGCTTAGTACACCAAGAAAGTATATCAACCAAGCAGAGACATAACCAAATAGAGACACAACCGAGCATCAGTCTACAGAGATATAACTGAGCACCAGTCTATAGAGACACAACTGAGCATAGACATCACCAAGTACTAGTCTAACCGAGAGATAGTTCTAACACTGAGAAAAGAAAATTTGAGCTACACGTCAGCTAAAGCACTTTAGTCTTTAAATTAGATTTTTTCTTACCTGGAAAACATTTTCATGAGGATCAAGAAAAGTGTAGTTAATGGATTTAATCATTTTAACTGATTGTATTCATGCAAGCTAGGAGATTAACGTCAAGTTGTAAACCTTTTATCTAAGAGTTATTCAAGAAAAGCGTGAAACCAAATTAGGTCAATACATTGTATATATAGATATGTAATCAATCAAGAACATGATGATTGTATTCGCACAAGGACATCTATGGATCAGACAAAGGTTTTCATGCAAAAGAATAGAGAAAGGAGAATTTAGTTATGAAGAACTACATTCAAGGCTACTGAGAAGAACAAAGGTATTATCCATCACAATAGGTGATATACAATTTTTTGAACTTAATGGATTTGTAATCAGCAATTCAAGATTGCAAGCTATAAGGTCATCTATATTTTTGTCTACTCTCTAACAAATGTAGCAAATAGTAGAAATCATTCAAGAAGGTGGACTTAAACCTCTTATTGTAAATCTCTTAACCGAGTGCACACATACATTATGTTGCTAAAATCTCTTAACCGAGTAGACCTAACAAGTCTAACATGTTACTCCTAACAGGGTAATATTGTCAAAAGTAATCACAACTTATAGCCTTAACCGACACCTTCCATTCTACAAATAGTGAAGCTTTGTGGGTTTCATCCCCACTGTAGTTTTTACCTTCTAACAGGGGTTTTACGCTTTATCAATTCATGTGTCATGAGTAAATGAGTTTCATGAATGTTTCTATGTTTGTTTACATGCACTTACATTTATGTTGTGATATTACATGCATAAAGTAGAAAAGAAACAATGGTCGATAATGCATGCAATGATTACTAAGGTTTAAAGTGTAAAAGTTTTTAAGGGTACTGATTCACCCCTCCCCTCTTAGTACACACCCTTCCATTATCCAACAATTGGTATCAGAGCTAGATCTCTAATTTGGAAAAGTTTAAATCACTTGAGAGAAAAGATCATACAATGGAAAGGTATAAGCTTGACAAAAATATTGAGAATCAGAAGTTGTAGATACAGATTTTCTTTGAGCAATAAAAAGAGGCAAGAATCAAGATGAAAGAGCTATTGGATGAAATAAAAGTCATGGCATCTCGCTACAATGAAACTGACTATCATGAATAAGAGGTACCTAATTTATTTGATTCATCTGGATTTGGATCTGGTAATACATTTGACACATCTGAAGGAAGCATTACAAATCTAAATGAAATCAATCAACATCTGACTGAACAAGTGAAAGTACTGCAGATTGGCCAAGAGACACAGATGGTAAGAATGATAGATGTTATGAATAATGTAAGACAAGTTGAACAAGAAAGAACTTTAGCTATTGATGACAAGAGGAAGATTACTGAAAAGATTCAAGAGAAAGAATCTGAGATACAAATATTTACTAAACATCACATTGAAATCACCAATCAATTAGTTCTTATGAGTCATGAGGCCAACCAAGTGAACATAGAACTTAATGGAAAATTGGAATTTAATAGTGAACTAAAATAATAAAATGAGAAACTGAAGTATGAAGCAAAGATTCAACAACAACATAATGATATGATCAAGAAAGATGAAGACAATACAAAAAGAACGGATGAATTTCTGAATGGACAGAGAAGACTCAACAACAATACTAGTTCAGGGTATACCGAGCATGAAGAATCATCAAACTGAGCTAATCAAAGGAATGTCTACTCAAATCCAAGACCAAAGAAGTGTTCATGTAATCATTGTGGAAAACCAGGCCACACATCAAATGTTTGTAAAAGCAAAGAAAAAGGTATTCCTAAAACTACTTCTACATTCTTAGGTAATTATTATAAATGTAACAAGCATGGACATAAAGCACATGAATGCAGATCTAAGATGAAAAAACCAAAGAATAAATCTTACATGGAAAAACATTGTTCTACTTGCAACATGCATGGCCACACATCTCATGAATGCAGGAAAAATATGAAGCAAGTCTGGAAACCCAAAGAACAAGAAAATGCATATCAACCGAGAAGAGTCGGTAACACATATGTTTGGGATTACAATAGTTGGGTAAATTGCACAACATGTGGTAGATATGGACATATAGCTACTAAATGCATGAGAAAATGGATAAGAAGATCTAGCAACTGGAATAACTCCAAAATTGCATGCTTACACTATCATAAGGTTGGTCACTTAAGTAAGGACTGTAGAGACCAAGTGTCAGAGTCAAGAACTTTTGCAAATGGAAATACTATTGAAGACATCAGGAGAATGAGAAATAAAATGTGGAGTAGAGATTCAAACAATGACAATGTTGGACCTGTTAGAGTAATAGTTTATCGGGTTATTAATTAAATCATTATGATCTAATTACTAACTCATCTATTCACTCTAGTTGCTTAAGCTAACCTTAGGTTTTCCCTTTTTAGGGTTTCGTGATTCCTTTATAAGGATTCACCTCTTAGTTTATTATTAAAGAGTTTTTACATCAGATTGTAATTCATAGAAACATATCATTAATATATTGTTTTCTTGAGCACATGATGTCTCTGGCTTTTTGGCCTCCATAGCCATTCTTCTCTCTTCTGTTTATTGCTTCTTCTTGTGACAGATGTGCATGCAGGTTTTCTTGGGAAGATTTGATGTTCATCAAATCTAACATGGTATCAGAGCTCTCCTGCTGTTTGCTGTTCATGTTTTGTTGAAGCATTTCAGTCACAGAGGGTTTCAAAGTTTTTCCAGTATTTTTTATTGTGTTTCAGGGGCAGGCTTTGGTTATGGTCACTTTGGGCTCAAACAGACATTGCCATTGAGCTCAGAGGACCCCAAAACCCTAGAAACGACATCAAATTCATCCATTTTGGACTACTGGGCTCTGAGGCAAAATTTTTTTGGTTTCTGTGCCGTACGACATAGAAACCGAGGAAAAAATTAAAAAAAATTATTAAAAAACCTTAATTTTCTAAGGTTTTTTATTTTGTGTTTAGTGCGAGCTGTGTAAATTCAAAAGGCGCCGCCGCGCCGCTTCAGCGCCTCCCCCGCGCCCCCTGCGGCCATCGCCGCCCAGCGGACCCCGCCGCCGCCCGACCTCCCCCGCCGCAGCTGCTCCGTGCCCGGCTCCCCGTCGGCCCCCGCCACCGGTCCCGCGGGCTCCGCCCACCTCTGGCCCCCGCCGGCCTCCACCGCACTGCGCGGCCTCGTGGCCCCCGCCGCCCCTGCGGCTCCTTCGCGCCGCTCCGCCAGCGGCGAACTTTTGACAGCCCCCGCAGGCCTATATTGCATGGTCGCCGGTCATATGGGCGACCAGGAGCCCGGATCAGCCCCTGAGCGCGCCATGCACTTGGGGGCCCAATTTTTTAGCACCTGGGGCTCTTTTTTGAGCTTTTTTGGGTTTTTGGAGGTACTTGGGCCTTTTTTGCGATATCGGGAGCATACAGAGGTCTTTTTTAGACTTCTTTATATTGTCAGAAAGTTCTTTCCGAGCTCTTTCCGACTATGGTGATTAGGTTTTTGGGTTCTACCGTTTCAACAGTGTTTTTTTCTGTTGAAGTCTGATGTCTTTTTTTGCCTTCCGGGAGTCATATCTGGCTCATCTGGACTTTATTTTTGGAAAACGAGATATCGTCGGAAAGCTGGTTTAGTGCACCATGTAGTTGCAGGGTTATTTTTTCAAGATTTTGCTCCAGGTTTTCTCTCATCTGAGTTTGGCAGTTTATGCACTCTGGTGGATTGCTTGGTTCGACAAGTCCTGGGATCTCTTCTTCTGATTTCCTAGTTCACTCTTCTTTCTGACTTCTGAGCTTGTATGCTCTTCTGATGCATTTTTGTTCTGTAATCACACTGAGATAAAGTGCCTACTTCTGCATTTCTAGGATCTTGTACACCTTGTATGGTTGTTGTACTTGCACTCTGTTATAAAGTGCCATGGGGGGTTATGATGCTTATGCCGTTTTAGGCGCATCCACCTTTGTCAAGTGAGCGTACCTTCCACAACATTAGCCCATGATGTGTGTCGATGACACCGCTCTTTATCCTGTATTTTTACTTCTGTTGCACTATTGGTGTTCCTAGTTCTTCTTTTGCAGATGTTTCTGGCTTTGCATTGCAGTTTTCCTGTCACCTCTCCCAGTTCAGCATTACGGGGGGGGTTCACCTATTGGTTCTATTGCTTCCTGGTTTGATTGATCAACTCTTCAGACATTGTCTTCTCTACCTGGTCATGCACTTCAGTGGGGGTTCCAGCAGTCTCTTCTGACAGAGTTTTCAGCTTCATGCTTCAGAGATGCTTCTTGCTCGTTCTTGTTCCTCTCTCTGGGACATCTTTTCCCTTTCTTGTTTTGGGTACCTGATCAGGCCTTGTTGCCGGAACCCATCTTTCCTGCTTTCTACAGTAGTTTCCTAGTATCTGCTTCTCCCTAAGCTTATCTTAAGGGGGGTTATTAGAGTAATAGTTTATCAGGTTATTAATTAAATCATTATGATCTAATTACTAACTCATCTATTCACTCTAGTTGCTTAAGCTAACCTTAGGTTTTCCCTTTCTAGGGTTTCGTGATTCCTTTATAAGGATTCAACTCTTAGTTTATTATTACAGAGTTTTTATATCACATTGTAATTCATAGAAACATATCATTAATATATTGTTTTCTTGAGCACATGATGTCTCTGGCTTTTTGGCCTCCATAGCCATTCTTCTCTCTTCTGTTTCTTGCTTCTTCTCGTGACAGATGTGCATGCAGGTTTTCTTGAGAAGATTTGATGTTCATCAAATCTAACAGGACCAAGCACTACAGTTGGTCACACCTCATCCAATGGATTAGGTGAGTCCACCACCCCCACCTAAGCAATACAAGTAAGTATGGAACTGCACTCTACAAAGCTATATTTTACATTAGTTCTTATATTCATTGAGTATATGCCAAATTAGCATGTATAAAGATGCACTATGGTATTACATATTATGTATTGTGAATCTAGTTTGGTCGGTTAATATGAACTGAGCATAAACTGCACGTCGGTAAATATATGAAAGATAACCAAGTTGACATCATATATCGAGCATCGTCGATAAACATGTGGGAGAAAACCGAGTTGACAACTTGTACCAAGTATTGAATACTCACTGAACTGAAGTGTTTGGTGTGTTAACCGAGCATCTCCACTTTGTCAATTGAGTGGTAGGTGAAGCATTTAATGCATCACTTAGGTCATATTTGTCTATAAAAAGGGCAAAGTGAACTCATTTGTTCACCCAACGTTTATGAGAAAATTGCAGAGCAAGAAGAGTGATTCACAATGATCATATTGTAGAGCGATTAACAGTGATTCCAAAGCAACTCCAACATATTTCAAGCACTCACCGTGATCATCCAGTAAGTACCAAGACTTACCGAGCTCATAGTTCATTTGCAAAGAAGCCCTAATTTTCTCGGACCGCAAAAATCAAGATGACAAAAGATAAGAAGGTTGCTCTTATCAAGAACTCGGCTTGTGAAGAACCAAACTACAAGTTTTTTCCTGAGGTTGCTTCACAACTCGACGACAAGGGAGCATTCTTGAGCATCCCACCTAGGGTTTTGCTGGTTGAAGACATCTGAGCATACATACACTGCAAGGTTGTAGAGATTGGAGGCATTGAGATTGAATAAGCTTATCAAAAGCTATGCAAGGATGAAAACCTGGAAGATGAGTACAAACACATCAAAGTGAAAGGGTTAACCAATGCCCTACTGTTCCCAAAGAAATTCAAGACCAAATGGATTCATAGTGTGCTTAGCCGAGTGCATGAAGGTAAAATGTGGTTGGATGAACCTAAGGCAGTCATAAAGGATGTGATTAATGTAGTCACCGGATACCCAATCACTGAGAAGACAAAAGCCCTAAGGCACCCTAGTCGCTTCGAGATTGAAAAGCTAACAAGAGCCGAATGGGACTACAATGGTCTAAAAGTAAACTCAATCACCGACCCTGAATTTAAGTTCGGTGCAAATGTGGTTGGATACAAGATAGTTCAAGCAAGAAGAATGAACAACATTGCTGGTGGAGCTATTGAAACAACATAAAAAATTGTGAAGAAAGGAGTGTAACTAGACCTAGCAGAGATGCTGCTGAAGCAACTGGAAGAAAACATGAGAAGCATTAGATCAACCCGATCTAATACATGTAAGTTTGGTTCTCTATTGGTTTGCACATTCTTTTACTTAGAAAATTTCTTTCCTTCAATTGGTAATGTCACTTGGGACACCAACCGACCAATAACAACACAGATTAGTGATTACATTAAGTCACTAGGAGACAATTTCATACCATTAGTAGATGCATACTTCAATACATTCAAAACTAGGATGCAGAAGAGGATGAGAATCCCTGCACAGTTGGTTGAAAAATATAAGGATGAGATATGCTTTGTAGTGGACACCGACACTACACTCATTAAATATTCCAACCCTAGAACAACATGGTTACCACCACTTGAATATGAAATTGATATAGATCAGGCTACAAAGCCAGTGAAGCCCCACTAAATGAACCAGTTGACAAATCTATAAGTAGATTTGGCACATATGAAGAAGCCAAGTCAAGGATAAAGATTGGATTAGTAGTCAAGAAGATAGGGAAGAAACAAACTCAAATGGTAAAGAAACTCAAGAAGAAACTCTCAGTAACCGACAAAGAGTTAGAACAAACAAAGAATATCATGAAGGAACAATCACCTATTGGTGAAGGAGAAGAGTTAAGTGACTCTAAGTCTACCGAATCAGATGTTGAGCCACCAAAGGCAAATGAATCAAAGGATACTAATGTAACAGCTGCATCTAGGACCAGGAGCAAAATAGCCAAGGTAGCATCTCCACCATTGAAGAAAGGCACAGTGAAAACTTATATGAAAATAAAAGCCTCAACCGAGCCTAGAAAAGGAAAAAGATATGTAAGAGGAAGAGAGGACAAGGATGACACTGCAGAAGAAGAAAGAGAACAAAGAATACAAGAAGAGAAGAAAAAAATTCCAAAGACAATTGATGAAATTGCAGAGTCAATCATCAATATAGGCAGTATATAAAATAATAATATTAGACAATGGGTACATCTGCCTACCGTGTATCAAAATAAATTAGAGGAAGAAATCATTAAAATGATGGTAACATACAAATATGTACCTCTACAATTTAGAAGTCATATTCCACAAGAGCTAAATGGTAAGATATCAGCAAGGTGGACATATGCATTGCATATGGAAAAACAAATGAGAGAAAGAATCTTAGTTAATTTCATGCCTGACTCAATAGTTGAATAAATTGAATCAACAATGCAGGAGCATGCAAATAAATTTTTGGAAAAAATAAGAGCATGCAAGGTATTGGAGAAAAAACTTGAAGATATTCACAAGGACAACAATAAGATTTGGACTCAAATCTTTAATCCACCCGAGTAGATACTAGCCATAACTGAGGCAAGTAAGGCCATGGATGACATTCCTTAAATATTGCAATCATTAGGAGAAACACCAGATATCACTATAAAAGATATTACTCAAGGTGATTCTGATGATAATGTCAAGGCTGATGTAGATGTAAGTATTGCCACCGAGCAAACAAAGGAACAAGAAAATACAAATGTTGCACAGGTACAAATACCAGGTAACATGTCTTTATTGATACAAGCTATCAATATAATCACCGAAGCTAAAGAGAAAACACCTGATCCTGAAACAAACACATCGATGGACAAAGGTAATGAACAAGGGTACAAGGCATATAATAGTGGAGAGAAACCAAGTGATGCACCCACCAAGGATAGTGGAAAGGAAGACAAGGCTATAAGTCAAGACAAGGTTGATGTAGAGACATCTACAACCAAGCAATAGGTATTGATCGAGCCACCTAAAAAATCAACCACACCTCCTGAGCAATCAATGCTAGAAACAAAGCAATAAAAGACTCTTGCTATTGTACCACATTCCCCTACTATCAGCAACATTTTGAAGAAGAAGAAGAAGAATAAGAAGAAGAAGAAGAATAAAACCCCAGTAACACTTGAGGAGATAATAGAAATACCCGACTGTGATCTGAGAACACTTGATTACGAGTCATTAACAAGGTATGGGGAGTTATGAAAATGAAAGGAACAATATGACAAGCTCAAATTGGAACACATAAATACACAAGTCCTGGAAACAACAAAGGAAATAATACTGCATGTAGTTCCTGATACACAGATTGATCAAGATGCACCCAACATTGATCAAATGGAAGTTCTGACCAAGGAAATCACCAATCAGAATGTAGATGTAGAGAAGGTCATTGAGGAAAGAGTAGAAGAAAATTATCACTACAAACTCACAGAGAAAATCAGCCAAGAAGTGGCAGTAAACAAGGTGAAACTTTCTGAACTGGTAACTCAATTAGAATATGTTATTTCAGAGTTAGTTACCCTAGTTCAAAAGTCATGTACTATTGAGAACTTCACAACCGAGTATGATGAATAAATAGATAAATTGAATGAATATCTCAAAGCTAGTGCAAAAAGTCTTTCAACCGAGCCAAATGCATTCCAATTGCATTATGAAAAGCTAGTTGAATCCAAACGATTAAGACTTGAGATACAAAAGGAAGAAAGAAAAATCAAAGATGAAGTAACTGAGCTGCAAAGTTTGTTACTATCGAATCTCATATTGTTGATGACACATATGAATACGAAAAAGACTCTAATTACCACCCCAAAGATGTCAGTAGCTGAAAGCATCTATGACATGCACGCCAAAATTACTTTGGAGCACATGACCCTTGAGCACCTCAAGGAAAAATGGCACAAGTCGGTGGCAGAAATCAAGCAATCCCATTCACACATATTTGACACGCAGTAAGTACTACATCTTTGTCATTATTTTCAAAAAAAGGGGAAAACATGTCTACATACATTGTATCCACAAAGGGAGAAAATATACCAAGATAAACATGTAAAAAGGAAAACATGTATATACATTACAAAAGGGAAAACATTGTATCGAGGAATGCACATAGGGGGAGTCATTGAAAAGGTAAAACACTTAATGTATATACTACACATATCAATTTTTGATACTAATGCTAAAGGGGGAGATTGATAATCCTTAAAGGATCAGAAGTTGTCATTAGTATTCAAGCAGATAGTTTTGGTCGGTCAACATTCATCGAGTGTCAGCATTCATCGAGTGATAGTGATCACCGAGGGCAATGGTCATCAAAATGCTTAGTACCCTGAGAAATTATATCAACCGAGCAGAGACATAACCGAACAGAGACACAACCAAGCATCATTCTATAGATATATAACCAATCACTAGTCTACTGAGACACAATTGAGTAGAGACATCACCCAGCACCAATCTAACCGAGAGACAATTTTAACACCGAGAAAAGCAGATTTGAGCTACACATCAGGTAAAGCACTTTAGTCTTTAAATTAGCTTTTTGCTTAGCTGGACAACCATTTCTTGAGGATCAAGAAAAGTGTAATTGATGGATTTAATCAATTTAACTAATTGTATTCATGCAAACTAGGAGATCAAGGTCAAGTTGTCAACCTTTGATCTTAGAGTTATTCAAGAAAAGCGTGAAACCAAATTAGGTCAATACATTATATATATAGATGTGTAATCAATCAAGAACATGATGATTATAGCTGCACAAGGACATCTATGGATCAGACAAAGGTTTTTGTGTAGAAGAACAAAGAAAGGAGAATTCAGTTCAAAGAACTACATTCAAGGTTACCGAGCAGAACAAAGGTATTATCCATCAAAATAGGTGATATACAATTTTGTGAACTTAATGGATCTGTAATAAAAAATTCAAGATTGCAAGCTATCAGGTCATCTATATTTTTTTCCACTCTCTAACAATTGTAGAAAATAGAAGAAATCCTTCAAGAAGGTGGACTTAACAGTCTTATTGTAAATCTCTTAACCGAGTGCACACATACATTGTGTTGCTAAAATATCTTAACCGAATAGACCTAAAAAGTCTAACATTTTACTCCTAATAGGGTAAGATCACCAGAAGTGATCACAACTTGTAGCCTTAACTGACACCTTCCATTCTACAAATAGGGAAGATTTGTAGGTTTCATCCCCACCGCAGTTTTTACCTTCTAACAGGGGTTTTATGCGTTATCAATTCATGTGTCATGAGTAAATGAGTTTCTTAAATGTTTCTATGTTTGCTTACATGCACTTACATTTATGTTATGATATTACATGCATAAACTAGAAAAGCAACAATGGTTGGTAATGCACACAATGATTACTAAGGTTTAAAGTGTAAAAGTTTTTAAGGGTACTGATTCACCCCTCCCCTCTTAGTACACTTCCTTTCATTATTCCAACAACATAACTTCAAGTTATAAAGCTAAGTTCAATGCCACGAAAAGGGACAAGTGGGGTCTGGGCCGAATATAATGTTGACACGACAGTGATTTTTTGGATTTGCTGGCATATTATTCAAATGATTTTAAACTACTCAATAATTTCTAATTTCGCGGCTTGATGACATTATCATTTTCATTCTACAACTAACCACAATTATAATGAATGCATAACATTAATGGTGAGTTAATGGACAAAGACTTGGTACTCGAGAAGGAACTTTAAATCAGTATCCATAGCCATCATTTGCGTATCCAATCACTTGTCTTGTTTTTTGTGATATAGCGAGATTGCCTTGAGATTAAGTCATTGTAGTTGCAGAGAGAATAAGTGTATAAATTTTTTTATGTATAGTTTAGAGAGTTTGTTATTATGAGAAAATGGAAGAACCAAGTACATCCACTCAAACTGCAGCTAGAGGGAGACAAAAGAAGGATAAATTTTTAGAGGAATGGATTTAGTTACTACTAGGGTCATTAAATGCAATGTCAACCAATGATCAGGCATGGCATGACACTTGTTCTCATTGCAAGAATCTAGACACTCTGGGTTCTATTAGTGCTTCTATATTCCTCTTTTTCTTCAACAAAAAAATGAAAGATGTTCCACTATGCAATCCATGGGTGCTAAATATGGCTAAGTTGATTTTCCCTGGCATCTTTATGGATGTTGACCTAGTAAAGGTATTCGCTAAACATTATTGGCCACTCACAAAAGGCATAAGGAAGAAATACAAAGCTTCTTTGGTGAGAATTGATAGAGCTTTCTTCGTAGAGGCATTTGGCATTTATTGTGCCATGAGTGTGGACATAGACCTACATGATGAAAAAATGCAATATCATTTGCACAAGAATGTCTTGAAGAAGAATGGAATTTTGAAGTTCATTCCCTGGGAAGGAAGGAGACCTATACCCATTCTAGACAATGTGAAGGATCCTTTTGATTTAGACACATTCCAAAACTACTTCAAGTATACAGTGTATGGTCTATGCAAAGTAATGGGAGTTGAAGGAGGAAAGAGAGTATCTGAAGAATTGTTGATGTTAGCTATGGATATTCAACATCCTCATGTGAACAAGGAGTATGACTATGTTGACTACATAGTCAACATAATTCAAAGTGACTTGGAAGCTATACAGAAGAATCCCTCCAAGATTGACTTCAAGCACTATTCTATCCTCATGCATCTCATTTTGTACTACAATATTGACCAGGTGGATAAGGAGTTGGTCATTTTGAAAGAGGATATGGGTATGTCGATGCCAATTCAATTATGGACAAGGGTATGGGAATGCACTACTTACCTTCATTTTTACATTTTGAAAATTGGATTGTAGACCCTATTAGGGATATGTTAGGAGAAAAATATGATAGAATCCCTCTTGACCTTAGAAGAATGATTAGACCTCGGCATGCAAATAGTAAGGGGCCCATAAAGCATAATTGGGGTGATGCTTTCCATTTTGAGAACTTTATGATCATTAGGGTTTATGGGTGTCTTCAACCACCTCACATTCGACCAAAATATGTCCCTCTTAGGGTTGGGATTATTGAGTTTATTTGGAAATTAAAATTGGTATGTAAGAAATACCTAGTCCCAAAGAAGAAGAAGGGAACTTTTCTACCTAGGTTATGGGAAGTAAATGACTTCACCATAGGAAAGTGGGATTTAGATCCCATTAATGATTTATTGAGGCATTATCAACTCCAAACTACAAAGATGAGAATGTGTGATCCTACGGGATTCATGAGAACTAATCTGAAAGAGATGGAAAATATTTCTTTGCCACTTCATGAGGCATTGTCTGAGGAGGATATCATTAGAAACTCTATTGTTCCTAATGAATTGGCTGAAAAGAGAAGAAAGCGGAATGATATCCAAAGAGTGGAGGGGGAATTCAAGGAAATGGATCCTTTTTTTAATGGTTTTTATAATGAGCTTAAATATTGACACTACAACATTTGGGGTCAAATTTTGACGCCAATTTCTGACAATGCTACCATTTGTGTGTGATTTTTGTGTTTTTTTTCCAAGTTCCCCTGATGTTTTCATAATAGTGATGATACCATCATAATTGCGACACCCTCTTGATTATAAACAAAAAAAATGAAAAAGAAAGGCTCATTTGTGATCGAGCTGTGCATGCGAGCGGAAGAGGGCCCTAATGATGAGCTTGGTTTTTCCCGGTAACACAACCACTCAGCTGCTTGCCGAGGATATTTCACCCATGATTTAGAGGACACCATGCTGCTTACCTTCATTTCTTGTTCATGATTTTGAGGACACATCTTGTTTTACAATTTTTGATTCCCAACTTTTACTATATCTGAGGTTTGTTACCATTTTACTGCTAAGATTGTTTGCATACCTTTTATACATTGACATCTGTTTGAACTATTTTTTTTAATTTGAATAACCTCATACACATTTTTGTTGATCTTGGTAACAACTTTTTTAAATTTTTTAGGTGAGAAACCAGTTCTTGGCTTCATCGCAAGGTGAGTAAAGATCTCCAACACCCATCTACTATGAATTCCAGTTCTTCTTTATTTGTTTTGTAATTTATCATTTTCTTTAGCTTGATCTGGAAAACCCCCAAATCTAAAATCTTTGCGGTTGCTGGACATTTTCATTTATCAGTTATCCATAGGATTAAGAAATGAGATCTCTGTGGTTGCTCAATGTACCCAATGCAAGAACTTTAAGGGGAACATATATTCGATTACGGTTTAGTAGTTTTGTGTAGGTATGCATTTTAGAGGAGGTATTGTTAAATTTTAAAAAATAAGCTTGCAAGTCTTTTATAATGCAATATTTTAAATGGGCTTACTTGCAAGTGATTCCATGATAACGCAAAATAGGACCTGAAACTTTGGTATATGTTTTGGCTTCATCCAAATGTCCTTAAAAATTTGAATTTTAATTGGAAGAAAAAAAGAGTTTAATAGTTTGCATCATTAAAATTCATCTTGTTCAATGTACATGTCCCTTCTAATACTGATGAGAGAAAGACACTTTAGACTAGTTTAACAAATGAAATTAGAACGTTGGTTGTAGTAAATATCCTACTGAAAGGAAGTTTCAATGTCATTCTGGACCCACAATCAATCTTCTTTAGTT
>MU228440.1:1638674-1649181 GCA_018584345.1 Thuja plicata
TTAACCATGATGAATGCTATGAAATGCAAAGATTATGCTAAAAATTGAAATATGAATGATAAGCTAAACATGAATACTACATGATTTCAATGCAATTTAATCTAGAAATTGAAGCTATTCTATTTTGTAAATTGAAATTAAGCTATATGAGATTAAAATGAGCTAACAATTCAGCATAATAACAATACAATTTTAATTCAAGTTTTCAGGGGATTTGAATGAAGAAAGAGGGTTCTTTTATAAACCCTGAGAAGACCAGAATAGAAACTTTCCTTCTTTGGAATAAAACAATTTAGAAAAGCCCATTAAAATAGAAAGCTTTATTGAAAAGAATTCAATAAAATGTTTTCTTTCTATTTTAATTGTTTTATCTAATTATTTTAATAATGTTTTATTTGAATTCAATTGTTTTATTTCCCTTTAAAGCACAATTAATTCACAGTTTCTATTTCTGAATAGAAGAAAGCTTTTTAAGAAGATATTCAATTAATTAAATAAATATGACCTCATAATTGCGGCGCATCGAGAGCGTAACCCGACTATGCCTTTGCAACCAGTCTTTGAGGCTAGGCCCTTCGCCCAATGGGCATTTGACTTCATCAGGGAAATCAACCCCAACTCATATGCCAACCACCAATACATTTTCACTGCTACTGATTACTGCACTCAGTGGTCCGAGGCTATACTTTGCAAAAATAACATGACAGACGTAGTTATCAAATTCCTGGAAGAAAACATCGTCACAAGGTTTGGAATGCCCTTTGTTTTGGTATGTGACAATGGTCTAGTGTTTTCTTTGGCATAGTTACTCGAATGGACCTACAACCCGAAGATCACTTTGAAGTTTTCCAGCAACTATTATCCCCAGGAGAACGGCGTTGCTGAATCAATGAATAAGAACCTACTTGAAGTGATCAAACACCTGCTAGAATAGAATTCGCAGGATTGGCATCAAAAGTTGAAGTTCACCCTCTGGACAGATCGCATTCGCGTCAAGGCTGCCTTGGAAACATCCCCGTTCCATCTTGTTTATGGCCAGAACCCTGTATTCCCAGTTAACTTACAGATCCTAGTTTTATAGTTTATGCAGGAATTTAGCAACAGGGATGACATTGTAGAGGTTCGGCTCTTAAATCTGGTGCGAATGGAAGAATAGAAAGACACAACCCTTGAACATTTTGTGTGTCATCAAGCAGTGGTAAAATGATGGTTTGACCGTAGGGCCCAATACAAGGCTTTTCAGATTTTGGATCTGGTCCTGTTGTGGGACAAGGCCCAGGAAAAGAAAGGAAAGCATACCAAGTTCCAACGGCTCTAGCTCAGACCATACCTAATCTCAAAAATCTGTGGGGTGAATACTTATCGCCTTAACACCATGACTGGGGAACCTATCTCATTGCCCGTCAATGGACAATTTCTCAAACACTACTTTGAATAGGGTAAGTTTGTCCAAAATTGTATTTTATGTAAAGCCTTCCGCTTGTAAATATTTCTTCTAGGTGCCTCGCTGGGAGGTACCGTGTCTTGTAAATAGCCTTGTCGGCTACCCTCTGTGGCAGTCCTCTTTTGGTGGTTTTTGTTTTCATTTTTGGTTTTCTTTCGGGGTCCCGGTGTTTTGTTCTGCCTTGTAAGAACGGGAATGCTTCGCATAAGCTCTGGTCTTCGGTACGATGCCTATGACATGGTGAACTTTGGAATCTATCTTTAGCCGTGGAGCTGGCCTGATCTCTGGGGTTGTTTCACAGGTTGTGGCACATTTTGAGCAATCTCCATCAGGTGTTGTCTCCGAGGGCCTGGCAATCAGTGAACAAAAATATATATAAGGAACAAGTAATCAGACACGCCGAGGGTAGATCAGTTGTACTGGTTGGTTGACCCAGGTCTGAAAACTTTAAGGAATTCATCCTGGGTCTAGAGTCTTATCCCCTCTTCAACATATAAATATAGGTGGACAGGTGAAAGAAGTACCGCCATTGAAATTAGCTAAGCTTAAGTTTAATGGTGAAAGAATTATCGCCTTCCCACCTAGAAACAAACAAAATAATAAGAAAGGGAAAGCGGGATGAAACTCTAATTTCTAGGAGAAATGAGCAAATTGATGACTGGTTCAATGTAATTAGTGCCTCTTCTCTACTCCTCCCAGAGGTCATCGGCTTGATCTCCTTCCAAAGTACACATGTCACCACTGATGAAGGACTACGGACTGGATCCCGTGTGGTCAGATTCTCTCAGAAATGTTACTTTTTGCTTGTCAGATGCTTCAGGAAATGGCTTGCTCCTATTTTTCTAACCAGAGATTCTGTAGTTCTCAAATGCACTAAGGCATTTGTCCCAGATAGTCGCCATTTGTTATGCCTTGCATCCCCGTCCCTACATTTTGTGTGCAAAATATTGGGTCCCCCTTTTTTTTTCTTTTGCTGCTTTTGCTTGTGGTTCTTGCCTCGTCCTTCTCCTTTTGTTTTCTTTCTCTGGGGTTTTCTTCCTTGCTGTCATGTTTTTCTTGGTTAGTTTCTCATCTCTAGGACCCCGGTCCCGGAGGTTGTTCTTTGTTGGGAGCCGGACTCCGAACTCTGGGATTCTTCGCCACAATGTTCTTAAGGTGATCATCGCGAGGAATCCCCAGGCCTGAGGTCCAAAGGTTTGTCTGTCCGGAGATTTCTAGAAGGAGGTGGATTGCCTTTTTACCACGGGTATAAATAGAAGTTATCTGTCATTTTCACATTTACCGTGATTAAAACACTCAAGCACTCTAGCGATTTCAGAGCGATTTCAGAGCAATTTGTAGAGAGTTAACGATAATCAGTGCTAAATACTTCCATCCTTTTTGGGTGATTGTGAGTACTTCGTAGTGGCAGGTTGTGATTGTTTGGCAGCTGTAGTTGTTGCAGAGCTTTTGTGGTGACCTTTTTCCTTCTCCTTTCAGTATTCTTAGGTTGGTGCCTTTTTTTTTTCCTCTATTTTTGTTGTCTTTGCTTCCCTCGGTTTTGTTCATTTTGTCTTTCTGGTTTTGCCCACCCGTTGGTGGGTCGGCCCTTCCAGAGGGTTGTTCGCCCTTTGTGTAGGTGTGGTTGGCTTGTAAATAATGTAGAAAGCTGTATATATTTTATGCTTTGCCTGGTTTCCCGCGGATGTCATTCTGCTGTGTATATGTGTAAATTTTTGTGTATATCTATTATATATCCTTCTGTTTCACATGTATATATCCCTCAGCCCCTATATATATCTTATGTATATCCTTCTAGATAGCTTAGCAAGATGGTCGAGTTGCCTGTGTCACTGGTTTTCTGCCCATAAGTTCATTTCAGAGTAGAATACCACCTGTTTGAAACTTGGCTCCCGACCGGTTTCAAATAGGCAGTTTTCTCTCTCCTCTGTAAAACCAGCCTGGCCCTCATTTATGTCCCATGCATGCATTTAAATCCATCTAAGTGGCTTGCACTTTTTGTGCATTCAGACAGTTGGCCCCGCCGTCATTGCCATAACTCCTATTTATTACCTATACATGTGGCACCCATGTGGGCTTGACGATTTGCCTTCTGCACATCTCCACCAATGGTTACTTCCCTGGGCTCTGGGTCTCCTACCATCATTCATCCCGTGTCCTTACCAAATGGGATAAATTCTTAGACCTGGATGTTCAATCAATCTTGAGTTCATAAAATGTATATAATTTCTGGAGTTTTTGAATGAAACTAACTTTTCAGGAAAAGCGGGCATCATTAGTAAGATCTCCGGACCCCAGAATATTTATTTGTTAATACGTTCTGATGGTCACTTTGCCTTGTAGGTTTCCGGAGTACACTTCCAAAAATGTCTGAAGCATCTGCATCCTCACCACTCGGAAGTCCAGAGCTACCCTCCACGACGGCTACCAGAGCGGCTGTTAAATCCAAAATAGAAAGGGCCTTGGAGAAATTGCCCCTAACCATGAAGTTTGTGCAGGACTATGTTATCATGGGCTCAAAGATCGAGTCTAAGGTTAAACTCATTACCGATACCAGCATCGGGACATGGCCAGAAATGTAGGCCTTAGTGAAAATGATGTACATCCAGTGACAAGCTGGAGATCAGCTGGCCATCAATGTCGGGGATTCAAGGATTCTTAAGGTGACCTATTTCTCGTGTTCTATCCAATCTCTAGAGCTTATTCTGACAATGGCCGCTAATTACAATTCTTCTGTTCGGGCTGTTATGCTCGCAACTGCAGAACCCACCGGTACCCTACTCCTCTGGTATCCTTCGACCCTGACACATTCCAGGCAGGTCTGGGGATCCCTCAATTTGACAAGCCTTCTATGGTTACAAGGTTAGATGCCTTGGCCCAATTCATGCAGTTGGAGGAGGCCGTTTGGATATACATGAATGTTCACTGGCTCAAGGTCCCGAAGAGGGACCCTAAGAGGATGAAGATAGAAATTCCCAGGTCCGAGTTCAAAGAGAGCATTTAGATGGGAATGATAGCGTTGTATTGGGTCTTTGGACAATCCTCTACTTGAAAATTCACTCCATGGATGTATTACTTCCTCCTTGACATCTCCACCAAGGGAGGGTACTTCGACTAGGCAACTATAATCTCGAACCATGTCGATTCCCAGTTCCTCCAACTGGCTAGGAAAAAGAAATTTTACATGACTTCATATGTTTTCTGGGCCCTGGCGCAGCAGAGGCCCCACACCCATGGGCTACTTATAGATAGTGTGCTCAGGATTGGCTGGGACAAAAGGCACCATGGGACCATTTCCCACAGGTTCAATGGGAGGCCAACTTCCCAAGTTTCTGTCGAGTAAACGACATATTTGTTTACTATCACCTGCTCACACCCACCCAAGACATAGGATACCACCTATCCACAGAGGCGATGAATTTAGTTTAGAGTTCTGGACATTATTACATTCAATTCTAATAACACACTTATATTAAGGTCACCGACTTCTCCAGGAAACCCTACTTGTTACCCAAACACTGTGGGGACAAGATCATCCTCTTGGAATACTATAGGAAGATTATGGAGTTACACGCCCTCTTTTCCTTAAAGAAGGTAACCAATATTCCATTCCCAATCACTTGTGAGAACTATTCATGCAGTCTCACCACCACAAAAGAGGCGGATAATGAACTTAAAAGCTACAACCTCGAGGAGTTCTACTTAACGCGAAAGAATTTTGATCCGCACGACAAGATTGCAGTGGAACTTCCCCGGGCTTCAGAGCCCCATCACTACCATATGGAGGATTTCTGGGAAGATTGCAAGATGACGTGGAGGTGCGGAGCTGGCACTATCAATGCAAACATTATGGGGTTGCTTACTGAGCTGGCCTGACCTATAAATGCTGCCCCATCGGAGGCTTCCACATCTAAAGATCCACTACCGCAGAGCAACATAGACTCCCTACGAACAATGAAGAAAAAGGCTCAGGAAGTCAATGAGTGGGTCGCTCTGCAAATAGGAAACACCCAGCGTTTCCTAGTATCCACCCTCCCAGACTTATATGCAGCCCGACATGTTCTACACCAGGCAGAGACTCTCATTGACATATGGGAGGGTGATATTGAAAATTATCAAGCATGGAAGGTAGAGCTTGAAGAACTCCTCGGCCTGGGAGAGGAAATAGTTTCTAAATTTGGAATTCTAGGGGAAGAATCATTTGATTTCGTGAGGACCCAACACTCCAGACTTGACCTCTCATTGGAGGTAACCAAGCAACTAGTGGGGACTCTACAGGAGAAGGTCAATGCAATAAAATATTCTTTTAATTTATACAAGTCTTTTGTAACGAAGACTTCTGGAGCTGACCCCCTCAGTATAGATACATGCACACTAGAGGATTCAGTTTTGGGGAGTTTTGATAAAATAATGAAGTCTTGATATCAATCCCCAGAGGGAATTGATGGTGCTCAAATGATGAGATTGACTCGTATGGTGCTTAGTGGCCACGATGTGGAAAAAATGGCTGATGAATTTAAGGAAAATGTTCTAGACCTGGGGGAACAAATTGAGGTGGCTAAGTACCAAAGGGCCGGCCTGAAGGATGTCGATGAAGATGGCATCTCCCACCTCCTCCAGGCTTTCAACGAAAAAAAACAACCATAGGCTTTTTTATGGGGGCCAAAAAGAAAACCCCAAACTTTTGGTATTCTTCATTCTTTCTAGAACGTAGGCTCCCAGATCCCGGAGTCTCAGATCCCAAATTTTGTATTCTTTCAAGTGATCCATGTCCTGGTCCCCGAGGCTGACTGGTCACTTGTAGGAATGGTTAATAGAGGCTTTCAGAAGGTGGTTGGCTACATCAAGGGGGCGTCGACTCAACAGTTGATTTTTTGACAAGATGGTCTTCTCGAGGCACCATTTCAGAGGTACATTTGGTGCATTAAAGACAGGGTGCCATATTTCCCATTTATGAGGCATGTAGCCTTGATCCCCGGAGACCTACTTTCTTCCTTCTCCTTCCTGGCTCTCTTCTCGAGGCTGATTCTTCCACCATATATTCTTGTCTCATTCTTCTGGAATGTCAGGCCTATTCCATCTCAAGGTCTTTTTGTAGGGTGGCGCAGGTAGTACCGGCCCCCAGATATTGTATTTTATTGAAACATGATGTAAAATAGGGTTAGGGTTAGGGTTAGAAGAGAATGTGTTGAAATAGCTAGACCGACCCATTTCCAAGGGTCAACAAAATTGATGATTTTGCTGTCCACAGTAATAGAAAGGCAATCTTTTCATTCTAGTTGCAGAGCTCAATGCTCTATCGTTCCTTTTTTTAAGATACGCTCCCTTGGAGCCAGCATTGTATCACACACCAATGCTTGCTGGAAGAGACATTAATGAAGGAGGAAGAATTATTTACAATGATATTGTTAGCATTCCTGCTTCTGAGTTAATGGTATTTTATGTTTCATGTTTTTTATGTCTTCTGCTCTGATATGTTAAATAGATTAACGACCTTTTTTCCCTTGCTACTGATAAAATACTAGATGATGGTTGTATATTTCTTCAGTATTTAGTGCAGTATATCAGAGTATTATTGATGTCTTGAATTCTTAAGCATAACTATAGTTAGATGAAGTACTTCTAACCTTACAGGATCTTTTTTCATTTTGTTTTCTAAGTGTAGAATGTTAGGAGAAGCCTCACCTAATTGAATCTCTAGAGTGAGCGAGTTAAAGAAACCAGCTATCTCCCTCAAAAATAGTCACTTCCCCCAATCGAGCCCTGCACCATCGTGACCCGACACCCAAGTGCTTGAAGGTCCGGGGAATCTAACTTCCCCGGATAGCCTTTGTAGGCGAAGTTGGCTGGTACCTCCGGTACCCGGTGACAACTTATGACTGTTGGCAGACCCGATCAGCAAAACCCTGTCAACAGTTGTCATTAGTATTCAAGTAGATAGTTTTGGTCGGTAAGCATTCACCGAGTGATAGTGATCATTGAGTGTAATGTTCACCAAAATGCTTAGTACACTAAGAATTTATATCAACCGAGCAGAGACATAACCGAATAGAGACACAACTGAGCATTATTCTATAGAGATATAGCCAAGCACTAGTCTACAGGGACACAACCTAGCAGAGACATCACCAAGTACTAGTCTAACTGAGAGACAGTTCTAACACCGAGAAAAGTGAATTTGAGCTGCACGTCAGCTAAAGCACTTTAGTCTTTAAATTAGCTTTTAGCTTACCTGAAAAACAATTTCTTGAGGATCAAGAAAAGTGTAGTTGATGGATTTAATCAGTTTAACTGATTGTATTCATGCAAACTAGGAGATCAAGGTCAAGTTATAAACCTTTTATCTTAGAGTTATTCAAGAAAAGCGTGAAACCAAATTAGGTCAATACATTGTATATATAGATATGTAATCAATCAAGTACATGATTATTGTAGCCACACAAGGAAATCTATGGATCAGACATAGGTTTTCATGCAGAAGAATAGAGAAAGGAGAATTCAGTTATGAAGAACTACATTCAAGGCTACCAAGAAGAACAAAGGTTTTATCCATCACAATAGGTGATATACAATTTTGTGAAATTAATGGATCTGTAATCAACAATTCAAGATTGCAAGCTATAAGGTCATCTATATTTTTTTCTACTCTCTAACAATTGTAGCAAATAGTAGAAATCCTTCAAGAAGGTGGACTTAACAGTCTTATTGTAAATCTCTTAACTGAGTGCACACATACATTGTGTTGCTAAAATCTCTTAACCAAGTAGACCTAAAAAGTCTAACATATTACTCCTAACAGGGTAAGATCATCAGAAGTAATCACAACTTGTAGCCTTAACTGACACCTTCCATTCTACAGATAGTGAAGCTTTGTGGGTTTCATCCCCACCATAGTTTTTACCCTCTAACATGGGTTTTCTACTTTATCAATTCATGTGTCATGAGTAAATGAGTTTCATGAATGTTTCTATGTTTGTTTACATGCACTTACATTTATGTTATGATATTACATGCGTAAAGTAGAAAAGAAACAATGGTTGATAATGCATGCAATGATTACTAAGGTTTAAAGTGTAAAAGTTTTTAAGGGTACTGATTCACCCCTCCCCTCTCAGTACACACCCTTCCATTATCCAACAATTGTTATCAGAGCTAGATCTCTAATTTGGAAATTTTTAAATCACTTGAGAGAAAAGATCATACAATGGAAAGGTATAAGCTTGACAAAAATATTGAGAATCAAAAGTTGCAGATACATATTTTCTTTGAGCAATACAAAGAGGCAAGAATCAAAATGAAAGAGCTATTGGATGAAAAAAAAGTCATGGCATCTCGCTACAATGAAACTGAATATCATGAATAAGAGATACCTAATTTATTTGATTCATCTAGATTTGGATCTGGTAATACACCTGACACATCTAAAGGAAGCATTACAAATCTAAATGAAATCAATCAACATCTGACTGAACAAGTGAAAGTTCTACAGATTGGCCAAGAGACACAGATGGTAAGAATGATTGATGTTATGAATAATGTAAGACAAGATGAACAAGAAAGAACTCTAGCTATTGATGCCAAGAGGAAGATTGCTAAAAAGATGCAAGAGAAAGAATATGAGATACAAATACTTATTGAACATCACATTGAAATCACCAATCAATTAGTTCTTATGAGTCATGAGGCCAACCAAGTGAACATAGAACTTAATGAAAAATTAGAAGTTATTGGTGAACTAAAAGAATAGAATGAGAAACTGAAGTATGAAGCAAAGAGTCAACAACAACATAATGATATGATCAAGAAAGATGAAGAAAGTACAAAAAGAATGGATGAATTTATGAATGGACAGAGAAGACTCAACAACAATACTGGTTTAGGGTATACCGAGCATGAAGAATCATCAAACCGATCTGATCAAAGGAATGTCTACTCAAATCCAAGACTAAAGAAGCATTCATGTAATCATTGTGGAAAACTAGGTCACACATCAAATGTTTGTAAAACAAAAGCAAAAGGTATTCCTAAATCTACTTCTACATTCATAGGTAATTATTATAAATGTAACAAGCATGGACACAAAGGACATGAATGCAGATCTAAGCTGAAGAAACCAAATAATAAATCTTACATGGAAAAGCATTGTTCTACTTGCAACATGCATGGACACACATCTCATGAATGCAAGAAAAAGATGAAGCAAGTCTGGAAACCCAAAGAACAAGAAAATGCATATCAACCGAGAAGAGTCGGTAACACATATGTTTGGGATTACAACACTTGGGTAAATTACACAACATGTGGTAGATATGGACATATAGCTACTAACTGCATGAGGAAATGTATAAGAAGATCTAGAAACTAGACTAACTCTAGAATTGCATGCTTACACTATCATAAGGTTTGTCACTTAAGCAAGGACTGTAGAGACTAAGTGTCAAAGTCAAGCACTTTTGCAAATGGAAATACTATTGAAGACATCAGGAGAATGAGAAATCAAATGTGGAGGAGAGCTTAAAACAATGACAATGTTGGACCAAGCACTATATTTGGTCACACCTCATCCAATGGATTAGGTGATTTCGCCACCCCCACCTAAGCAATACAAGTAAGTATGGAACTGCACTATACAAAGCTGTATTTTACATCAGTTTTTATATTCATTGAGTATATGCCAAATTAGCATGAATAAAGATGCACTATGGTATTACATATTTTGTATTGTGAATCTAGTTTGGTCGGTTAATATGAATCGAGCATAAATTTCACGTCGGTAAATATATGAAAGATAACCGAGTTGACATCATATACTGAGCATCATTGATAAACATGTGGGAGACAACCGAGTTGACAACTTGTACCGAGTATTTAATACTCACCGAGCTAAAGTCTTTGGTGTGTTAATCGAGCATCTCCGCTTTGTCAACCGAGTTGTAGGTGTGTGTGTGTAAATGGGTACCTGTTGAAAATGACACAAACACTCAATAGGTCATTGCATTAGCTCAAATGGTTAGTTAAAATGTTAGAAACCACTAATATCGGCCTATTGCCTTCTAACTAGAA
>MU228440.1:1663778-1680415 GCA_018584345.1 Thuja plicata
TATGGCTATAATAGTTAATATAAATCAGTGATAAAAATCACCTAGGATATTAAATTGATTAAAATAATTATGCCAAGCAGTAACAGGGTCATTTGGACATAAATCAAGGGTATGATCACACTTAGGGAAAATAGGGTCCATAGTTGCGAGAGACCAAATTCAGGTGGTTACAGTAGGTGAAGCATTTAATGCATCGCTTAGGTCATATTTGTCTATAAAAAGGGCAAAGTGAACTCATTCATTCACCCAACATTTATGAGAAAATTACAGAGCGAGAAGAGAGATTGAAAATGATCATATTGTAGAGCGATTAACATTGATTCCAAAGAAACTCCAACATATTTCAAGCACTCACCACGATCATCCAGTAAGTACCAAAAGTTACCAAGCTCACAATTCATTTGAAAAGAAGCCCTAATTTTCACGAACAATGGCATCCACTTCTTGGACCATGAAAATCAAGATGAGAAAAGATAAGAAGGTTGCTCTTATCAAGAACTCGGCCTTTGAAGAACCAAACTACAAGTTTTTTCCTGAGGTTGCTTCACAACCCGACGATAAGGGAGCATTCTTGAGCATCCCACCTAGGGTTTTGTTGGTCGAAGACATCTAAGCATACATACACTGCAAGGTTGCAGAGATTGGAGGCATTGAGCTTGAATAAGATTATAAAAATCTATGCAAGGATGGAAACCTGAAAGATGAGTACAAACACATCGAAGTGAAAGGGTTAGCCAATGCCCTACTATTCCCATAGGAATTCAAGACCGAATGGATTTGTATTGTGCTCAGTCGAGTGCATGAAGGTAAAATGTGGTTGGATGAACCTAAGGCAATCATAAAGGATGTGATTCATGCAGTCATTGGATACCCAATCACTGAGAAGACAAAATCCCTAAGGCACCCTAGTCGCCCCGAGATTGAAAAGATAACAAGAGCCAAATGGGTCGACAATGGTCTGAAAGTAAACTCAATCACCGACCCTGAATTTAAGTTTGGTGCAAATGTGGTTGGATAAAAGATATTTTAAGCAAGAAGAATGAAAAACATTGCTTGTGGAGTGGTTGAAACAACATACAAAATTGAGAAGAAAGGAGTGCAACTAGACCTAGCAGAGATGCTGCTGAAGCGACTGGAAGAAAATATGAGAACCTTTAGATCAACCCAATCAAATAAATGTAAGTTTGGTTCTCTATTGGTTTGCACATTCTTTTACTTCCAAAACTTCTTTGCTTCAATTGCTAATGTCACTTGGGACACCAACTGACCAATAACAACACAGAGTAGTGATTACATTAAGTCACTAGGAGACAATTTCATACCATTAGTAGATGCATACTTCAATACATTAAAAATTAGGATGCAGAAGAGGATGATAATCCCTGCACAGTTGGTTGAAAAATATAAGGATGAGATATGCTTTGTAGTGGACACTAACACTACACTCATCAAATATGCCAACCCTAGAACAACATGGTTACCACCACTTGAATATGGAATTGATATAGATCAGGCTACAAAATCCAGTGAAGCCCTACTAAATGAACCAGTTGACAAATCTATAAGTAGATTTGGCACATATGAAGAATCCAAGTCAAGGCTAAAGACTAGATTAGTAGTCAAGATGATAGGGAAGAAACAAACTCAAATGGTAAAGACACTCAAGAAGAAACTCTCGGTAACCGATAAAGAGTTAGAAAAAACAAAGAATATCATTGACAAACAATCACCTATTGGTGAAGGATAAAAGTTAAGTGACTCTGAGTCTACCGAATCATATGTTGAGCCACCAAAGGAAAAGAAATCAAAGGCTACTAATGTAACAACTGCATCTGGGACCAGGATAAAAATAGCCAAGATAGACTCTCCACCATTGAAGAAAGGCACAATGAAAACTTATATGAAAAGAAAAGCCTCAATCGAGCCTAGAAAAGGAAAAAGATATGTAAGAGGAAGAGAGGACAATGATGACATTGCAGAAGCAGAAAGAGAATAGAGAATACAAGAAGAGAAGGAAAAAATTCCAAAGACAATTGATGAAATTGCAGAGTCAATCATAAATACAGGCAGTATATCAAATAATAAGATTAGACAATGGGTACATCTGCCTACCGTGTATCAAAATAAATTAGAGGAAGAAATTATTAAAATGATGGTAGCATACAAATATGTACCTCTACAATTCAGAAGTCATATTCCACAAGAGCTAAATGATAAGATATCAGAAAGGTGGACATATGCATTGCATATGGAAAAACAAATGAGAGAAAGAATCTTAGTTAATTTCATGCCCGACTCAATAGTTGAATAAATTGGATCAACAATGCAGGAGCATGCAAAGAAATTTTTGGAAAAAATAAGAGCATACAAGGTATTGGAGAAAAAACTTGAAGATATTCACAAGGACAACAATAAGATTTGGACTCAAATATTTAATCCACTCGAGCAGATACTAGCTATAACTAAGACTGCTCACACCGAGGAGAAGGAGGCCATACCAAGCCTTGAGCATATTTTCATCAATGACACCGAGGATGTCAATCCCATTGATTTGACAACAGAGGCAAGTAAGGCCATGGATGACATTCCTCAAATATTGCAATCATTAGGAGAAACACCAGATATCACTATAAAAGATATAACTCAAGGTGATTCTGATGATAATGTTAAGGTTGATGAAGATGGAAGTATTTCCACCAAGAAAATAAAGGAATAAGACACTACAAATGTTGCACAAGTATAAATAATAGGTAACATGCTTTTATTGACACAAGCTATCAATATAATCACTAAAGCTAAGGAGAAAACACTTGAGCGTGAAACAAACACACCGATAGACAAAGGTGATGAACAAGGGTACAAGGCATATAATAGTGGAGAGAAACCAAGTGATGCACCCACCAAGGATAGTGGAAAGGAAGAGAAGGCTGTAAGTCAAGACAAGGTTTATGTAGAGACATCTACAACCAAGCAACAGGTATTTACCGAGCCACCTAAAAAAGGCACCACACCTCTTAAACAATCAATGCCAGAATTAGAGAAATAAAAGGCTCTTGCTATTGTACCACATTCCCCTACTATCAGCAACATTTTGAAGAAGAAGAAGAAGAAGAAGAAGAATAAGAAGAAGAAGAAGAAGAAGAAGAAGAATAAAGCCCCAGTAACACTTGAGGATATAATAGAAATACCCGACTGTGATCCGAGAACACTTGATTATGAGTCATTAACAAGGTATGGGGAGTTATGAAAATGAAAGGAACAATAGGAAAAGCTCAAATTGGAACACATAAATACACAAGTACTAGAAACAACAAAGGAAATAATACTGCATGTAGTTCCTGATACACAGATTGATCAAGATACACCCATCATTGATAAACTGGTAGTTCTGACCGAGGTAATCACCAATCAGAATTTAGATGTTGAGAAGGTCATTGAGGAAAGAGCAAAAGAAAATTATCACTACAAAATCATAGAGAAAATCAGCCAAGAAGTGTTAGTAAACAAGGTGAAAATTTCTGAACTGGTAACTCAATTAGAACCTGTTATTTCAGAGTTAGTTACCCTAGTTCAAAAGTCATGTACAATTGAGAACTTCAAAACCGAGTATGATGAACAAATAGATAAATTGAATGAAGATCTCAAAGCTAGTGCACAAAGTATTTCAACTGAGCCAAATGCATTCCAATTGCATTATGAAAAGCTAGTTGAATCCAAATGATTAAGGCTTGAGATACAAAAGGAAGAAAGAAAAATCAGAGATGAATTAACCAAGCTTCAAAGTTTGTTACTAACGAATCTCACATTGTTGATGACGCATATGACTACGACAAAGACTCTAATTTCCACCTTGAAGATGTCAATAGCTGAAAGCATCTATGACATGCACGCCAGAATTACTTTGGAGCACATGACCCTTGAACACCTCAAGGAAAAATGGGACAAGTTGATGACATAAATCAAGCAATCCCATTCACACATATTGGACACGTTGTAAGTACTACATCTTTGTCATTATTTTCAAAAAAAGGGGAAAACATGTCTACATACATTGTATCCACAAAGGGAGAAAATGTACCAAGACAAAAATGTAAAAAGGAAAACATGTATATACATTACAAAAGAGAAAACATTGTACTGAGGCATGCACATAGGGGGAGTCATTGAAAAGGTAAAACACTTGGTGTATATACTACACATATCAATTTTTGATACTAATGGAAAAGGGGGAGATTGATAATCCTTAAAGGATCAGAAGTTGTCATTAGTATTCAAGCAGATAGTTTTGGTCGGTCAACATTCCCCAAGTGTCAGCATTCCACGAGTGATAGTGATAACCAAGCGCAGTGGTCATCGAAATGCTAAGTACATCGAGAAAGTATATCAATCGAGTAGAGACATAACCGAACAGAGACACAACCAAGCATCATTCTATAGAGATATAACCGAGCACCAGTCTACAAAGACACACCCGAGAAGAGACATCACCGAGCACCAATCTAACTGAGAGGCATTTTAACACTGAGAAAAGTAGATTTGAGCTACACGCTAGCTAAAGCACTTTAGTCTTTAAATTAGATTTTTTCTTAGCTGGAAAACCATTTCTTAAGGATCAAGAAAAGTGTAATTGATGGATTTAATTAGTTTAACTGATTGTATTCATGCAAACTAAGAGATCAAGGTCAAGTTGTAAACCTTTGATCGTAGAGTTATTCAAGAAAAGCGTGAAACCAAATTAGGTCAATACATTATATATATAGATGTGTAATCAATCAAGAACATGATAATTGTAGCCACACAAAGACATCTATGGATCAGACAAAGGTTTTCATGCAGAAGAACAAAGAAAGGAGAATTGAGTTCAAAGAATTACATTCAAGGCTACTAAGTAGAACAGAGGTATTATCCATTGGAATAGGTGATATACAATTTTGTGAACTTAATGGATCTGTAATCAACAATTCAAGATTGCAAGCTATCAGGTCATCTATATTTTTGTATACTCTCTAACAATTGTAGCAAATAGAAGAAATCCTTCAAGAAGGTGGACTTAACAGTCTTAAAGTAAATCTCTTAACCGAGTGCACACATACATTGTGCTACTAAAATCTCTTAACTGAATAAACCTAAAAAGTCTAACATGTTACTCATAATAGGGTAAGATCATCAGAAGTGATCACAATTTGTAGCCTTAACCACCACCTTCCATTCTACAGATAGTGAAGATTTGTAGGTTTCATCCCCACCGCAGTTTTTACCTTCTAATATGGGTTTTCTGCATTATCAATTCATGTTTCACGAGTAAATGAGCTTCATGAATGTTTCTATGTTTGCTTACATGCACTTAAATTTATGTTATGCTATTACATGCATAAAGTAGAAAATCAACAATGGTCGATAATGCACACAATGATTACTAAGGTTTAAAGTGTAAAATTTTTTAAGGGTACTGATGCACCCCTCCCCTCTTAGTACACTTCCTTCCATTATTCCAACAACATAACTTCATGTCATAAAGCTAAGCTCAATGCCACGAAAAGGGACAAGTGGGGTCTAGGCCAAATATAATGTTGACATGACAATGATTTGTTGGATTTGTTGACATATTATTCAAATGATTTTTAAACTACTCAATGATTTCTAATTTTGCAGCCTGATGACATGATCATTTTCATTCTACAGCTAACCACAGTTATAATGAATGCTTAACATTAATAGTGAGTTAATGGACAAAGACTTGGTACTCGAGAAGGAACTTTAAATCAGTATCCATAGCCATCATTTGCATATCCAATCACTTGTCTTCTTTTTTTTGATATAGCGAGATTGCCTTGAGATTAAGTCATTGTAGTTGCAGAGAGAATAAGTGTATTAAAAAATATTTTATGTCTAGTTTAGAGAGTTTGTTAGTCTGAGAAAATGGAAGAACCAAGTACGTCCACTCAAATTGCAGCTAGAGGGAGACAAAAGAAGGATAAATTTTTAGAGGAATGGATTTAGTTGCTACTAGGGTCATCAAATGCAATGTCAACCAATGAACATGCATGGCAGGACACTTGTTCTCGTTGCAAGAATCTAGACACTCTGGGTTCTACTAGTGCTTCTATATTCCTCTTTTTCTTCAACAAAAAAATGAAAGATGTTCCACTATGCAATCCATGGGTGTTGAATATGGCTAAGTTGATTTTCCCTGGCATCTTTATGGATGTTGACCTTTTAAAAGTATTGGCTAAACATTATTGGCCACTCACAAAATGCATAAGGAAGAAATACAAAGCTTCTCTGGTGAGAATTGATAGAGCTTTCTTCGTAGAGGCATTTTGCATTTATTGTGCCATGAGTGTGAACATAGACCTGCACGATGAAAAAATACAATATTATTTGCACAAGAATGTCTTTAAGAAGAATGCAATTCCAAAGTTCATGCCCTGGGAAGGAAGGAGACCTATACCCATTCTAGACGATGTGAAGGATCCTTTTGATGTACACACATTCCAAAACTACTTCAAGTATATAATGTATGGTGTATGCAAAGTATTGGGAGTTGAAGGAGGAAAGAGAGTAGCTGAAGACTTGTTGATGTTAGCCATGGATATTCAACATCCTCATGTGAACAAGGAGTATGACTATGTTGACTACATAGTCAAAAAAATTCAAAGTGACTTGGAAGCTATACAGAAGAATCCCTCCAAGATTGACTTCAAGCACTATTCTATCCTCATGCATCTCATTCTGTAGTACAATATTGACTAGGTGCATAAGGAGTTGGTCCTTTTGAAAGAGGATATGGGTATGTCGATGCCAATTCAATTATGGACAAGGGTATGGGAATGCACTACTTACCTTCATTTTTACATTTTGAAAATTTGATTGTAGACCTTATTAGGGATATGTTAGGAGAAAAATATGATAGAATCCCTCTTGACCTTAGAAGAATGATTAGACCTTTGCATGCAAATAGTAAGGGGCCCATAAAGCATAATTAGGGTGATGCTTTCCTTTTTGAGAACTTTATGATCATTAGGGTTTATGGGTGCTCTCAACCACCTCACATTTGACCAAAATATGTCCCTCTTAGGGTTGGGATTATTGAGTTTATTTGGAAATTAAAATTAGTATATAAGAAATACCTAGTCCCAAAGAAGAAGGGAACTTTTCTGCATAGGTTATGGGAAGTAAATGACTTCACCATAGGAAAGTGGGATTTAGATTCCATTAATGATTTATTGAGGCATTATCGACTCTATATTGCAAAGATGAGAATGTGTGATCCTATGGGATTCATGAGAACTAATTTGAAATAGATGGAAAATATTTCTTTGCCACTTCATGAGGCATTGTCTGAGGAGGATATCATCAGAAAATCCGTTGTTCCTAATGAATTGGCTGAAAAGAGAAGAAAGTGGAATGATATCCAAAGAGTGGAGGGGGAATTCAAGGAAATGGATCATTTTTTACTGGTTTTTATAATGAGCTTAAATATTGACACTACAACATTTGGGGTCAAATTTCGATGCTAGTTTGCGACAACACTACCATTTGTGTGTGATTTTTGTGTTTTTTTTCCAAGTGCCCCCGATGTTGTCGTAATAGGGATGATACCATCATAATTGTGACACCCTCTTGATTATAAAAAAAATAAATAAAAAGAAAGGCTCATTTGTGATCGATCTGTGCATGCAAGCGGAAGAGGGCCCTAATGATGAGCTTGGTTTTTCCCGATAACACGACCACTCAATTGCTTGCCGAGGATATGTCACCTATGATTTAGAGGACACCATGTTGTTTACCTTCATTTCTTGTTCATGAGTTTGAGGACACGTCCTATTTTACAATTTTTGATTCCCAAATTTTACTATATTTGAGGTTTGTTAACCATTTTACTGCTAAGATTGTTTGCGTACCCTTTATACATTGACGTCTGTTCAAACTATATTTTTTAATTTGAATAAGCTCTAACAGATTTTTCGTTGGTCTTGGTAACAAATTTTTCAAATTTTTTAGGTGAGAAACCAGTTCTTGGCTTCATCGCAAGGTGAGTAAAAATCTCCAACACCCATCTACTATGAATTCTAGTTCTTCTTTATTTTTTTTGTAACTTATGATTTTCTTTAGCTTGATCTGGAAAACCCCCAAATCTAAAATCTTTGCGGTTGCTGGACATTTTCATTTATCAATTTTCCATAGGATTAAGAATTGAGATCTCTGTGGTTGCTTAATGTAACCTATGCAAGAACTTGAAGGGGAACATATATTCGATTATGGTTTAGTAGTTTTGTATATGTATGCATTTTAGAGGAGGTATTGTTAAATTTTAAAAAATAAGCTTGCAAGTCTTTTATAATGCAATATTTTAAATGGGCTTACCAAGTGATTCCATGATAACGCAAAATAGGACCTGGAACATTGGTATATATTTTGGCTTCATCCAAATGTCCTTAAAAATCTGAATTTTAAATGGAAGAAAAGAGAGTTTAATAGTTTGCATCATTAAAATTCATCTTGTTCAATGTACATGCCCCTTTTAATACTGATGAGAGAAAGACACTTTAGACTAGTTTAACAAATGAAATTAGAATGTTGGTTGTAGTAAATATTCTACTGAAAGGAAGTTTCAATGTCATTCTAGACCCACAATCAATCTTCTTTAGTTTAGAAATGTTTATGACACTTAACTTATTTTGGTGTGAGATCTATATTTTTCATTACCAATTTTTTAACTTGTTGCAATATACTAGTGGAATTTCACCATTGGTATTCCTTTGTTTTGTTCACATATGTAGATTTGTAGCTCTTTAATCTTGATCTAGATTTCATTTTAGTAGGTTCTTCAATTTTAGACTTCAAGGATTTCATGGATGAATCTGGTTTTTGTGATTACCCATTGTGGGATAGCCATTTCAAAGAGAGGTGTGTGTTAATGTGGGAGATCATGATACCAAATTATTCCACATGTTAACAAAAATGAATAGAATTTTCAATCATGTGAGGGAGGTCGAGTTGGAAGATGACAAGGTTTCTAGCTATTATGAAGTACTGAAACAAGGGGCAATTAGATATATCAAATTTCTCCCAACCCTTGATGGAGTACATGAGGTCATTGATTTTAAAGGGATTCTTGAAGAGGATTTAAAAAGAAAATGAAAACAATAGATAAGCAAGAGAATAAAATGAAACCACAAAAATAGAGAACACAATAATTTATCGTGGTTTGACAATTTGCCTACGTCTACACTTGAAGAGAAGGGGAATCCTTTTATTAATCTCTTTAGTGTAGTTCTAAGCATACAAAATTACAAATACAATAAACAACAACAAGTTGTTGGATAATTAAATACACACGAATAACTTCCAAGATGGAAAGTCAACAACCACCATTGGAGGGAAAATGGTTAGGATTTAGCTATTAATAATTATCAATTTCATAACTCAGAATATATGACAATACAATGCTCAAGAGCCCCATTTCTTCTTCCAAAAATGTTGGAATTTCTTGGTCAATGATATGTAGGTATCGTGGAGGACTTTAGGGAAAAGTAAAAGTTTGTTAGGGGTATCAATAAGACCATATTGCTCTCATTCTGTTGAAGGAAAAAATTTCATTCTTTGTAGATTAACACCCAATCTATCCTTGTAAAAGAATTTATAAGATTATTCCCATATTCCTCTCAATCTAGTTATACAACACTTTTGAGAAAGGCGACGATAAGGGAGGATGATAATATCAAAGAAATATCAGTCTACTATATTAAAGTCTTTGGTCAAAGCTTGAGTAGCGAGAAGCTCGTTCAATATTTTCCTTTAATTGTGAATTGTCCATCTAGCAATGCATTTTATTCAATTGTGAATTATCCACCAAGAAATTCCCCCTCATTAGTTGGGATAAAGTTGTCACGACCGGGGAAACGGGAGGAGTGAAACTGAAAAGAATGAAAAGACAAAATTTGGTCTTGGGAGAAAATTTAATTTTGAAAAGTATAAAGAACCCTAGATATTATGGTGCAAGATTTTAGAGAGTACATACACGGATAATGAAGATACTAATAGAGTCTTGACAATTTAAAGTTCAACTAGGGATTATGAAGTTTAGAATTTTATGTGAGAATGTAGATCAATTATAACAAAGCACTTGTCTTGGAAAGTAAAAAATGGGGTGTAAATTGAATTTTGGGAGCATTCATGGGAGGGGCATGTTCCTTTTAGGGAGGTGGCCATTCTATAGGAGGAAGTGGATTTTTTGAAGAGAATATTTGGAAAAAAAGTTGTTTCTCCTTTATACTTAGATGAGGATTTTCACTAGTTTGATATCAGAGAACTGCCCCTTTTAATAGATTTCAATACAACCTTTCTTTAAAAGATGGAAAATAGAATGGTCATGCTTAATTCAGATCCACTAAGAGGGGGGTGAATCAGACAAAATTAAACTTAAATACTTACACAAACAAGGTCATATTCCAAAAATCATCTACTTTGAAATCTTCATCCGTATTTTACCTTCTCTGCCTTACACAAAATTCAAAACTTTTCTTTTCTACTATCTAAATCCAAACTTTTCCCGTCTACTGTTGATATTTTTGTTTCATAGGTTCTTTCAGAAAGATTTCTTTCTCATTTACGGATGTTGTTGAATTTTCCACTTTCTGGATTCAGTGTGGTCCTCGACAAACTTAACTATCATCCATCCCTTTCTACGTATTAAAGAACGAACACAGAGAAAATTGGATGCTACTATCCCTACCAAACCATACAACCATGTCCTATTTTGACACCAGTCAGTTATAAGGTGGATTTATTTGAGGATGAAGGGGTTTTGTGATGGATTCAACATGTGGGGGTCTATAGTGAAGTGTGTATGTAGTTGGTTTGGCCTGGAGTGGATTGGAGAGGTCCTTTTGATTAGACCCTAGGTGTGTTATCCTAGAAGTGAGGATTTAGTGGCTAAGTCCATAGATAAAGGATATAGCCTTGGAGAGTTGAAAATATGTTATTTCCTAACCCCTAGAAGGACTGTTTTAGCCTTTGAAGTCATGAGAGTAAGTGGATTTAGGGGTTGCTTTGTAAATGGGGAGAATTAGGCCTAGTTTGGGGGTCACAAGAGTATTGGATCTTGGGTATGGTCCAAAGGAGTATATACTAAATATTGGGGAGGATTTAAAGATCCCAAAAGGGTATATGAATCATGTTTTAGTTTCCTTATTTTTTTGGGTAATGTTGGAGAAAAGGACAAAATAGTGACTTGTGTGGGCTACTAGCTTTAAGGGCTAAATGTGAGAGTTGGGTAAGGAAGTGGTTATCCAAAATTAATGGGTTGATGGAACATGGTAGATAGGCCATAAGGAGATTATTTATGGATTTGACATGAAGTTTGAAGTCTTGAGTTAAGATATGGTGTTTGGGAAGCACTAGGGGCACTTGGGGTAGCCTAGAAGGTGAGTCCTTGAGGGGGCTTTGGAAGTGAGATGTTGTTACAAATAGGAGATGGATTTTTGTTAGACATGATCAATGAGGTCACCAACCACCACCTCTACATCACTTTGTAAGTCACTCCCACAACCATACTACTCAAGTTCACTTCCTTGTTTCCTTGTTCCAATGCCTTCTAGCACCAACATCATCGTAGGCCACCTAGTGCACCTAGTGCCTCCACCATACCAAAACTCCAACCAGAACTATCACCTTGATCCTATTGGTTGTATTCTAGGTTTTGGTTTCTTTCCCTCAATTTTGTGGTTTTCCCTCTCCAAGTTTTCATGTTTAAAAGCCTAAACTTGTGAAAATATTCAAAAGACTTGAAACCCTAGCTCTTTTTCAGTGTTCAAATTTGAATAAAAACCCTAAGGCGTTGTCCCCTTATGTTTCTCAGTTACCTTTTTTGCCTCACTTAAGTCATGAGTTCTATTCTGATCACTTAGTCACATAACTGAAGATAGTATATTCCTTTTTATCGCCGACTTTGCGGTTAGCTTTTGTCGTGTTGTCTCATGCAATATAAGAATATTCCCTTTTCTTTCCCAGACTTCATGATTTACTTTGTGTCGCGTAATCGCAAAATCATTTGAACAGAGCAGTAATATGTCAAGGGGCCCACAGACAGGTCAGGAGGTCGCATGAAGTTTTCTACAGTTAAGAGTTTATTACGAGACACTGTGATTTCCTTTTGTCACTTAATCGCTAAATAAGTGTGAAGTAAAATGTGACACAAAAGCTTTAGTCGCGCAGTCTCTAGAAAAGATGCTGGTTAAGTTAAAACTTCTGAGACTACATGACTAACCTTTAGTGGTTTCGGACTGAGCACAGTCAGGTTGTCGCCAGATAACTCAGCTTTCAAATCAAAACAAGACATGTGTCAGGAGGTAAATGGATTTCAGAATGATCGCTTAAAGGTATAAGTTTATTCAGCGACTACGAGACTAACTAAGGGATTCTGTTGGTCGCAAGGTCTCAGAATATTTTAAGGGTATGAGAAGTCACTTGGCGATTAAGCGACAGCCGTCAGATAAAATCATTAAAGGATCCTACGACAGTCGCCAAGTATGATAATAAAAGAGTCTAAGTAGAAAGGTTCTCGCGACTCAACGGCTAAAGGTATGTCGCAGGGTCGTCAGATGAATTTAAGGGCAGGATACCTTTGTCGCGATGTCTCAGGAAGTTTTTGGCATTCAACATCTTCATTTAGTGATTGGGCGACTAAGGGTAGTCGCACAGTCTGGCAAAAGAAAGATAACATTTGGCGACTAAGAAATAATTGCAGAACTTAACAACTAATAGTTTGTCGCATAGTCTCATAAAAGAACATGGCTTAGTGATAACCATTCGCGACTTTGATTTCCTTGTTGTCGTGCGATCGCCAAGTGGTAACTGTGGTTAGAAAAATTAAGGAAGCTGTGTAGTCACCATGAATCCAGATAAAACATGGGTTAAGGATTGGGATCAGTGACAGAAAATAAGTGCAGTCGTGTGGTCGCTTGATGCCAAATTCTGTAAAAAGGCGGCAGTATCAAATATGTCAGAATGAATCATTCATCGGCCAATCAAAATTTTAGATTTTGATTACTGTGTAGAAAAAGGGTAGCTGAGATGTATGACAGTGGGCCAATCCTAGGGTGACATGTCAGCTCATTTGAATTTTATAAGGTTTTGCCGAGGATTCAGTTTTATAAATTTGATTTTCCTGTCACACTCAGGAAACTACGGCTAGGTTTTCAATTATGTTCACAGTATGTGGAATTAAAGACAGAATTGATGTTCTGAGAATCATGAGCTATGTAATTTGAATGGTTACTATAAGGATTTGATTGCTTATTCATTTTCATTCACCTTGCTTTCAGAATTCCTAAACTTGAAGAGTTCATTTGTCTGATAGAGAAAAAATTCAAAGGTTTGCAGAATTTTCTGTGGTTTAAAAGTTCATTGTTTCTGGAGAATTGTGCATAAGGCAGTCAGTCGACCTCAGTGATAGATTTGTTTCAATACCGGTAAAGAAGAGGAGATTCAAGCACTGAAAACATGAGTAGAGTGGTGAGTGTAGCCTCGACCAGTGGTGAAAGTGAGAGGGTGGAAGACGAGGCTAAAGGAAAAGTTAATTATTCAGATGAATTCCTCCGTTTGCTTCCTGGTTTGACTCAGAATAAAAGGGAAAATGCAAATGTGATAATTGATGAATATCGAGTTGTTCAGGATGCTGTTGCTCCAGGAACAATAGGTTTTCTCTTTTCAACTATTTTTATAAGAACTCTAATAAGGCTATCCCAGTCTCAAACCCTTGGACCTGTGGTTTAGCCAGGTTAATTATTCCTGATGTCTTCGTAGATGTAGACTTATTCTTGGACCTGGCCAATCATTATGATGTTTTGTCCAAGACAATCAAAAGGGATGATGGCACTGCCTTATTAATATTGAATGGAAATTCGTTCATGCAAGTCTTCGGCTTATACAACACTATGTCCACCAGAATTGACATGACAAAGCAGCAACAGAGATATACTTTGAAGCCTGGGATTGCTAGAAGCCAGTTGCTGAAACATATGCTAAAGGAAGTGAGAAAATATTTGGATCCTATGTCTGGGACCAGCCCATATTATTATAAGGATCTACACTTCTATATCAAATATGTTGCCTATGCCCTGTGTAGAGTGCTAGGGATAGATGGTGACGTAGAGAAGATTGATGCAGGGATTTTGATGATGGTGTTGGACCTACAAGAGGTCCACTCCAATACTAGTTATGATTATATTCAGCACATCATTGATGAAATGCATGAGGGTTTCATTGCAACACAGAAAAGGATGAAAAATCTGAAGGAGAAGGAGCCTAAGTTTTTACATTACTCCATTCTTATGCATCTCCTTTTGCATTTCAATTTTGTTATCATGGATGTTAATAACCTAGTCCCTCAGAGATTCTACCAAGAAGGACCAAATCCTATCCAATTTTGGGTGGGTGAGGGTTTGGAATTACACTTCTAGGGACTGTGATTATTGTGCCTTCCAGAATTGGATTGTGTATCCAATAGTACAGAGTTTAGGGAGTAGCAGAACAAGAATCCCACTAAAGATTATGCAATTGCTTAGGCCATGTGACTAAACAGATAGGTGGGATGGAAAGCATAATTGGGGTGATTTATTTTTGGAAGAAAACTATACAATCATCAGGGTATATGGGTGCATTCACCCACCTCATCTTTTACCATATTATGTACCAGCGAGAGTGGCAAAAATGGAATTTATATGGCAGCTATTGTTGACAGACAATGAGCATTTTACGCCACATAAGAAGGGGACTTTGACCCCTAGGAAATTTAAGATTTTTAATTTCACAATTGGCAAGGGTGCTATTGATGTAGTGGGTCAATGGCTGGAAAGATATAGGATGGGGGCAACCCCTTATAGATACATCGAACCAGAAGGTTTTATGGAAGGGGTAAGGGGATTGTATACTCCTACAATCCCCAATACTAATGTCCACTATGAATGCATAGAGGAAGATGCAACAAGGAATATCTTAGATGAAGATGATATTCATACAAGAAGACTGAGGATTCAGGATTTGTTGAGTCTTGAGAGGCAAATAAAGAGAAATGGGTTGGCTTTTGGGGGTTTTTACCCTGATCTCCCATATTTTGATAGTATTAAAGCCATGATAGACAACTATTATGTACTTATAGAACAACTTGATACTGTTCTTGATTAAAAAGGTGCTCAGACACTTGATCATTCAGAATTTGAATATAACAGTAGTAGTGATAGTGATTATGCACGTACTACTAGGTATGCTCTACCACAGCAAGATATTTCTGAAATACCACAGTTGTAGGGAGAAGAGGGCCACATTGTGGATTTGACAGTAGTTACCCAACCAGATGATATAGAAGAACCTACTGCAAAGAGGCAGAAACTAGAGATAGGTCAGCCTTCAACTGAAGGGAAAAATAAGAAGAAAGATAAGGCTAAGGCCTTAGTACCTAGCAATAGGTTATATGATCATAACCTAAGGAAAGCAATTAGGGAAGGTAAGAAACAACAACCTGATTTAGAGGATGAGGTTGAAGTGCCCCTTAAGGCTTGTATTGATGAAAGATTGATTTATCAACAAGAATTTTTGAATGATGATAACTTTGTGAAAACTGAGGAGTTCAAAGACTTCCTGAGATGGTATAAGAAAGAACAAATAAGAGCAGAACTGACAGTTGATGAATAAGAGACCATAACTAATGAGGCATTGGTGGCTTTGTAAAATTCTGATCCTGAAAATGAGGATATTTCACCAGAGGATGCCAGGAAACTAGTACTAGGAAGTGGAATACTATTGGCTGAAGGTTGGGATTTAGCATCCGCCTTCATAATTGATCAAATAAGGAAACAACCAGAACTCAAGATGGATAATAAAGTGCAGATAGGTGATGTGATAAAAGGATTTGGGTATAGCCCAAAGTTTCAGGCCTTTGCAATGTGGAGCCTGTGCCCAAAAGATCAAAAGCCCCAAGTGGTGAATATTCAGGAGAATATGGTGGGCAATCAAATGGTGTGGACGATGAAAAATATAGGGGATTTGGAGATATCCCAAATCATGACACACTGGGCTCACTTGAATGAAGACAAGACTAAACAATTGTTTGATAGGTGTAGCACATTGGTGGAAGAGACTAGTGCATTGGCAAAAGATAGAGAAATGTGTCGAGTGCAACTTTATTAGCGGGATCAGATGATAAAGAAATTGATGGAAGAATTGGAAACAAAGCCTGAGGTGATGTATGTACCTGTACAACCACAACCCCTAAAAATTGAAGACAAAGCAAAGTCTAAAGAGGTGGTTGAGGAAAAAGCTAAGGAAGAGAAAGGAAACATAATTGCTTTAAGAGCATTGAAAGGTGTGCTACGACATAGAATTGACATCTTAAAAGATAAAGTTGATGTTGTACTCAATACCTATAACAAATTGCCAGCTTTGCACACTGAGGTAATGGGGTATTTGGCTATTCTCAACCACTATTTTACTAAGTGGTCTACTAGGATGCAATTATTTGAGAAGCTAGCATCATTGCAATCCCTGAGATCAGATTTGCCAGAAATAGTGACTGAAGTTGAAGATGAGATCAAAAGAGTTAATATTTCTCTCTCATTCTTTAAGGGCAAATTGAA
>MU228440.1:1691031-1709396 GCA_018584345.1 Thuja plicata
CTGAATTGCAGAGGTTGTAGCCCTTTCCCTAAGGCTATACCTGTTAGTTGGCCGGAACAGTTGGTTTTCTCAGCATTGGGTAGGCAAAACCCATAGGAATCCAAATCTGTAGTTTCGAGTACCAACACTATATATAGAAGAGAGTTGTATTTTTGAAGAGAGGATGAAAATATAATGTAAATAATCAGTCTTTCTAAATCTATGCCTGTGTTCTTTTAAGCTTAAAAGATTTTTCTCATGTATGAAAGAAGGATTACATCAATAAAATATGGTGCAATTTTACTCTTCTTTATTGTTGTCTATTTATTTCCTGTGTATGCTTTTTTATGTTAAGATTGTAAGGCAGTCTGAAGCATTTTGGTTACAAGGTGACTATCTAATTACTTGCAAGTTTCTTTCATGTAAAGAACTAAGTTTTGTGAGTAGTTTCAGGAAGCATATCAGTATTTAAGGATTTGATACAGTATGTTAGAGGTAATCAGATAATTTTTAAGGCAACTTATCCTAATTGCATGTAGGTTGTAAGGCAGCTTACAGTGTTTTGTTTATGTAAAACTTCAAACTTTTGACTCTGTAACCCAAAGGATAGGCACTGATCTAGACCCGGGTCTGATAATCTATCATCATCTAAGTTTTAAAAAACATTCAAAATTATTCCAAACACACTTGTCACTAAAATATATGAGCTGAATTCATCAAGGATGTATGTCAGCAGGACAGTGTCCACTTTGTTGATTCTTTAGAGAGTGAATCATTAGGTTATCCCTCCTAAGAACAAAAGGAAGAAGGATGAAAATCCTTAACTCATTGGTCTATGTTCTCAAAACTATAGCCTGGCTTATAGTACTCTATTTTAAATTAATCATTGCAATCTCTAAAGTGTGCTATAGGTTGTTACAGTGAGGTTTTTAGGTTCATAACGAGTGAATGAAACAATCCACCAAATACATAGACTGAGATATCAGTAATCTTTAAAAGGTAAAACCTGCCTGAGTTTGTGGAGCTCAAAAATTAAGAAGGATATTATCCAATCCTTAGAAATTAGTCTTTCTCTTGCCTAAAAAAGGTTGCAATTGAGTATACAAGGTATACTGTCATCATTAGGTAAGTGTTGCAAGAAAAAGAGCTAACATATCCCAACACCATAGATCATCTTGAAATGGTATATTTGCCATGTTAAAACTTCCCATTCACTCCTATCCTCTCATCTTTCACCATTATTCTAATATATCCCTTCTAGGCCTGTCGAGTAGCCCTTCAAACCTTGAAATCATCAATTTACTCTCAAACCATCCAATACTGGTGCTTTCAAATGCACCCTCCACTGTATGTGTTCACCAGACTTGTCACAATTTCTTCTCACTTTCCCTGCATTAAAAACCACATAAACTACATAAGGTACATTCCAGGCATCTCCCACCAAACCACAATTAACACAGGGGTGGGAGTGCCTTCACATGTTGAGGGTTACAACTAACAATCGCTGACTGTACCCATGTAACCAGTCACTGTCACTACACCAGTCAAATCCTTGGTGTTCTCAGTGACAAAGGCAATGAAACGATAATATAACCAAGTAAAAACAAATGAAAAGAGACATTCCTACATTCCAAACCAAGCCAATATCATGTTCAAATCAAATACAATAGTTTTCTATTGTTTGACTGTATCCGTAGGCCAGTGGAATACACAGTTTGCAAAGAAATTTTGATTGTATGAAATGATCATTTTACAATTGTTGCATTATTTTCTACCCCTATAACTCCCAGAGAACTTCGACAATAATATCAAACAAGTGATATATGATCTTGGAAAATACATGAGGTAAGCAGTGATATTTGTTCAATATATCAAACAATAATATCAAACAAGTAACATATTGTAAAGTCTTGTATTTATATATTTTTGTGTCTTCAATCCCTTGTAGGTGGTTGTCATCTAAAGAAATCTATAAATAAGATATAAAATATTGGAAGAAAATAATTCCTCACCTAATGTGTGAAATGCAAAAGTGTTTACCTTCAACCTTTTTCAATGCACAATAAAACTACCTCATACACCAAGTTGAGGAGATTGAATTTTGTGGACCTTTACATGCTAGGTCAATGTGGATGGTTGAGAGACATTTAAAATTTTTGAAGGGTTTGGTACAACAAAGAGAACATCTTGAGGGTTCTATGGTTGAAGGATATATGGTATACCAGATGGTGGTGTTCGTTACTCAATATCTTCCTAATCTTGCAAAAAAATCCCATATAGATTTCATTTGGGATCTCGAGTTCATTAAGAAATTTGAAGGGTAGTACTTAGTGGGAAATGATAAATTTAGGAAAATGAAAGGTAATAAATTATGAGATGTTATTGTAATAATATGTTTTTAATTTAACCATTTTATTTGTTATTGAAGAGGGCTCACCTTTTCAAAGGACAATAAGATCACGTGCACGGGCAAGAAGAAATGATGATGCCGAGATGGGTGCGAGAAGAAATGATGATGCCAAGATGGATATGCCTCTGTGAGATTATAATAGGGAAGAAGATAAAAATAAAAAGTCAAAAAAGAAATGATTCTCATTTAATATGAAACTTATTTGATAATGACTGATGTTTATGTCTCGATGTTGTAATAATAAAATTATTATAGTTACTCTTGTTTTTAAAGGTATATTTTGGTAGTTGGATTGTTAGTCAATTTGAATAGTGAGGTTAGTATAATTGTACTTTTACAACTTGTCAAGTTGGAGTTTAATAGACATTGATATTATTTGTTCAATGCATATGTTAGGAAGGAATGATATGATTAAATTATATACATGGTCATAGAATTAGGTAATATGTATCTCCTCTCATACAATTATAAATCTTGTAGGTTTGGGATCATGGATATTACCTTAATATCTTACAGGAATTGGTTCTCCATTGTAGTTATGAACCGTTGGGTAGGTAACCTTATGAGGAGCTCTACGTATAACTTATTTGTAGGTAGAATCTAATTAGGTTCTCATCCTTGTTCACCTAATTGGGTGGCAGCCAATGGAGACACTGTCTTGGGACTCTACCATAGAAAGGGGTTGCATAACCAATTCTACCATCCTTTAAAAGATTGGTTTTAAAGTTAAACCCAAACTATGATGTCTCTATGAGTTACATAGGCAAGGCCATCTATGATGAGCCCCCAAGGCATTAGGTCTAGCCCTTAGGTCTTGTACTTTTGAGTTATTCCTTGATCTTGCCATGCTACTAATCATTGGTTTCTCTTTTTCCCTTGGGAATGCTTTTCAAGATACCATCTATCTTTCTTGAAGAATCTTTATGAAAATGGGATAAATGTCTTTTATCTTCAATCAAATAAAGGGTGCAGAAGAGTTCTCTGCATTAATTGGGTATACAAATTGAGTGCTATACCCAAATGGTGCAGAGCACCTTCTGCACCCTCCATTCTAGTAAAGAAACACAAACATGATAGTTGGGAAACATAAATGTAGATATCACAACAATTGAGAAACATAAATGTAGATATCATGGTCACAATTGTTTGGAGACACAACATAATTCAGTGGTATACCTAGACGAGGAGACACAACCACTACTCCTCCAGTTCTTAGTTGGTATTGTACGATCCAAAAACCATAGATAATTAGGAATAAATCTAGAGAGTAGAGGAGGAGGGCCATTACGACCAAAATAATATAGGGATCCCTATTATATCTTTTGAGTGACCAACATATAGGGAATTTGCAAGGTGGGAGATAGAAATGAACAAGAAGAAGGTTGTTTGAATTAGTGGGGAACTCACTAATTTTGTCTTTTAACAGTTGGTTACTGAATTTGGCACTTGAGCTTATTTACAGGGACAACAATTATCTGAATAGGTAACTTGAATTTGTTGTCAAAAGCTATGGTATTCTACATAACTCAAAGATGTTGTATCTGATTACCTCCAGAAAAAAGTGTCAGATGTCATTTTTATGAAGCAAACTCCCGCATAGGAGAACTTGAAGATTTGAAGAATTCTTCCCAGGTTTTTATTGTTAAGTTTTCCGATGTAAATTTTTCCCTAAGTGATCTATATCTTGTTGCAATCCTTACTCTATAAAAGGATTTGAAAGATCACTTAGGAGGGATCGAGAAATTTTGTCCAAATCTCTAATAGATTGTTAGAATAACTGAGGGGGGTGGGGGTGTGAATCAGTGGCCTAAAAAATATTCCAATAAATTAACCAAAAAACTTATTACCACAATTTTAAGCCTCTACTTATCTTCAGTCCTACAAGATGAATGCCTTCAAATAATCTAAACAAATAACTACTGCTCGAAGTTCACTGTTAAACCTTATTCTTACTGTTTACCAATTAGCAGTCTTTTATTTATCAAAATGCAGTAAATAACTTAGTGTATACCGATCAATCTAGATTAGTTACATGTAATGCAAAACACTAAAGTAATGACTCATAAACACATTGACACATGGATTTTTAACATGTAAACCCTGTTAAGGGAAAAACCACTTGGGACTAGTAAACCAAAATTTTCACTCTTCCAAAGTGAGCTCGATGAAGAGCCAACCCTGTTAAAGGTTACAAACACACTGTTAGGTGTGACCTTGTTAGAGGATTTAAATAGAATAGTTTGTCACTTGATATTGGGCATCTCTATCCTACCTTTTATGACCAAACCTAGTGTAGTTTGTCAATTAGTATCTGACATCTCATGCTATCTTCACGATCAAACTTTTTGATACTCCTTGGGATATATCTCAATATAGAAAGGATTACTAAGTCTTGCTCGGTTAAGAGACTTTCTAATTCAATGGTTAAACTGAAACAATAAATTATTTGTTCACATATACAACTATACTTTGCATATTTTCAGATCTATTATAAGCTCATAATACCTTTCTGATCAATGTATCTTTTCAATACCTTTTCTCCACTTCTTTCTGCTCAGTGATGTTGTGCTTCTCTGTTGCTTGGTGTCTGCAGAATTAGCTCTGTTCTTCAGCTTGATTGATCAGGTCTAATTGAAGACTTCTTTCTTCATTAGTTTCTCTTCAACATCTTCTTTCTCTATTCACCCCTTAATTCACAATGAATTATCTTGTCTCTTTATATACATGATTTCATCATTTCTCAGTTCTTGACTTTCTTGTTCTTGGTGTGATCCACAATTCTAGCCAATATTTCTTTAAAGCTTTACTTCAATTTTATCCCGTAGATTTCCCTTTGACAACTGGAATAAAACAACTTTAAATATTTCTCTTATCTCTAGTTTTAACATGTCGATGAAAACAATATTAACAACTAGTTAAATCCTTCTTTAGCTCTTACCATCTAAGTCTTTTGTCATTTATGAACTTCAGTTCTTTTCGGTGTTTAAATCCTTGTTAGCTTCGGTCAACACTTCAGTTCTCCTCAGGCATCTCTGTTAGGGTTGTCTGTCCATTGGGCACCACTGTGAAGTTCTTCTCATCGATAATGCTTGTTGGGTTTCTTTCTTGGGCAACACTGTGACTTTCCTCTTGGGTTTCTCTGTCCGTTAGGGTGCACTGCTCGTTGGTGTTTGTAGTCACTTAGTGAATACTGATCTTTTATGCATTACTGAAAGAATAATCTTTATCTTTCTAGTTCTCTGAAGTCTTTGACTTTTTGTATATAACCAATCAGATTATATCAAGTTGACATCAATGAAAATACAATACATTATCTAATTTAATGTCTTGCATTAACTTTTGGTAACTTGGTGATCATCAACTTAACATCTTCAAACATTCAATCAGTTATAGGTCATCAATCTCTCCCTTTGGCATTGATGGAAACATACTACATTATCACACTATATTATTAATAATAAAATATGAAATATATCATTTTTAGTTCATCAATCTACCAACCTTATTTTTCTATAGCCAATACAAATGTATGGATCTCAGTAAGCTCATATAGCTTAGATTTGTTTCTTGTAGAGTGTCTTTCCTTCAATATTTAATTCCTTCACTGGATAGATGTAGTAGATTTTGATTCTTTCTCTGATATGATGTTGTCTCTCCCTTAGACTGTTTCTCTCCTTGATCATCTCTTTTTCCTTTGACAATAATAAGTCATCTCTCCCTTTTGATATTATCTCCCTTATAGGTTACATCTCTCCCTTTGATGGATATTTCATATGTGATCTCTCCCTTTGGATAATGATATTCTCTCTCCCTTTGACACCAATGCCAAAGTAATCATTGATCATGCCAAATTTATATCCTTTCACCCTTTTTATAATATACTCCTTGAATTTCCCTATCCATTAGCAATATAGTGACTTTGGTGTTCGGTGTAGATATGTACCTTGTTGTGTACTGATGTATCTTTGCAGTCCATCTCTTTTCTTGCATCAACATGAATGATCTTCTATTTTTGTGTAGGCTAATGCAGCCTCCTAGTCAGCTTACTGACAAATAGACAAGGGTTGGACCCCTAGTCTCTGTGTCAGGTACTCAAATGTATCTTTAGGCAATGGTTTTGTGAATATATCAGCTAATTGTTCCTTTGATTGAACATATTCTAGTATCACCTCTTTTTCTTGCACTTTTTCTCTTAAGTAATGATACTTGATAGCAATATGCTTAGTCTTAGCATGCATGACTGGAATCTTAGAAATGTTAATTGCACTGGTATTATCACAATAGAAAATCATATTCATACCTTCCAGTAATTGTTTGATCCAGGAAATGTTAGAGAAGTTTGTAGCAATAACCACATATTCTACTTCTGCAGTAGATTGTGAGATGCATCATTATTTCTTGCTGATCCATGTGACAAGTCTGTCACCCATGAAGAATGCTCCTCCAGTTGTGCTCTTTTGGTCATCTAAGTTTCCAACCCAATCAAAATTTTTATAGACTTGAAGCTCAAATTTGCCCTTTTTGTTATACCATAAGCCATAGTACTCGGTGTTCTTAAGATATCTCAAAATTATCTTGACAATAGTCATGTGTGATTCTTTGGGATTAGCAGAGAATCTTGCAACTATTCCAACTACACGTGCTATATCTGGTTTGATATGAACAACATACATTAGTTTTCCAATAATTTATATATACAAGGTCTGATTTACCTCATTTGATTGTCTTCTTTTGTCAGCTTACATCCAGTTGCCATAGGTTTTCTAATTGGCTTGGAATCTTCCATTTTGAATATGTTCAACACTTCCTTGATGTATTTGGACTGATAGATATATATGCCTACATCTTGTTGAAGAATCTATAGACTAAGAAATAATTTGATCTCTTCAAACATAGACATTTCAAACTCTTTTCTTATTTCATTAGCAAAGGATTTACATAACGTATCATTACCCCCAAATATGATATTATCAAAAAATATTTCAGCAATTAGAATATTACCATCGGTATCTTCTTTTAAGTACAAATTGCTATTTTCACTTGTTCTTACAAATTCAATGCTTATGAGATAGGAATGAAGTCTTTCATACCAGGCTCTAGGTGCTTGTTTCAATTCATATAAGGCTTTATGTAGTCTACATACCATGTTTCTCTTGTCTGGATCAACAAACCCTTCTGGTTGTTCAATGTATACTCTTCTTCCAATATTCCATTTAGGAATGCAGATTTGACATCCATCTGGTATACCTTGAATCCTTTGAATGCAGCATAAGCATGAAGAATTATAACTCCTTCTAGTCTAGAAATGGGTGCAAAGGTTTCACCATAGTCAATACCTTCTTCTTGTGCATACCCCTTGTATGCTAATCTTGCTTTGTTTCTTGCGACTTCTCCATTCTCATTCAACTTGTTTCTGAATATCCATTTGGTACCGATGACATTCTTGTCATCTGGTCTCGGTACTATTTTCCATGTTTTGTTCTTATCAATCTGTTCTATTTCTTCATTCATAGAACTAACCCATTCTTCATTTTCCAGTGGATTATTAACATATTTAGGCTCAAAATCATAAATTAAACATCTAGTGTTTAGTGACTTACTTCTTGTTCTCATTCCAGCCTTCTTGTCTCCTATGATCTGATTCTATGGATGTTGTCTTCTGACATACTTGGCAAGTTTTGGTTCATTTCTTTGTTCATCATTTTGATCATCATCTTGACCTTCATTCCGATATCCATCGCTCGGAACATCACCTTGAGGCTTTTCTTGATTTTTAGTAATTGCATCCTGATTCTCAAGTGAAATATTCTATTGCTCGGGAGTGATACACTGTTGCTTGGGTAGAGTGTCAAGTTATTCAGTGTAAACAAACCTGTTGTAGTCTTCTAGTTCTCTTCTACTTTCCTCACCATTTTTTTTTTGCATATGATATTTTCACTTTCAATGATTTTGTTAGAGGACTTGTTAAGACATTTATAAGCCCTGATCTTGGTGGAATATCCTAGAAATATACCTTCATCACTTTTGGAGTCAAGCTTTCCATTTCTATCATCTTTCAAAATATAACATTGACTACCAAAATTTTTGAAGTAACCTACATTGGGTGTGTAACCATACCAAAGCTCATAGGGTGTCTTCTTGGTGTCTTTCTTCAATTGTACTATGTTCAATGTGTAGATAGCAATACTTACATCTTCCCTCTAGAATGTTTGAGTGATTCTTTTCTCAATCAACAATGTATATGTTTCTCCTTTCAAAAATCCCATTTTGTTGTGGTGTTCTTGGTGCAAAAACCTGTCTTTTAATTCCATGCTCATTGCAATAGTTAGTGAATTCATCAGAAACAAATTCTCCTCCTCTATCTCATCTTAAGCATTTCAATTCCTTACCACTTTTTTTTTTCTAGCATAGATTTATACCATTTAAACATCTTGAATTCTTCTTATTTTCCTTTTAGAAACATAACTGTCATCATTCTAGAATAATCATCAACAAAGAGAATAAAATATCTATCACTATAGTAACTCTTTGTTCTCATGGGTCCACATAGATTAGTATGGAATAATTCTAGAACTGCATTAGATGTATGGGCTTTGCTCTTGAAACTAGACTTTTTCATCTTACCTTTTTGAAAATTCTTACACATGATATGTTCGGGCTTTGACATGCTCGGTAAGCCTCTTAATTTCTTTTTATTTCTTATCTTAATCATGTTGTCAAAATTCACATGACATAATCTCTTATGCCACAACCATATGTCTTTGTTTCTATCCATCAAACAAGTAGTGTTTATATCATCAAGATAGAAAAATTTACCTTTTGTCTATTCACCAATTCCAAGCAACCTTCCTGATTCATTAAAGATCTTTGCCTTCTTATTCTCAAATGCTACTTGGTGACCTGTGCTATTCAACTGTGAAACACTCAATAGATTATAATTAAGTCCTTTTACCTAGTATGCATTTTCACATTTGATCAGGTTGTTCAACACTATAGTTCCTTTATCTTCAAACTGACAAGGTGTGTCATTACCCATTCTTACTAATCCACCATTATAGTACTCAAAAGTTCAAACTTTTGTTTATCACTGGTCATGTGGTGAGTGCTTAGCCATGATATTCTCTAAGAAAGGTTGATGTTTAATGGTTAATTATCCATCATATAGTATCTCACAGTTGTGTTGAGTCTTATATGATATTTCTCTTTGTATTAATGCCAATCACGGGTTTAGTATGTATTCAAAGGTATTAAAGGGAGTACCCCCTTGGTTTCGCAGAACCTAAAGTGTAGAGGGATATTTTAGTGTCCCTCTTAGTTGGTCCAGTCCTCTTAAGAATTTTAACATTGTAGTTAACTTCTCTATAGAATGTATTGAAGAGTGCACTGGTAGCTTATAATTGTAAAACCTTTCCAGGAACCAACACATCCAATTATGGGTGCTAACTTTTTAGGATGGTACATTTAGCCCCAACTTTAGTAGGAGTATGTGACAAACTCATTCTCATGATAAAGTAGATCAATGCATAACAATTATCATATCAAGGTCAAGGAGACAAAGAAACATCAAGCCCCCAAGTGACTTAAGTCTTCATCAAATCCAAAACCAAAATAAGAGAGGCATCGCTCAAAAGAAAAAGAAGAGAGAAGAAAGAGATAATCGTGACCACCAGCCTATTAAGGTGTTGCTTTACTATGGATCACATAAAAAGAGAGCATTTCAAATTATGACATTGATAGTATAATGAGTGTTATGCTAGTCAACCCATCAAAGAGGACCAATCCTTAAGGAAAGAATTGTCTCCAAAGGGATCAAGGAAAGGAAGATCATTCCTTAAGAAAATAATTGTCTCCATTAAGGGATATAGAAAAAGGAGGACCAATCCTTAAGGAAACAATTGTTTCCATTAAGGGATCCAACAATTAATGCATGAAAGTGATGAATCATAAGGAAAACATTGTCTCCTTGGGCATAATCAAGCGAAAAAATTGCATCGAATCAGTGTGTGTGTGTGTGTGCAAAATGTGAAATAAGGAACAAATTATATGTCCCCACGTTAAAGCAGTTGAAAATGCCTTAATGGGAGAAATGACTTTAACAGAGCATACATGCACCCACAAGAAACATATCCACTATGAGATGCCCCCAAGAAAGGACATTTCAAGGGAGATGAAACACATGACAAAGGAACATGAAGGGATCTAATAACTCTAGGGTCAAAATGATCACCTGGATGATATTGCCAACTCAAAGGATAATAATTTGTTCTCCTTTGGTGGACCTAATCAACAACCTAGGTAGTAGAACTAGGAGGAGATTATGTAAGAATAAAAAATAAGAGTCTTTATGGGTCAAAATAATGGAGACCTAAAATAATAGGTAGCTACTATTTACATTACCCCTAATCAGACCATACAAAGGCACATTTACAAACAATGGCACATGCATGACATAACATATAAGAACATATAGAAGAAATGAGATGCAAATAGAGGAAGGTCACAATATATTTATTCCTTATCACCTTGCACCAATGGAGAAACATGGTCATCTAAATAAATCTAAACAAAACATATAGAAAGCAACACATCATAGGGGAAGCACATTACAATAGGTAAACATAAAGAATCCACTACACAAGAGGAGCTAGTCCAACATATTGTCTGCCCCCCATCTTAGTTAGTAGTATTTAGGGAAGGTGAGAAATACATAAGAGGAGTAACATCGAGCATAGTAGATGACACAATAGCTAGTTCCAAACAAGGACCATGTTGTGAAGATAGGTCACTTTGTTTGTCATTAGGAAAGAGAGAATTGTTTTACAAATCTAGCTTGTAAATAATGATTAACATAAATAAGCTCATACATATCATCAGAATCTGTAGCATGAATATCATCATTAGTTGCATTACAAACATAAAAAATATCATCATTAAGAGTACCTTCCTTATCCAAATTAATTGTAATAGAATCCAAGATATGAATAGAATTATCATGTTTGTTCAATTTCATCTTTTTCAAATTAACTCCTTCCTTTGGGCTATACGTAGGTTGGTAAAAGAGAATAAAACAATCAATATGTGTCTTATGAGAGGAAAGGTTTTGGGTAGCGCTCTCACAGGCTCTAGCATGAAATTTGCAGTGGAAATCATGGGCACAATGGTTATATTTGGTTTTTCTTGAGATTTGGTTTGGTTTAGGATCAATCATCATCAGGGCCTTTTATTCTTTAGGAGGAAGAACACAAGTAACCACACTACGTTGAGATATAGCATCAGTTGAATGCTTATAGGATATGGGATGTAGAACAAAAACATATATAGGATGTGTAGGCTGTGTAGGAAGAATTCTAAGTCTAGGATAGGGAGATGGACCATCCTTAGGATTGCTAAGCTCACAAATATTTTGGATTTTGTATTTTTGATAGGACATAAAGAGATTGTCTTTATGAGGCTAAGTGGGTTGAGGCATGGAAGGCCAAAAGAAGTCAAGGTCAAAGGAATCTTGAGGAACTAAAGGCTGAGAGAGACTATGGTTAATAGTGATGACCTCTCCTTTACGGGGACACTTCAAATGCTTATGGATAGGAGAGACCATGACTTTCATGGAGGTGAGACAAGGAAGACCAAGTCTAACTTGGAACTGATAAGAAGTTTGGATGACAAAAAAGGTGATGTCTAGAGTTTTACCACAGAATTCTATGGGAAAAATGATAGAACCATGGGTAGGATAAGTGAAACCATTGCAAGTTTAGATTATCACATCATATTTGTCATAGAAATTATGTTGCAATTATCTAGTGTAAAGGTGTTCTTCAAGTATCATATTCACCATACTAGTAGGGTCAATAAGGATACCACAAGAAAATATATCACTAACCTTTGAAACAATGTAAAGAGGACCATTAGGTTCTTTAATTGTCTCAGTAGGATGAAATGTAATTCAAAGCTTGGGTTCAGGTTTGGGTGTCGGTTCACATTTAGATTGATAAATAAGATTAACAACATTGTTATATTTGGTACACTTATCATTATAGTCAACAAAATGAGTGGAAGAAGAAGGTAAGGACTATGTAGACTCAATTGTATTTGTTGAATGAGAAGGTAAATTATTGGTATAGATTTTTAAGTTTTGGTTGGGAGATGTTACATATTTATTTCCTTGATCATTAACACCCTCAACAAATATAGTATTGGAATCAATGAGGTCCCGAATAACAGATTTCAAACATAAACACTTATGAGTTTCATGACCAGGTTGACAATGGTATTGATAGAAAGCTTTGTGATCAAAGGATTTTGGCAAGGTTTGGATGTATTGAGTATTAATAGGAGGAAGAGTTAACACTTCAACATTAATCAACTTCAACATAAAATTATGTAAAGATTCAGAAAGTTGTTTGAAATTATGAGAAGGTATAAAAACAAATGAAAAAGGAGTTGCACCTTTGGATGATGTTGTCACTTTCTCATCAATGTTTTTGGATGAATTATTGGTCTTGATGAAGTTCTTGGGTTTCTAAAACTTGTTATAAGACTGGGATGCGAAATCACTCTTATCAACCAGAGCCATTGGAGTGGTGCTCTCAAACTGACTCCCTTGAAGCTGATTATTATGAAGCACTGCACACAATTGGGTAAAAGAGGAAAATTCAAAAATTAGAATCTTATCTCTAATATATTTTATTAAACTAGAAATGAAAATACGTTGCACATTACTATTAGGCACATGATAAGAAATTTAAGCATGTAAATGCTTAAATCTACCAAAAAATTTTGTCACTTTTTCTTTAAAACCTTGTATACAAGGAATCAAATCAGGCAAAGAAATCTTAGGACCAATATCATTTTGAAATTGTTGGATGAAAGCATTAGAAAGATTTTGGAAGAAAGCAATGGAATAAGGAGGAAAATAAAAATACCATTGAAAGGCTTTATCTTAGAAGGTTATAGTAAAAATTTTAGCCATGAACCTATGATCATGAGAGAAATCACTACACAATGCTTGGAAAGTTTTGACATGGGTCAAAGGATCACCTTTACCATTATAAGTCTCTAGGTGAGGAATTTTCATGTATTGAGGGATAACAATGCAGATGATATCCAAGGATAAAGGACTAGCAATGTCAAAAGTAGGAATGTTGAATTTGGATTGGGTCATAGAAGCAATTTTTTGTTGCAAAGAAGACACAGTTTGAGCCAAGCTATTAATAGTATAATCAATAGAAAGAGGAGTAGGAGATATGTGTGAAAGATTTGGACCATTATGAGAAATAGAACGAATAATGGAATATGAAAAAAGGAACACTATTGTAAGTGTGCATGGATTAAGGTAAAGGGAAACATAGAAAACTTGAAGGAATAGTGGAAATAATAGGATTAGGAATACTAAGATATGTAGGATTTAGGTTTTCAATGAAAGTAGTTATGATAGGTGGAGCATGAGTAGATACACTAGGAATGGAGGTAGAGATAGACATCAAGATCTCAATACTAGTAATACGTGGGATGAAACCTAGCTCTTAGGCACAATCTATAATAGGCTTGACATTGTTATCAATGAGATGAGAAATATTGTGCAAGATATTAACACCATGTTCATGTTAGTAATAACTAAGAGGGGGGGGGGGGGGGAATCAGTGGCCTCAANCATGTTCATGTTAGTAATAACTAAGAGGGGGGGGGGGGGTGAATCAGTGGCCTCAAAAATTATCCTTTAAACTTTAACCACCAATCAAATACATCTCAGATTATTAAGTCCCTACAAGATGCATGCCATGAAATACTTATAATAATTAACTGTCTATCAGTTTTCCTTTTCTAACCTTATTCTTCTTGATAACCGATAAGCAGTAAAACTATTTACCGATACTCGATAAATATGCAGAGTATACTAATCAATCCAGAAATGCATATGTGAAATTTAAAACAGTTAAAGTAATAAGACATACACACATAACACATGGATTTTAAAGTGGAAACCCTATTAAGGGAAAAACCACTGGGACTGGTACCCCAAATTTTCACTCTTGTGAAGTGAGCCCTGTTAGGAGCCAACCCTGTTAAAGGTTACAAACACATTGTTAGGTGTGACCTTGTTAGAGGATTTTAATATGAGTCTATCACTTTATATTTGGCATATATATGCTATCAATATTGATCAACCTCTATGGGCACAATAGGTATCTGGCATATCTTGTGCTACCTAACTACATCAGCCTCCTTACACTGTGTGTCAGTATTGGGAACTCAATGCTATCTTCATGATAAATTTTTTGGAAATCTGTTAGGATATACCTCTATTTTAGTAGACTGTTAAGTCCTACTCTATTAAGAGACTTAATGCTTCAATGGTTAAACTGAAACACAATGACCTGTTTCTAATGCAACTTGAATTGCAGATTTTCAGATCTATTTAAGTACATTACCTCTCTAATAAATGTATCAATTCAATTCTTTGTGCTCCACACTTTCTACTCTGTGATACTGTGCTTCACTGTTCGTCGGTGTCTACATAATTCTTGAGCTCTCCTTCAGCTTGATTGATCAGGACTGTATGAAGTTATCCTTCATCAGTTTCTCTTCAACATCCTCTTTCTATTCACTCCCCTTCCTATGTATGTGATTGATTATGGAAATGAATTATGCTTGTCTCTTATATAGACATGATATTCCTTAATTCTTTATTCTTGATTCTTGGCATGAAAAACAATCTAGCCAATTTGATTTAAAGCTTTAACTCTTGATTTATATCGTAGTTATCTTCTTGCCAACTGTAAAAATATTCTTTAAATCAATTACTTAACTCTGGTCAAATAAAAAAAATAAAACAACTAGTTAAGTCTATCCTTAAGCTCTGCCAGCTATATATTTTGTTATTTTCTGAACTCTATATTCTTTCGGTAAACTCTGTAGTTAGTCATCGGTGATAACTGCCAGTTCCAGCGGTGTGACTCTAGTCAGCTTTGAGATCTCTGTCTATCGGGCATCATTGGATTTTTCTTTGTCAGGAAACACTGTCTTCTGCTCGTCGGGTATCACTATGACTTTTGTTCTTTGCCTTTACCGATGGTGTGCACTCCGTCAGTGTTGTCTGTCACTTAGTGAATACTTGAATTTTATGCATTGCTGAAAGCATAATCTCTGTTCCATTGATTCTCTGAAGTCTTTGGCATTATGTATATGACCATACAGATGATATCAAGTTGACATCAATGATAATACAAACCATTAACTGATTTAATGCCTTGCATTATCTTCAACTTAACATTATCAAACATTCAATCAGTTACATGTCATCAATCTCTCCCTTTGGCATTGATGGAAACATACTATATTATCACACTATACTATTTCTAATACAATATGAAATACAATTGTTGAGATTCATTAAATTACCAAACAGTTTGTTTTGATAACCGATAAAAATGTCTGACCACTGATAAGCTCTGTGTTAGCTTAGATTTGATTCTTGTTGCTTTCTATGTTTCTTGTACTGATGTGTTGTGTCCTTCCCTTATGTCAATATCTCTCTTTTGATTGTTCTTGTTCTTTGATGTCTCTGTATTTTGTCAGCAACTCTCCCTATGGATATGATCTCTCCCTGTTTGGAGTAATATGATAATGGATAATCTTCCTTCTTTTTATGAAGACTGTGATAATATGGAAACTTTCTCTCCCTTTGAAAACAATGCCAAATAAATATCTCATAGATATCTAACATTAATGTCAAGTGATCTTTTCTCTTGATCCATAATATATTCCTTGAATTTCCCTTATCCATCAGCAATACATGAATGTGATCTGATGCTTGGTTCTGATATATACCTTTCTGTATATAGATGTAGCTTTGAAGTTCATTTTTTTGCTTGCATTAACATGAATGATATTCTGATAATATATGGGCTGATGTAGCCTTCAATCCTTTACTGACTGGTAGACAAGGGTTTGACCCCTAGTCTCTTTCTCAGGTACTCAAATGTATCCTAGGCAGTGGCTTGGTGAAGATATCGACCAATTGTTCTTTAGATTGCACATACTCAAGTATCACCTCTTTTTCTTGAACTTGTTCTCTTAAGTAATGATACTTGATTGCAATGTGTTTTGTCTTGGAATGCATGACTGGATTCTTGGAAATTTTTATTGTACTGGTGTTATCACAATAGATAGTCATTGGTTCTGAGATCTTCATATGCATACCTTCCAGTAATTGTTTGATCCATGTAATATTTGAGTAGTTTGCAGCAACAACAACATATTCTACTTCTGTAGTAGACTGTGAGATGCATCCTTGCTTCTTGCTAATCCATGTGACAAGTCTGTCACCCATAAAGAATGTTCCTCCAGTTGTGCTCTTCCGGTCATCAAGATTTCCAACCCAATCAGCGTCGGTAAACACCTTAATTTCAAATTTGCCTTCTCTTCTATACCATAAGACAAATTCCTCAGTATTCCTTAGATATCTTAGAATTATTTTCATAGCAGTCATAAGTGATTCCCTGGGGTTAGCAGAAAATCTAGCAACAATTCCTACTGCATGTGCAGTATCTAGTCTAGTGTGTACAACATACATGAGTTTTCCTATCATTGATCTATACAAAGTCTAATTTACCTCTTTTGTCTTGTCTTCCTTTGTTAATTTGCATTTAGTAGCCATCGATGTTCCAACAGGTTTGGAATCTTCCATTTTGAATATTTTTAGGACCTCTTTGATGTATTTGGACTGTGTAATGAAAACACCTTCACTTTGTTGAATGATCTGTAGACCAAGAAAGAATTTGATCTCTCCAAACATAGAAATCTCAAACTCTTTGCTCATCTCATCATCAAATGACTTACATAGTGTATCATTGCCTCCAAATATGATGTCATCAACAAATATTTTAGCAATCAAAGTGTTAGCATTAGTATCTTCTTTTAAATAAAGAGTACTATTTTCACTAGTCCTTATGAATCCAATACTTATTAGATAGGAATGAAGTCATTCATACCAGGCTCTAGGAGCTTGTTTTAATCCATACAAGGCTTTGTCAAGTCTACATACCATGCTCCTCTTGTCTGGATCTACAAAACCTTTTGGTTGCTCAATGTATACCTCTTCTTCAAGTATTCCATTTAGGAATGCTGACTTGACATCCATTTGATATACTTTGAATCCCTTTGTATGCAGCATAAGAAAGTAGTATTCTTACTCCTTCTAGCCTAGCAATGGGTGCAAATGTTTCACCATAGTCTATACCTTCCTCTTGTGCATACCCCTTGCATACTAGTCTTGCTATGTTTCTTGTGACTTCTCCATTCTTGTTCAGCTTATTCCTGAATATCCATTTTGTACCGATGACATTTTTGTCATCTAGTCTTGGCACTGTGTGTGTGATATTTGGTACCTGTTAAATGGACACAAACACTTCAATAGATCATTGTTTTAGTAACTTAGGGTTAGTAAAAGCATGAAAAACACACAAAAACCTCTAAAGGCGACCTATTGCCTTCTAATCTAGGAAGAGTATGAACACCACTATATCAGCCCTTAGAATATAGTGATGAAACAGTGACCAATACAACCTAAATAAGAAGGATTTGAGTTAAAATGAGCTAAAAATGATTAAACATGCATGCATACAAGCTATGAAATGATAAAAGAACACTAACAATTAGTATTTGTAATGAAATGATGAGTAATCTAGCACAAAAAGAGCAGCATAACAATGCAAATATGATCTAAGAAAAAGGCTTATGTGCTCTCAAAACATGCTCCTATTTATAGAAGAAATGGGAGAGAGAGGGGATACAAGGTTCATTCATGAGCTTGGAGGCCCAATAAATGCACATGTAGGTGCCATAAATGCACATGTAGGTGAAATTAATGCCCAAGGCATTAATGAGGCAAGGGAGAGACATGGGCTTAAGGAATCTTCATTAATGAAGTCCTTAATGAGGCATGTGGGGGTGTAAGAGGGTTGAGGACTTTAAGAAAGTC
>MU228440.1:1712724-1780464 GCA_018584345.1 Thuja plicata
GGGGGGGGGGGGGGTGAATCAGTGGCCTCAAAAGTTATCCTTTAAACTTTACCCACCAATCAAATACATCTCAGATTATTAAGTCCCTACAAGATGCATGCCATGAAATACTTACAATAATTAACTATCTATCATTTTCCTTTTATAACCTTATTCTCCTTGATAACTGATAGGCAGTAAAACTATTTACCGATACTCAGTAAATATGCAGAGTATACCAATCAATCTAGAAATGCATATGTGAAATGTAAAACAATTAAAGTAATAAGCCATACACACATAACACATGGATTTTAATGTGGAAACCTTGTTAAGGGAAAAACCACTGGGACCGGTACCCCAAATTTTCACTCATTTGAAGTGAGCCCTGTTAGGAGCCAACCCTGTTAAAGGTTACAAACACACTGTTAGGTGTGACCTTGTTAGAGGATTTTAATATGAGTCTATCACTTGATATCTGGCATGTATATGCTACCAATATTGATAAACCTCTATGGGCACAATAGGTATCTGGCATATCTAGTGCTACCTAACTGCATTAGCCTCCTTCTTAGACTGTGTGTTGGTATCAGGCACTCAATGCTATCTTCATGATAAATTTTTTGGCAATATGTTAGGATATACCTCTATTTTTGTAGACTGTTAAGTCCTTCTCTATTTAGAGACTTAATGCTTCAATGGTTAAACTAAAACACAATGACCTATTTCTAATGCGACTTGAATTGTAGATTTTTAGATTTATTTAAGTACATTACCTCTCTGATCAATGCATTAATTCAATTCTTTGTGCTCCACACTTTCTGCTTTGTGATGCTGTGCTTCACTGTTCGTCGGTGTCTGCAGAATTCTTTAGCTCTCCTTCAGCTTGATTGATTAGGACTCTATGAAATTATCTTTCATTAGTTTCTCTTTAGCATCCTCTTTCTATTCACTCCCCTTCCTATGTATGTGATTGATTACAAAAATGAATTATGCTTGTCTCTTATATAGACATGATATTCCTTAATTCTTGATTCTTGATTCTTAGCGTGAAAAATAATCCAACCAATTTGATTTAAAGCTTTAACTCCTGATTTATCTCGTAGTTATCTTCTTGCCAACTGTACAAATCTTCTTTAAATCAATTACTTAACTCTGGTAGAAGAAAACAAATAAAAAAACCAGTTAATTCTATCCTTAAGCTCTACTAGCTAGATATTTTGTCATTTTCTGAACTCTCTATTTTGTCAGTCAACTCTCTAGTTAGTTGTCGGTGATAACTGCCAATTCCGTCAGTGTGACTCTAGTAAGCTTCGGGATCTCTGTCCGTTGGGCATCATTGGATTTTGCTTTGTCAGGCAACACTATCTTCTACTCGTCAGGTATCACTATGACTTTTTTTCTTTTCCTTTACCGATGGTGTGCACTCCGTCCGTGTTGTCTCTCACTTAGTGAATACTTGACTTTTATGCATTGCTGAAAGCATAATCTCTGTTCCATTGATTCTCTGAAGTCTTTGGCATTATGTATATGACCGTATAGATGATATCAAGTTGACATCAATGACATTACAAACTATTAACTAATTTAATGCCTTGCATTATCTTCAACTTAACATTATCAAACATTCAATCAGTTACATGTCATTAGTTCATCATTATGAATTATCTTCCATAAACCCTCTACTACGGAGATGACCTCAAGATTTGTATTTTCTTGTCCTATTCATTGTTCAAAATTTTCAAAGTCATAGGAAATATCTTGAACTTTCATAGGAGAGACTCTTAAGGCCTCATATTCATCATGAGAAGAGTGGGAAGAGTTGTTCTCAATAATCTGAGGAATGCCATTAGTAGGCATGTTGGCATCATCAAGTTTCCTAGGAAAAATAGAGGAATCAAGATGAAAGGAACCCATAAGTTTATGACTTATCATAAATGGAATGCTATAGGTAGGACTTAAGGTAATAAAACTCATTCACAAGAGAATGAAAGAGAAATAGATCTAATACAAATACCAAATTTGAAAGAGATATGGAAATCAACTAAGTATAATAGAAACTTTTAATGGAAAAAAAATCCACCTATATGAAGAGCTAATAAAATGCATATAAAGTAGATATATACATGCAAATAAGATCTAAATACCAAAATCAAAAGTATGTAAGAAGATTTGGGCTCATAAAAAATTTACATATGAGGAAAATGATAATGAGATGAAATGCGATTAGGTGATTAATTCCTATCTTCACAAATTCACATTTGGAAGGAGGATGCCTCCACTAGGCTCAAGAGGAGATGCAAGCACTGAATAGGGGAAATGATCCTTCAATAAATATGGAATTGATAAAAATGATAAGAGAAATAAAATGTAGATGACAAAATAATTAAGTAGGTGAAAATTTGTGTGTAATAGACTAATATAAAATGACATAGATCTATAACTGATAGAAACAGAAACTAGAAGATAGATCAAACCTGTACCTGAAATTTGAGTTAAATTAACAAGGAACTGAACATTTCAAACACCCTATTCCTGGGAACATAACATTTTAGATGTCCCATACCAAGCATTTTTCCTGAAATTTTCTAGGATCCTCCGATGGTATCTGATCTTTCCAACAACAACTCCATAACTTGTTCCCGCACATAGAAAATGGGAAAAATGTTCTCTAAAGGGGTTTGCCTTTGTTAATACCCTATTTAGGTATCAACCTTGAAAATAAAATGAAATTGCATAAAGTAAATTATATAAAAAGGTAAATTTTTGGTTCAACTTGCATAAATCTCATGGATGGATGTAGAAATTGCTCATACCCACAAATATTCTATAATGTACTTTAAATCAAGGATTTGACCTTGAAATTTAGAGTGGGAATTAAGGATGTCCTCGTAAATGCATGAATCTATAATTTCCATTCCTATATATTCAATGTAGATATGCTTGATAATCTCTTGCAAAGAAGGAAAATGGATGAGAATGAAATAAGGATCTTCTTGTTGTTGGAATTGGCTACTAATGATGTTGTTGGCATTGATGTTTTTTTACTGGTGTCAACATATGTTTATGTGGAGAGAGATCAGAGTGGTTATTACTATTGTATGATGACTGAAAGAAGTGTATGAATACTATACGAATGAATCAGAATGAGCAAAGATGGGGATATGTAGAAGGATGTATGATGATCTTATTTCTAAAGTTGCTTGGATTAATATTGTATATTGGATGAGTTACATATGTTTTGGTAAAGACTGGTTTCTGGACTATGACAGTGATGATTGACAAAGCGAGTCTCTGTGTTTTGAGTATATCTTACATGCGATGATGATTCAAGTTATGTGAGCTTAAGGGATGACAGAAGACATGTTCAAGAATTTTTGTGATGGGTTTCAAGTCATATGAGTGATGATGATGTCAACTATGGCGTGTATTCTTGAGGAGACCTATTTGGGGCCAAATTTAGAGATGTAGTGTGTATTGTAGATTGTGAGTGTGGATTGTGGATCTTAGATTATATCTGATGTATAGTAACTGATGTATACTTTTTTTAGATACAATGTGTATCTTAGAAAGGGGTTAAATATTTTTTTGTATGTTAGGAAAGCTTAATTGGCCGATCTAATCAATTATTGTAATAGGGTATATATGAGAGATCTTTTCTTTTAAAAAGTAGTGGTATATATATGGATGTGTATGAAAAGAAGTGAGGAAGCTGCGAATCTTGATTGACTACTGGATGTAGAGCAGAGGATATGTTCATTGTACTTCATTGGAACTGACCAAGCAAAGAGTTTCTATCAGACAGTTCATTGGATTTTATATTTTCTATATACACTTGTTCGGATTGTAAATCCTTGAGGGTGGCTTTAAACTTCTTTGGGAAGTGTTCCTAGGAAGTGAGCCCACTATTACTCTTGACTCCTAACACGGTTTGTCCTTTAACATGGACTGTATACTATAATGTTGTAATAATCTCCTAATAGGGCTAAATATTTTAATAGGGATACTATACTCTCAGTACATCATTTGTGGGTGTTAATTCCCACCGTGGTTTTACCTTTAACAAGGTTTCCTCAATAAAAAAGGATTGTGTTATTGTGTTGGCATTTACCGTGCTATCATTCGATGTGAATTTTAAGTTTATAAAGTTTAATATTTAATAATTTGTCTCACAACTGATTCACCCCCTCTCAGTTGTGTTGGTAGATTGTTTTTCATAACAATTGGTATCAGAGCTACTTGTCCTTAGAGAGAAATATTAACAACTTGAGGTGATCCTAAAGATGAATTATTATAGGAAGGATAGTTCAAAGCTTGATCCTGAAAAATTTGTCAGTTGGAAGAACAAGATGAGAACACATTTGCTATGCTTGAGAATTGACTACTGGATAATTACTAAAAGAAAGGAAAAGATGAAAGCTGAGGATGAATTAGATAAAGCTACTGAATATGAAAAGAAGTTATTTTATGTAACATGGTTTCAAGGGAAGCATTGATCAACTTTCTAAAGGTGAATTCACAGAGGTAAAATACTTAGATTCTGCACATGAAAATTGGACAATATTGGAAGCACTGTATGAAGGAGATAAGTTTAAAAAACATGTGAAGTTACATAATTGGAAGGAAAATATGGAAAAATTGAAAATGAAAGATGATGAGAACATTAGAGCATATTCACAAATAATTATTGAAGTTTTCATTGGCATTAGGAACTCTGGAGGTACTTACTGTGAGGAAGTAGTTATTGCAAAAATTCTAAGATCCCTGACACCTGTATACAGAACTAAAGTACAAGCTATAGAAAAGATTATACCTTTAACACCTAACTTCAATAGAGAGATGTTGATTGGGAAATTGACTACCTTTGAGGCCACAGAATTGGGAGATTCTCTACCTAAAGTTGAGTCAGCATTCAAGGCAACTGTGCATAGAAACAAAAAAACATTATCAATAATTGCAAGAACTAGCAATAGTGACTAGAGAGAAGAACTTGGAGATTATGCTGATGAATGGGAATAGATACAAGAAGAAGAAAGGAAGCTAGATGAAGTTGTGGCCCTGATCGCTAGAAGAGAAAAGAGAGGTAAGGGTAAATTTGAAGGAAATTTACCTTTGAAATGTTTTTCATGCAACAAGATAGGTCATTTTGCATCTCGATGTCCTACAAGGGTTCCAACGCATAAACCTAAGTTTTATAAAGATAAGTATCCAAAAGACAAGGAGTGTTATTATGTTAGTGAAGGTGTTTTTGATGATGAATTTGTTGACTATGATGAGATTGGATTTATTTCTGAGGATGATAAAACTTTACACGAAGAAAAAGCCTTAGTATCCCGTGTTGAAAAGAAATATGAATGGGTTATTGATAGTGGTTGTTCACATCATATGACTGGAGATAAAAATAAGTTTGTTAGTCTGAAAAGATATGATGGTGTTGTTGTAAGATTTGGTGACAATAATCCTAATCTTATCATTGGAGCTACATCTATTTCTCTGGATGGAAAAACTAATACTGATAATGTATTGCTTGTTGATGGACTTAAGAATAATTTGTTGAGTGTTGGACAACTAGTGGACAAGGGTTATCAATTGAAATTCATTGATGGGAAATGTTCTATAATAAGTAAGGAAGGAGACTTTATCACATCTGGTACTAAATATAGAGGTAATGCATTTGAATTGAATACATTTGAGGCTTCTTGTTTTATTGCGAAGGTTGATGACAGTTGGCTATGGCACATAAGATTTTGTCATGTTAACTTTGATAATATTGTGAAGGCAAGTATGATTAATTCAGTAAGAGATCTATCAAAGATTGTTAAACCATCTAACACTATGTGTAGAGAGTTTGTTATGGGGAAGTAGACTAGAAGAAGTTTTAAAAGAAAATCTTACTCTATGAAAGGGAAGATGGATCTGGTATATGAAGATCTATGTGGTCCTACAAGAACAAGATCTTACTATGGAGAGAGGTACTTTATACTTTTTGTTGATGACTTTTCTAGGATGATGTGGGTTATATACTTAAGATAGAAATATGAGGCATTTGATAAATTCAAGATATTCAAAGAAAAAGTTGAGAATAAATCAGGCTTGAAGATAAAATGTTTGAGATCAGATAGAGGTGGTGAGTTTACTTTAGACTTGTTTAATATCTACTGCTAAGAGCATGGAATATACAGACATACATCTTCTCCTAGAACACCACAATAGAATGGGATAGTAGAGCGAAGGAACATAACAATATTAGATGCTACCAGGACTATGCTACTGGAAGGAAATGTATCACATGTTAATTGGAGAGAAGGTGTTGGTACTTTTGTGTACACCTTGAACAAAATTTAGATAAGAGAAGGTAAAAGTAAGACTCCTTATGAATTATGGTTTAGTCATACTCCTAGTGTAAAATATTTTAGAATGTTTGGAAGTAAATGCTATATTAAAAGAGATGGTGAGATAGGGAAGTTTGATGCTAGAAGTGATGAAGGTATATTCCTTGGTTATTCTACTAAGAGAAAAGCCTATAAATGTTTCAATCTAAGATTGAGGAAGTTGATTGAAAGAGATAATGTGAGGATAGATGAAAGGTTTCAGATTCAAGAGAGAATGTATGATTGTGGTTAGATTGAAAAGATTAAGGAGGTCACTGTAAATCTTGAAGAACCTTTGGAAATTGATAATGAAATCAAAGATGAATCAAATGAGCCTACTGAAACTCCTAAGACTTTGAGGTATGTTAAGAAGAACCATCGTGAAGATTAAATAATTGGTGATGCAAATAAAGGAATGATGAATAGATCAAAAGTAAGAGATGAAATTTGTTTTATTTCTCAAGTTGAACCGAAGACTACTGACGAATCATGTAGAGATGAATCTTAGAATAAATCTATGCAGGAAGAATTATAATAGATAAAGAAAAATAACACTTGGGAATTGGTTCCAAGGCCTAAGAACAAGAATGTGATAGGAACTAAATGGGTTTTTAGAAACAAAATGGATGAGGAAGGAGCAGAGGTAATAAATAAGGCTAGACTGGTTTGTAAAGGCTACTCGCAACAAGAAGGCATAGAATTTGAAGAGATATTTGCTCCTATTGCTAGGTTGGAAGTTGTGAGGTTATTTCTTGCTTATGATGCACATAAAGACTTTAAGGTATATCATATGGATGTGAAATCTACATTTTTGAATGGAGATTTGGAGGAAGAGGTATACATAGAGCAACCTGATGGATTTCCTTTGATAAAAAATGAAGACATGGTCTGTAAACTGAAGAAAGAATTATATGGACTGAAACAAGCACTGAGAACATGGTATGCAAGACTACCTAGGTATCTTCTTCATCTTGGTTTTAGAAAATGCAATGCAGACAATAATTTATACTTAAGAACTGGTGAAGATGGAATTCTAATCATAGAAGTTTTTGTTGATGATATCATTTTTGGAGGAAATGATGAAATGAGTAAAAGGTTCTCTAAAGAGATGAAAAATGAATTTGAAATGTCAATGATTGGTGAAATCAATTTTTTTCTTGGTTTGCAAATTAATCAGAATAAGAATGGTATTTTTATATCTTAGACCAATTATCTTAAGGAGATGTTGAATAAATTTGGAATGGAAGATAGTAAACCTATTGGGACTGGTTATAAACTTATTCGTAATGATGAAACTCAGAGTGTCTGTTAGACAAAGTATAGATCAATAATTGGAGGTCTATAATATCTAACTCACACTAGACCAGATATTTTCAATGCAATTGGAATTGTGGCAAGATATCAAGTAGATCCTAAAGAGATACACCTTTCTGCCATGAATTTTTTTTTCAGATATTTGAAAGGAACAATAGAGTATGGATTATGGTATGAAAAATCAGATGACTTTATTTTACATGCTTATACTGATGCTGATTGGGAAGGTAGTGTGGATGATAGAAAGAGTACAAGTGGAGGAACATTTTTCCGTAGAAAAAGGTTGGTTTCTTGGTTAAGTAAGAAGTAGGATTGTATAGCTCAGTCTATTGCTGAATCTGAGTATGTTGCTGATGCGATAAACTGTACACAAGTTGTTTGGATGAAACAAATGTTGAAGGACATTGGAATAATTTTTGAAGAGCCAATGGTTATCCATTGTGATAACACTAGCATAATGAATATGTCAAAGAATATTGTAATGCATTCAAATACTGAACATATTTCTATTAAGTATCATTTCTTGAGAGACAAGGTAGCAGAGAAGGAGATCAGATGGAGTATGTTAGCATAAAGGAACATATAGCAGATATATTTACTAAACCTTTGACAAAAGATGCTTTTGAGTATCTCAGAAGAATGCTTGGGGTGAGAACCCCTCCCTATGGTAATTAATTGATGTAGGTATGTAGCAATCCAGTGGCTTTTAGAGCTATATCATTTTTTGGACTTGATGTATGGATCTACTCCTTAGGGGGAGTGATCGCAAGAACACTACAAAACATATTTGGGTAAATTTTCACCTGACTATTAGAAACATGAAGATTTGAAAAAGCTACACATTAAAGAAGTTTGATGAAGAGTTATGGAACCCTTTTCCATTGTTGTAAAATGGGGAGAAATTCTATGTGAAAATCCCTACTGTTTTAAGAGATAACACTTTTTGGGTAGATGGATTTTCCCATATGTTGCCATCAATGCCAAAGGGAAGATTGTTGGATGATGTTGTAATTGGATACTACTGATGTTGTTGGATCTCATGTTTTGTCATTAATGTCAACATATGTTTTTGTGGAGAGAGATCAGACTGGTTATTACTATTGTATGACGACTAACAGAACTGTACATATACTGTACGGATGAATCAGAATGAGAAAAGATGGTGATATGTAGAAGGATGCATGCTGATCTTATTTCTAAGGTCTCTTGGATTAATATTTCATATTGGATAAGTTACAAATGTTTTGGTAAAGACTGGTTTCTGGACTATGACAATGATGATTGACAGAGCGATTCTCTGTGTTTTGAGTATATCTTACAAGTGATGATGATTCAGGTTATGCGAGATTAAGGGATGACAGAAGGCATATTTAGGAATGTTTGTGATGGGTTGAAAGTCATATGAGTGAGGACGATATCAGCTATGGTGTGTATTCTTGAGGATACCTATTTGGGGCCGACTTCAGAGATGTAATGTGTATTGTGGATTGCAAGCATGAATTGCAAAACTTGGATTATATTTGATGTATTTTAATTGATGTATACTTGTTTTAGATACCGTATGTATCTTAGCAATGGGTTAAATATTTATTTATATATTAGGATAGATTAATTGGCCGACCTAATCAATTATTGTAATAGGGTATATATGCGAGATCTTTTCTTTTGAAAAGTAGTGGTATATGTATGGATGTGTATGAAGATAAGTGAGGAAGTTGTGAAGTTTGATTGACTGCTGGATGTAGAGAATAGGATATGTTCATTGCACTTCATTGGAACTAACCAAGCAAAGAGTTTCTATTAGATAGTTCACTGGATTGCATATTTTCTATATACACTTATTCGGATTATAAATCCTTGAGGGTGACTTTAACCTTCTTTGGGAAGTGTGCCTGGGTAGTGAGCTCAATATTACTCTTGAATCCTAAAATGTTCTATCCTTTAATAGGTACTATGTACTATAATGTTTTAATAAGCTCCTAACAGGGATAAATCTTTTAATAGGGATACTATACTCTCAGTACATCATTTGTGGGTGCTAATTCCCACCGGGGTTTTACCTTTAACAAGGTTTCCTTGACAACAAAGGATTGTGTTGAAATTTACTGTGTTATCATTTGATGTGAAGTTTAATTTTATAAAGTTTAATGCTTAATAATCTATATCACAACTGATTCACCTCCTTCCCCCTCTCAGTTGTGTTGGTGGATTATTATTCCTAACACTTGCTTGATTGAGAATTCCTTTACTTGGCCATCATGGGAGAGAAACTTGATTCAATGGGAGAATATTACCTTTGAATTGAATGATCTTGAAGAATTATATACTTGGAGATCTTGACCTTGGATGCTTTCCTTTAAATCTTGAATCCAATTGGTCAATTTCTCAATTGCACTTGAAAATTTAAAAGATTGATTGCCAAAATTATTGCATGAAGTTGTTATCTACAAAATGAGGAGATATATAGGGTTTAAATACTCAATCGTACATTTAGGGATTCAAAAATAAGCTAGGTTGACCACGAGATCAAATTTCTTGATAGAACCCCGACATAGGGCCTCAGGCCAAATTCGGGCCCAAACAAGCAGGAACAAAATGTTTGAAATGTTATGTTCCTAGGAAAATAACAAACATTTTCTTCCTAAGAGATTGGGCCTAAATTTGAACTGGGTGTCAAGAGGAGCAAAAATATATGGGAGGAAAAATGACAAGTTGCTAAGATCAAGAACAATAGACATTTTGACCTCAAAATCACCAAAATGGGATCCGATAGGTCCTAATAGAATATCCAATAATGGGTGCTAACTTTTTAGGATGGTATAATTACATAAATTAATGAGTGTTTGCATATATCTTTCAAATCTATTTATCACATTTTAAAGATATATATTTCCTTTCTTTCCTTATGCATGAGTGTTTTAACATTGAGTCCTACCTATAGCATTCTGGTTAGAAGACCTCGTAGACTTAGGTGTTCATTTGATCCTAAATCCTCTTTATTTCCTAGTAATCTTGATGAGACACCAATGCCTACTAATGATATTCCCACTATTGTCAACAACCATTCTTCCCACTCTTTTCATGATGAAGATGAGACCTTAAGAGTGTCTCCTACCCAAGTGTAAAATCTTTCCAAAGAATCTGAAAAACTTGAGCAATAGTTAGGTCAAGAATATTCTAATACTAAAGTCATTTCTTTAGTAGAAATGATAAGTAAGATAATTCACAATGATGAACATGGTGTTGATTTATTGAATACTGTTTCAAATCTCATTAATAAAAATGTTAAACCCACTAAAGAGTGTTCTCAAGAGCTTGATTTAACTCAACCTCCCACTAGTGTTGAAACTTCTATACCCATTCCTAATTAATTACCTAGTGTTTCTACCTATGCTCCACCTTTCATGAGTACATTTATTTCAAACATCAATCCTACATATTTTAGATTTGGAAGCATCCCTAATCTTATTTTTCCTCCTCCTTAAAGTGTTCCATGTGTTTCCCAACCTTCATCCATGCCTACCTACAATTATTCCATTTCTCATAATGGTCCAAACCATTCACACATATCTCATACCAACCTTTCCACTAAATCCACTATCAACAATCTTTCTCAAACTATTTCATCCTTGCAACAAAAAAATGCATCCATAAAGCAATCCAAATTTAACATTCTCACATGTGACATTGCTAGTCCTTTGTCCTTGGATATCATTCGTGTCATTATCTCTCAATTAGCAGGAATACCTCACTTGGATACTTACACTGATAAATGTGATCCCTTAACTCATGTGAATAATTTTTAAACATTGTGTATTGAATTTTCTCATGATCATAGTTTCATGGATAAATTGTTTAATAGAACCTTTAGAGATAAGGCCTTGCAATGGTATTTCTATTTATCTTCTTATTCCATTGATTCTATTTTAAAAGAAATTAATGCTTACATTCAACAATTTTAAAATATTAATTGGTCCTAATATTTATTTGACTAATTTGATGCATTATAAACAAGGTGTTAAAGAAAAAATGGTTGATTTCATTGGTATATTTAAGCATTTGCATGCTTAGATTTTTTTTTTTTTTTTAAAAAAATTCATCTCATGCCTGATATTGATGTGCAACATATTTTTATTGCTACTTTACAAAAATACATTAGAAATAAGATATTTATTTATGAATTCTCTTATGTTTTTTGATTGTGTGCAATGCCTCATAATTATCAGTTTCAGGTGATTCAATTTGAGAGCACCACTCTAATTTCTTTGATTGACAAGAGTGATGTTGCATCTCTACCTTTTCAAATGTTTCAAAAACCTAAAGGCTTCATCAGTGTTAACAATTCATCAAACAACATTGATGCGCAAAAGGAAAAAACATCCAAAGGTGTGGCCCCTTTGTCATCTATTTTTAAACCTTTTGATAATTTTAGACCTCTTTTTTAATCTTTGCATAATGTAACGTTGAAGTTGATTAATGCTAACTTTTTAACACTTCCTCCTATTAATCGAATTTAACCTTCCAAACAATCTAGCAAATTCTTTCATCCTAAAGTGATTTTCCAATATCGCCATCAACCTGATCATGATACTAAAAAGTATTTTTGTTTGAAATCTATTATTAGAGGCCTTATTGATTCTAATGCTATATTTTTTGAGAATGTTCATAATCAAGGAAACAAATTTGTTGCCCCTCCCAACCAAAAATTACAAATTTATATCAATCCTTTACCATCTCAATCTACCAATACCATTGAGTTTACCCATTCCTCGCCTTCTTCTTCTATCCATGTTTTTGACCCACCTACCATTCCGAACTATGACCTTGAGAGTACCAAGGCCAACATTGTTGTCAACCTTATTGATCAATCTAAACCAAAATCCAAATGAGAACCTGAACTTTGTAGTATGTTTGATCCTAAAGAACCTATTAAGGCACGTGATGGTCCTATTTATATTGTTGTGAAGGTTAATGGTCTTCCCTCTTGTGGAGTCCTTATAGATCCTAATTACATGGTAAATGATATAACTGAAGAACATCTTTACACAAGACACCTCCAATAAGGCTCCTACAAAAAAATTGAGGTGATAATCAAAACTTTCAATGGTTACACTTCTCCCCCCATGATTCCATTACTTTTCCCATAGAAGTTTGTAAGAAAATATTACATGTCGCCTTTATTGTCACCCCATCTTTGGATCAGTTTCAAGTTAGACTTGGCCTTCCTTAGCTCACTTCCATGAAATCTATAGTCTTTCATATTCCTAAGTGTTTGAAATTTTCTCATGATGGAGAAATTATTAGTCTCTATTAGGATTTAGCTAGTCGTGGGAACTTTGACCTTGAATTTTTTTGACCTTCCATGCCTCAACCAATTCAACCTCACCAAGAAAAATTCTTCATATCCTATCATAAATTCAAAATCCAAAATATTTGTGAACTTAGCAATCTTATTTTTGTTCCATCTCCTTGCCTTGGAGTTGTACTTCTTCCCACATATTCTATACCTCCTATTTTTGCTCCAGTTTCACCTCCTATATCCTATAAATGCACTATAGTTATTGTCTCTCAACCTAATGTGGTTCCTTCTATTTATCTTCCTAAAGAAGAAAAGGACCTGCTATTGATTGGTCCTAAACCACCTCAACTTTCAAAAAAAACCAAACATAATCTTTGTGCTTGTGATCTCTGTAAAAATTGTGCTAGAGCCTATGAGCATGCTTCCCCAAATATTTCCTCCCCTAAGATACCCATTGATGCCTTGATTCCATTTGAATAACTTATGCATATCCCAAAGGAGGAAGTTAACCTAAAGAAGATTAAATTGAACAAAAATGATTATTCTATTCATATTCGGGTTCCTATTGTGATTAATTTGGATGAAGAAGATACTCTTGATGATTTTAATTTCAATGTTTTTAATGAAAATGATATTAATGTTGATGATTCTAATGACATGTATGAGCTTATTGATGTTAATCATGATTTACCTGCTAGATTTTAAAAAAAATCTCTTGATCATATTGACAAGCAAAGAGATTCATCCTTAGAGCATGGTCCTTGTTTAGAACTAACAATAGTTCCATTTACTATTCTTTATGTTTCTCCTCTTGCATGTTTCCAACCTTCCCTAAATAGTATGGAACGAGATGGAGGGGGGAATGATATGATTTATTAGATCCTCTTGTACGGTGGATTTTTTCATGTGTTTCTTTTCGTGTTGTGATTCCCTCATGATGTGCTTCTTGTTATATATTTTGTTTAGATTAATTTAGATGATTTGTGTTTCTCTGTTGGAACAAGGTGATAAAGGATCCAACCTGTTGTAACATTCTTCAATTTGTATCTCATTTATTCTATACATCATATACATGTTACTTAATACATGAGTTATTGTCTCTTTTATCTTTGTTTGGATTTGATAAGGACCTAAGTCTGTTAGGGGCTTGGTGTCTAATTTTTCTCCTTGACATCAATACAAAATTTCCTATGCATTAATCTACTTTACTGTGAGTATGATTTCATCTCATACTCCCGCTAAAGTGGGGGCTAAATGTATTGTCATAAAAAGTTAGCACCTATAATTAGATGCTCTATTAGGCCCCATTTTGGCAATTTTGAGTTTTTTTGTCCATTATGCTTGATATAACAACCTGGCTTCTTTTCTTCCAACCTCTTTTTATTCCTGAATCCCCCTTAAATATTGGTCCCATTTTCCTAGGTATAAGATGCCTAAGCACCCCATACCTCGACATTTGGGCTCAAATTTTAATGGGTGGATTGTGATGATGTTTTAGAAGGATTTACAAATTTATAGTCAACCTATGATAGTTTTGATCCTTGAAATGTTGTGAAAAGGTATATAAGTGGCCTACCTCTCCTCATTTTGGTAACTAAGGATTAAGATTTCAAGGGCTCTCCTACAATTTCACATCTACAAAATCAAGAACAAGTTTCAAGTATTCCCCAAGCACTCTAAGGCATTTTAAAGGCAAACCTTTTCCATTGTAGAAATATTCTCTCCCATGATGGCCAAGTAGAGGATTTCTCAATCAAGAAAGAAGATCCTTTATCCATCTACATGTAGTTCATTCATCCATTATTTAAGGTGAGATTTATCAAGTATATAAACATTGAATATCTTGGAGTGACATTCATAGATCCATACATTTTTGAAATGCATCCTTTATTTTTTCCTACCCTCCAAGGTTCAATAACTATTATCAAGCAACATACAATCATTTTCATGAATGTGTGTGATCTCAATATCCATTCATGAAGGTATACACATATACAAGGTAGATCTAATATTTATATTTGTTGTTACATGATTTCCTTTATGCAATTTTATTTCAATTTCAAGGTTAATTCCTAAATAGAGGTTTGACCAAGGGAAACCCCTTTCAACCCAATAAATTACCAGTTTGTTGTGTGCAGGAACATGTGACAAATTTTTTTTCATAGATCTATAAAGTACAAGACCCAACAAATAATCTATAAAAGTTTCAAGAAAAATTGTAGGGTATATGATGAATAGGATCCCTATACCCTAAAAAGCTGTCTCAGATTTTAACCACAAGTCAATACTGCAGTAAAGTTTCCATTTTTGTTCATTATACATGTCTTTCTGATATTGTCTAGCTTTTTCTACTGAAAATTATCATCTATCTTACTTATTCTTCTATTTGACATTTATTCAATCCCATTTCCTCAAGTCCATCTCATCATAATTTTAACTACAAAGGATTATTGCACTCACTTAGTGATTAATTCCTACTTGAGGCTATTGGGTAATTTTCTTATGATTGTGCAATCAAGAAAAGTGGATCTTACTCAACTCTCTTATCTCTCACATCCACCTCTTCCCTATCATACACTCGCATATTTCCATATAATTTTATAAACAAATGATTTATCGTAATGGTCCTATAATTGGAGGGATTATTAACATTATTACTCTTGAAAAGAGGAATTACAAGACTAGTTTTCCAATCTAAAGGGAATCCCTACTAAATTATGTTCTTGAAATTTTTCATAATGTGAGGTGTAAGAGTTTTCAAACCCCACTTTACATACTTGTCTTGAAAATTGACCAAGTCTATTGCTTTTCCAACACCTAACTTTTTGATACCCATATTGATCACTTGAAGGGTTAAAAGATTAGTAGCTTTGACCAAGGGGGGAGTGTCAACCTTAGAATATTTCTCATAAAGGTTCTACCTTGCATAATAAAAATACTAAGAATATATACTATTATTTCCCATTTGTTTTCTTGTTCGTTGTAGTTCTTTTTAAAATAATTTAGGGTTATTTTCCCATAGGAACTTTAGCACTCTCACCTTGTGATCATGAAATAAACTTTTTCCTTTCTTAAAATCCACTTGTAAGCTTTGATGTTTATCTTTTTTTCTTGTTTGAATTTTTCAAAGCTCTGCTTGCCTCTTTGCATTCTTCATCAAACCAAAGAATTAAGGAGAAAACAATTATTTTTTTCCCTTTTGCACTAAAAAATTGCTCTTTGAATTAAGTTTTTTAGTATGTAACATGTCTCTCAAGTGATATCTTGAATGTACTACATATTTTTTGAGTCAAAATAATTCTGCGCTTCAAGGAAGATTGTTGAATGCACTATTCTTTTTGTCACAAGATACTTCTTTTAAATCCATGAGATACTTTAATAAATAATTTTGTGATCATAATTTAACTCACAAAGTTGATCACTAATCATTATCTCCTTTATATTCTCACACAAGCCATGTGATAAAATTGCATAATATGCTATACTTGCACCATTATAGGTATTAAAAGTGAAATTTCCATACTTCGTCCATCTAGCTAAACCATTTCAAATGACTAAACAAAGTGCCCCAAAAAGAGTAGGAAGTTTCTCCCCAAAAATATTGTAGCCTTAGTTGTCTTTTGAAACTCTTTCCCACTAATTATTACCTTCATTTGTAAGCCAAATATGATTGCAATCTTCGTTATAAAAAAAAATGCTAGCTTGTTCACTTGTACTCGTAGCATTGAAACCACCCACTAGAAGGAATTAAAATAGTTTAGAATACAATGTAATATCCTTTTTTAATATTGTAATAGGGTCTTTGCGGTCAAGCCCCCTATCTTTGTAGGTTTTTAAAATTTACAGAGCAAAATAACATGCTACAATCCTAATAAGATTTCCATTTTTGGAGATTTTAAACCAAATGAATTATTTATCTGGGTCTTCTCTTTCTAGCTAAATGTAATGACCTTCTTCCACCACACTAAGATCATAATACCCCATTTCCTTTAGCATTACCTACTATTGTGTTCCACACTTCTGTTGGAAATAATGGGAAGTATGTACTGAGAGGAGAGGGGAGGGGTGAATCAATACCTTTGAAACTTTTATCTCTTTAACCTTAATCCATTTAGTAATCCATTGTATTACCAACCATATTTTCTATCCTTTCTACTGTAAGTTATATCAGTTCATAAACTTAATAAACATGTAAACATTCATAGAAGCATTCATGAAATGTAATGACACATAAAGCAAGATATGGTAACACAGAAAACCCCTGTTAGAAGGTAAAAACTGCGGTGGGGATGACACCCACAAAAACTTCACTATCTGAAGATTGGAAGGGGCTGGTTAAGGCTTACAATTTGATCACTTCTGATGATCTACCCTCTTAAGAGAATTATGTGGAGACTGGTTAAGGTCTAATCTGTTAAGAGCTTTAGAAACACTGTTTAGTGTGCACTTGGTTAAGAGATTTACAAAGGATTGTTAAATCCACCTTTCTTGAAAGGATTTCTTCTATTTGCTACACTTGTTAGAATGTAGAAAAAAATACTCATTGACCTGAGTGTATGCAATCTACAATTTCTGATTATAGATCCATTAAAATCACATATACAAAGTATCACCTAATGTGATTGATTAATACCTGTGTTTCTCGGTAGCCTTGATTCGTGGTTCTTGATAAACAAATTCATCTTTTGCTATCTTTGCTTGAAAATTTTAGTCTGATCCATAGATGTGCTCCTTGGCTACGCCCACCTTCATCCTCTCAAATAATGATTTTAAAAATAATTGAAATCGTAATCATTTTACTTTTGGGGAAATGATTTTTGAAGTGAGCTTCTAAAAGTTATCATGACTTTTTAAGTGATCTTCCTTAAGTTATGATACCCCACCTTTATTATTTATCAATGATTTTAAAAAGGGAGTGCTCACATATTTAGACAATGATTAAAACTATTAATTTATTAGCGGGCCCCACCATATCACATTCCATTTTATGTTAAAACTATTACTATCATCCTCACATACATATTGAAATGAATGATTACACATCTATTTATATAATAGATTTACCTAATTAAGTTTCACGTATTACAAAGATAAATCTATGATCGAAGGTTTACAACTTGACCTTGATCTCCTAGTTTGCATGTTTTTAACTAGTTAGACTGATTCAAATAATTACAATTATCTTTCTTGTCCCTTAAGAAATGGTTTTAAATCAAATCAAAACTCTAAATATTAAACATAACCATTTTATCTGACGTGGAAGTTAGATCTAATTTTCTCAGGATATAACTGACTTTCGGTGTCTGATGCTCAGGTTGCTCTGAAAGTATTTTGGTGTTCCTTCTATGAACTGTCTGTCGGGTTCCCTTGTTCTGTCGAGTTCCTCTTTTTTTTCTGCTCTGTCGATTTATAGTGTAACCTTCTTGTCTAGTTCCTCTGTATCATTTTCGGCTTGCACTTTTGGTTTACACTGTAAAACTTGTGTCATCGGGTTTCTCTATACTTAGCACTTTCAATCTAAAATGAAAAATATCTTTCGGTGTAGTGTTACCAATGGTTCATAACCTATTTTCCCTTTGCATACTAATGACAAAACTTATGTCATCAATCTCCCCCTTTGACATTAGTATCAAAAACTGATATGTGCAAAATACTAAAGTATTTAGTATGTACACCATGTGTTTACCTTAGTCATTTTTATGACCCCCCTATGTATATGCTGGTATAGTATATGTATGTACATGTACACTTGCATATATACTATATTCCCTTTTCACCTTATCTTTATATCATTTTCCCCCTTTTTTGATAGTAAGGGCAAAGGTGTATACTTACAACTTATCAAAAATATGTGAATGAGAATTATTCATATTCTCAATCATCTTTTCCCATTTCCCCTTAAGGTGCTCAAGAGCCATTTTCTCTAGTGTAATTTTGGCATGCATATTATAGATGCTATCTGCTACAGACATCTCGAGGGTGGAAATTAACTTTCTTGCCGGATTAATGTGCTATTGTAGAAGTGTGAGGTTTGGTAATAGTTAAGAGTGTAACTCGGTAACCTCTTCTCTAAACTATGGTTCTGCTTCCCAAATTTCTTGTCTTAACCTTTTGATTTCCATTATCTTCTCATAATGCAATTTGATTGCATTTTCATTTGTGGTTAGGCTTTTAGCACTTGCATTTAGATTGGAATAAATCTTTTCAATATTATCACTATTATCCTTAGTGAATTTATCCAAAGTGCATAGCTTTTGAATTAAGGAAATAGCTTCAGTAATGATTGGATCTAATTCATTTGTTAGTTCTGAAAGCTTTACCTTATTTTCTGCCACTTCTTGGCTAATCTTTTCTATCAATTTGTATTGGAACTTTTGTTCTTCTCATTCTTCAATAGCCTTTTCTGCATCCACATTTTGAGTTGTGATTGCTTCATTGAGAATGAAAAGTTGATCCAGATTGGGGGCATTGTGATCAACATCAATGTTAGGAACTATTTGTCTTAAGATGTCTCTTGTGGTTTCCATCACTAGAGAATCTTTGTGTTCTTTTCTAATATTTTCCTGTATTGCTTTCCTTTGACATATCTCTCCATATTCTATAAGAGATTCATAGTCCATTGTGGTTGGATCACACTTTGGTATTTCAATGATTTCATCAAGTGTGACCTCCAACTTACTCTTCTTGATTTTCTTCTTCTTCTTTTGTGATGCACATGTATGCAAACCAATAGCAAGTTTTTCTTCTTGGTCTGATGTGCTGCTTGAAGGCTTCGGTGGTTTTGTACCTTTTTCCTACTACTCAAGGTTTGCCTTTTGGTTGTGTGTGGACATCTCCTCATCAACCTTCAATGTATCTGTAGCATCTCCTTTGGTGTTCTTAGGAGTGGTATCAACTGGCTTATCTTGTTCACCTTTCTCTTTTTTCATTTCATATGTATCTTTCATTTGTGCATCCTTTTTGGTGCGATCTCCATATTTTTGTGTGTGATCTACATTTGTAACATTTTTTTCTCCAGCGGTGACTAACTGATCATTGGTTGTATCTTTCTTTTCATCATTACCCTTATCTTCAGGTATGCTTGCATCTTTGTCAGGTGACTTCTCCTTCTCCAAGATTATATTGATAGCTTGTATCAATAATGGGATTTGTCCTAGTGTGTCTACCTATGCATAATCTATAGTAGTGTCCTGTTCATCAGTTTGGTCCTTGACAACAATGACATTTTCATCTTTCTATACTTCATCTGTAGGATCTACTCTGATAACATCAATGATTGTATTATTGGGCCATGTCTCATCTGCAATGTCCATATCCTTGTTGGATTTTTTGTTAAATGATTCTTCATTAACATCCTCATTAGTAATAAGAATATGTTCAGGGATTTGTTTAGCCTTATCATCTTTATTCTGTTGCTTTTTGGTAAGAGCAATCTGTGGCTTGGGACTTGTATCCTATTTACATATATCAAGTATCTTTCTCCATTCAGCCTCACTCTTCCTATCTAGCTCAATTAGATGTCCTTGAAGTACTTGGTAGGCTCTTAACTTTGGTGAGAATCTTTTCGAGTGTTTCTTCATCATCTCTTCAATCTCCTCCATTTTAGATTTGGGTGGTATGATAGAAACTAGGGCTCTTTCCCTAATCTGTTTCTCAGAATGTAATGCAAATGTCCATCTTGCCGACAATATATTCATAAGTTCTTTTGGCATCCTATCTGCCAATTGTATTGGAACATATTTGAATGCACACATCATTGTGATAATTGCCTCTTCTATCTTATTATGGTCCTCAATGTCTAGAGTTAGCCAAATTTTTATCTTGCAATCATTTGCTATACCTGATTTGATAATAGAAGCACATACCTCATCAATTGTAGAAGGTAGTGTGTTCTTGATAGCTTGTACAGATTGTTCATCCTTTTCAGTGTCCTCAATGTCTTCCCTAGTTCTGAGGAAATTTCTTCTTTTTGTTGGGCCCTTTTTCCCTGTTTGAGGCTTTATTTTATAGGTCCTTACTTGACCTTTCTTTATTGGTGAATAATTTGCATCCTTTGCTGTCTGAATCCTGGTCATAGATGCTCCTATAGTCCTAGGTTTCTTTTCTGGTGGTGGAGGTATTATATCAGACTCTATGGACTCTAAGTCACTCTCCTTCCCAGCTTCACCAACGGGTGAGTGATCCTCAATTTATTTAGTCTTTTCTTTTTCCTCTTCATTCACCGACAATTTTTACTTCAAATTATTTACCATTTTATCTTTCTTTTTGTCAATCATTTTCACAACTAAGCTAGTTTTTATTCTTTCTTTGGCTTCCTCATAGTTCTGAACTTGGGTTTTGATTTATCCAATGGTTCATTTATCAATGCCTCAATAACATTTGATGCTTGATTTATGTTCACCTCATAGTCAAGTGGTGCCAGCCATGCTGTCCTTAGTACAACTAGCTTTATGTAGGTGTAGTCAGTGTCCACCATAAAAAAATGTCAATCTTGAACTTTTCTACTAATTTCTCTGGAATCCTCACTCTCTTCTATATTCTTTCTTTGAATCCAACAAAGTATTCATCCATGGCTAATTCGAAATTGTCTCCTAGTGATTTTATGAACTCACTAATCTATGTGGTCATTGGTCTGGTAGTGTCCCATTTGACATTTCCTATTGATGGAAAGGATTCTTGGAAATAGAAAAATATGCACATGATGAGTGAACCAAACTTACATGAGTTGGAATTTGCAGTCCTTATTGTCTTCATGTTCTCATCCAATTGTCTTAGTAGAAGTTCTGACAGATCCAACTACATTCCCTTCTTGATAATTTTGTATGTTGTATCCACTTCTTCAAATGCAATACTGTTCATCCTGCTAGCTTGAAGGAACTTGTATCCTAAGACACATGCTCCAAATTTAATTTCATCATCTTTGATTGTGGATACCTTTAATCCTCTTCCATCCCATGATGCTCGTATATTATTTTCAATGTCATCTTTAGGAGGGTGCTTTAGAGCCTTTACCTTATCGATTATGGGATAACCGGTAATAGCATGTATAACATCCCTGGTTATCAATTCTGGCTCATCCAGCCATATCTTTTGGTCATGTATCCTACTCATTACTAACCGAATCCATTTGGTTTTGAATTCCTTAGGGAATAATAGGGCATGTGTGAGCCCTTTCACTTCAATGTGCTTATGTTCTTATTTTATAGTTCCATCATCATTGCAAAGCTTCTTGTAAGCTTGCTCAACTTTGAGGTCTCCTATTTCTGCGATCTTGCAGTGAATGTACACTCTGACGTCTTCAATGAGTAAACCCCCAACTGGTATACTGGAGAATGCACTAACATTGTCGAGTTGTGAAGAAACCTCAGGACATATTTTGTAATGAGGTCCTTCAGAAGTGGAATTCTTGATTAGATTGACCTTATTCTTCTTATCATTCTTGATCTTGGAGGTGCTTGAATTTGATGCCATCATTTTAGAATTTAGGGATTTTTCCTGTAAATGAAAATAGAGTTCTTGGTGATTGTTGTTACTTACTTCAACCTTCTATTGCTATTAGCAATCTTTCTGAGTGCTATGAACAGGGTTGGAGTCACTCTGCAATCTGGTCATTTTGTGCTCTAGTTTCTCTCTATTTCTTTGCTCAAGTCGCTGTGTGAGTAATGAAACCCTTCCATTGTCTATTTATAGGATTTTCCCTAAGTCATGTTATAAATGCTCAACAACTTCTCAGTGTGTGAAGATGGAGTCATTAGGTGATACACAAATAACATTCTCGGTGATGCTTTGGGGCAACTGTCAACTTGTTACATTCACCGACGGATTTCGGTGTATGGCGAAGACAACATGTCAACTTTCATGATTATCGATGGATCTCAGTTTACACTAGCAACTTAGCTTTTATATGTTAACTGAAAATGCTCGGTAATTATAGAAAACTTAGCTTTGTATTCACACCGATGATGTTTGATAAGCATTAACCGATGAGATTGAATTCACATAATTGTAACAAGTAATATCATAGTGCATCTTTAATCATGCTGATTTCAAAATTCATCAATGTATAATGGAACTGATGAAAAATATAACTTGGTATAATGAAGCTCCATACTTACTTGTTTTTCTTAGGTGGGGGTGGTGATGTCACCATATCCATTGGATAAGGTGTCACTATTTGCATTGCTCGGTCTAGCTTCATCAGTGTTTGTAGCTTTCCTCCACATTTTGTTTCTCATCTTCCCGATGTCTTCAATGGTGTTTCTGTTGGCAAAGGTTCTTGTCTCTATCATTTGGTCTCTACAATATTTCTTCAAATGACCAACTTTATGATAGTATAGATATGCCATTCTAGGGTTATTCCATCTCCTAGACTTTCTCATCCATTGTATTATGCAATTTGCAGCTATGTGACCAAATCTTCCACATGTTGTGCAGTTTGCCCATGTGTGTAATCCCAAACATATGAGTTACCGACTCTTTTCGGTTGATAAGTATTTTTTTGATCTTTAGGCTTCCATGCTTGATTTTTCTTCTTCTAGCATTCAAGAGATGTGTGACCATGCATTTTGCAAGCATGATAGTATTTGTCAATGTAGGTTTCCTTCTTTGGTTGTTTATCCTTAGATTTACATTCATATGCTTTATGTCCTTTCTTGTTACATTTATAAAAAATTCCTATGAATGAAGGTGTGGATTTAGGAATACCTTTTATTTTGCTTCAGCAAACATTTGATGTGTGGCTTGGCCTTCCACAGTGATTCTATGTCAGCTTTCTTGGTCTTATATTTTCATAGACATTCTTTGGATCAGCTTGGTTTGGTGATTCTTCATTTTTGGTATACCCTAGTCCGGTATTGTTGTTGACTCTTCTTTTTCCATCTAGAAAATCATCCATCCTTTTGGTGCTTTCTTCAACTCTCTTGATCATGTCATTATGTTGTTTTTGAATTCTCACTTCATGTTTCATCTTTTTTTTTTCTTCTCTTAGCTCATTGATAGCTTCTATTCTTTCAATGAGTTATATATTCATTATGTTTTCCTCTTGACTCAAAAGAATAATCTGATATGTGGTCTCATGATGATGTTCTATAAGTCTTTGTATTTTTGACTCTCTCTTGTAGCTTTTCAGTAATCTTCCTCCTGTCATCAATAGCTAGTGTTCTTTCTTGCTCAAATTGTCTAGCATTGTTCATGACATTAATCATTCTTACCATTTGTGTCTCTTGGCTGATTTGCAGAGATTTTACATGTCCAACCAGATGTTGATTTATTTCATTCAGGCTTGTGATGCTTGCTTCTAATGTGTCTAATGATTTTCTAGTTGTAGATCCTAAAGACTCAAATAGATCAGGTATCTCTTCTTCTTGGTAGTCTGTTTCATTACAATGAGATGCCATAATATTTCTTTCATCTAGTAGTTGTCTCATCTTGGTTCTGGCTTCTTTATCTTGGTTCTAGTTTGTACTTCTCCATTGTATGATCTTTTCTCTTAAGTCTTTAAAATTTTACAATTAAGAGATCTAGCTCTGATACCAATTGTTGGAAATAATGGGAAGTATGTACTGAGAGGGGAGGGGTGAATCAGTACCTCTAAATTTTTTATCTCTTTAACCTTAATCCATTTAGTAATCCATTGTATTACCAACTATCTATTCTATCCTTTCTTGTGTAAGTTATATCAGTTCATAAACTTAATAAACATGTAAACATTCATAGAAGCATTCATGAAATGTAATGACACATAACACAAGATAGTGTAATGCAAGAAACCCCTGTTAGAAGGTAAAAAATGCATTGGGGATGGAACCCACAAAAAAATCACTATCTACAGATTGGAAGGGGCCGGTTAAGGCTTACAATTTGATCACTTTTGATGATCTACCCTGTTAGGAGTATTATGTGGAGACTAGTTAAGGTCTACTATGTTAAGAGCTTTAGAAACACTGTTTAGTGTGCACCCAGTTAGGAGATTTACAAAGGATTGTTAAATCCACCTTTCTTGAAAGGATTTCTTCTATTTGCTACACTTGTTAGAATGTAGACAAAAATAATCATTGACCTGAGTGTATGCAATCTAAAATTTCTGATTATAGATCCATTAAAATCACATATACAAAGTATCACCTAATGTGATTGATTAATACCTGTGTTGCTCGGTAGCCTTGATTCTTGGTTCTTGATAACCAAACTCATCTTTTGTTGTCCTTGCTTGAAACTTTCAGTCTGATCCATAGATGTGCTCCTTGGCTACTATCATCCTCACATCCATATTGAAATGAATGATTACACATCTATTTATATAATAGATTTACCTAATTAAGTTTCATGTATTACAAAGATAACTCTATGATCGAAGGTTTACAACTTGACCTTGATCTCCTAGTTTGCATGTTTTTAATCAGTAAGATTGATTAAAAAAATTACAATTATCTTTCTTGTCCCTCAAGAAATTGTTTTAAATAAAAAAACTCTAAATATAAAACATAACTATTTTATTTGATGTGGAAGTTAGATCCACTTTTCTTGGGATAAAACTGAATTTTGGTGTTTGATGCTCGGGTTGCTCTGAAAGTCTTTTGGTGTTCCTTCTGTAAACTATCTTTTAGGTTCCCTTGCTCTATCGGGTTCCTCTTTTTTTTATGCTCTGTCAGTTGATAGTGTAACCTGCTTGTCGAGTTCCTCTGTGTCATTTTTGGGTTGCACTTTCGGTTTACACTGTAAAACGTGTGTCAAACTTGTGTCGTCGGGTTTCTCTATACTTAGCACTTTCGGTCTGAATTGAAACCTGTCTTTCGGTGTAGTGTTACTTATGGTTCATAACTTATTTCATCAACTTCCATTTTCAAATACCCTTTAAATAAAGGTGTCTTGCACCCTTCATTCTCATGTGTTTCTACGGGACAAATTATGTCTGTATCTTATTTAATATCCCCTCACCCAGGTCCCTGCCTGCAAGGGTAGTCTCGACAATTATAAAAAACCAATCTTGATGAAACCTAGGTAGAACTTGATTGCTATTTATTTTGTACACACGACTTGAAGTTGAGTCTTCATCCCTATTTTCTCATTTTAACCTTTTTGTAGAGTTTCTTGCTGAAGAAATTTCTGCCAAATTTTTGTTCTATTTGAGAATAAGGCCTGAAAGAGGAAATGAAAAATTTTCCTTTGCACAACCATGTCCTTTTTCCTTCGTCCCTTGTCGCTATAACCTTTGACATTTCCTCCCTTTTTTCCTCTCGTTGCTTAATAGTTAAATCTTCATCTAGAAAAAAGTGGGAAGCCCTCAAGAGTTGTTTAATGCTTAGGAGACTTTGCTTTTCACATATGCTTAACATGATAAATTTTATGGGCCTAGCTTAATCATCACTAAGCTTGCCTACCCTCCATGCTTGACAGATTCATCCTTTCCAAAGAAACTTGTCTTGTAGAAATTCACTTGCAATATTAAGAGTACATTCATTTTTTTCATAATTTTCACCCCTTTGATAATTATGTTTGCTACTCTGACTTGCCTTTCTTTTATTTCTTTATCTTTCATACTATTAAACTATATGTTTTCTTCTTCTTCGATATTAGTAGAATTTTTTATAACTTGTGTTCAATTTTAGAGCTTTTTGTAGAACCTCCTTTCTTTTCTTCTCTTTCTTTCACTCCATGGTTGTTTTCTTCATCAACCAATTTCCCTTTAGTTCAAGATACTTTATAATTCAACACATTTTTATTTTCCATTGCCAAATATTTCATGATTTTTGAGGAAACCTTCATGTCTTACCATTCAATCTTCCCCACCAAAAGATCTTCTTGAAACAATGTTATTTGCTCCAGTAAAACCTTATTATTTTTTGCTAATGAATAATTTGAAATTGTTAATGCATGAATTTAATGATCTCTTTATTATTCTTCGACTTCAAAAGCCTCCAAGCTACCCTTTTCATTTAGAAACTCTTGCACATAAAGGTCAAATGACCAAGTGAGAGGTGTAAATGTGGGTCTGGATAAGGTAGAATCATCAACGAATTTTCTACCTTTCAACCTTTTGTTGTCACTCCCTTGCAAAGGAAACTTGTTTGAATAGTGTTTATTATAAATGATAAAACATTTTCTCGTAGAAGAAATTTTTTATTTGTTTTCTCCCATTTTAGACAGACAAGTCTATGTTTCAAAATACCCCAAAAATTCTTGGCATTGACCCTAACCTATTTCCCTTCTTTGACCGAAGAAGTAGTTTTCACTTAACCTAAATTGTTTGTTTTAATATATCTAGTAATCTCTTGTCCATTTTTCTTGTATGAAAATATTGGTAAATCCATGGATAGATATATTACAAGCTAAGGGACAAGAAGTATATTGAGGTGGGTAGGGTTTAGTGAAAGGGGTTTAGAGAAGTAATTTTTGGAGTTGAATTCTAATTGAAATTAGACAATTATTATTTTTTATTTATAAAAAGGTATTATATAATTCCGGTAAAAAATTAGATTTATTTTATAAAAAGGTATTATATATTTCATTGTAAAAATTAGTTTTAAAAAATAATATGAACATTTCAAAATCATCAATAGAAGGTGTGAAGTTTTATAATAAAATTACTAAACTATATAATTTATTGAAAAACCTCAACACAAAGGAAAATGATAGAGATTTCTATTGAAAATCTTAATCACTTTCCCTCATGACTTTATACAACAAGTTTTCCAAATTTCAAGGCAAATAAAATTTGGAGTTAACTATGGCTTTGTTAATCCCTAAGTTTTGTTGATGATTAGTGACCTTCACTTAGTCATTTACTTAGGCAGTTTTAGTTGGTTATCACTGTGGCCGAGATAAAACTATTCAAGGCTGAGAAACAATTCCAAGCAAGAATACAGGTTTCCAAGTTACATTATGCCGAGCCGAGTAGAATAATTAAGTGCTGAGCGATAGAGATGTTAAGTGCCAAGCAGAACAATTTTTGCATACATGTCAGGATTGATTCAAAATTTGAGGTGAAATGTTTAGGCCGACTTGTATGAGATTTGGGCTGACATATGTACGCATTTAATATTTATCTACGGAGTTATTTACACATTTAATTGTTTTATCCTATGCATGGCATGGAGACAATCAGGAAATTAGAATGCATTGGAGACATAAATATTAGATCTTGATCATTGATCTAGATCTCGCCAATAGGTCCGTAAAGACATATAAGATTTCTTCTAAACCTATTATTAAGAGTGAGAGATACATAGAGAGAAGGGTTGTTGTGTTCATGAGAGATGAATAGTGAGTTATTTTGAGAAGCCTATATCAAGTAGAATGGCAGAGTAGTGAATAGCAGAGTAAAGACATATCAGATTGTGAGATCATAGAAGGTATTGAAAAGAGAAGATCTGTCATCAGCATCTGAGTGCATAACGAAGGATCACTACTTGAAACATTTTAATAGGTGTATAAGGTGAAATGTATTAATAGAGTGGTTCTAACTGACCTACTTTAAATCTCTTAGCTGAGTGCTTACTTTAGTGTAAGTTGAAATCCTTTCACAAGGTAGATTGTAATGATCTTTAGTTCTTAACCGAACAGACCTTTAACCAGGTAGATTGCATTTTGTAATCAAACTCTTGTAGCCCTAACAGGCACACTTTATTGCTATAGTAATTAAGATTTTGTGGGTCTCACCCCCACCCTAGTTTTACCTATTTGGGTTTCTAGGTTACCAAAATTCTGTGTTATGGGTTATTCATTTCATGTTGTTGATGCTATCTGATGTTAGGTTAAATTCATATATGTATGAATGTGGATCAATTTGTTTTAAGTGATTAAGTTTTAAGATCTGATTCACCCCCCCTCTCAGTATCTTTCTTTCCCAATATTATACTTCCAACAGTTGGTATCAGAGCACATTTCTCCTATAAAATATTTTAATCAACTTGTGAGTACAGATCTTGAGATGAAGGTTTACAAGTTGGGTAAAGTCATTGAGAATCAGAAGATTGAGATTCAACTAGCATTACATCAGCTTGATATAGAAAGACAGGAATTGAAGAAATCATTGACAACTAGGAGAGATTTGGCCAAACAAATTAATGATACTCATTATCAGGAAGATGACACTACAAATCAATTTTAGAATGGAGATTCTACTGAGAGCGATGCAACAATTGTAGATCTACTGGAAAAGAACAATGTACTATGTGAAGAAGTCAGGAACTTGAAAAGAGAACAAGAAATGCAGACAGTAAGACTATGTGAAGTAGTGGAACAAAAGAAGAAAGCTGAAGATGACTAAGCTATGGAAAAAGAAGATAAAAGAGTGATAATTTTTAGACTTCATGAAAGGACACATGATGTGCAAATGATGAAAATCAATCAGGTTGACATGGAAAATCAATAGCTACTTGCAAATTAGGAGATTAGTAGGAAAGATATGGAAATGATGCATCTGAGATCTAAGAACAATCAATTGAAAGATGATTTGAGATCTAAGAAGGAAATGAATGAAAGGTTGAATAAACCTAATGAAGCTTTGACTCATTTTGAGAATCTGATGGAAGCATCAAGGAGACCAAAAGATTCTTTTGGATTAGGTCACACTGAACCAAATACATCTACTGAGAAAGGAGAATCATCTAAGAATGGTGAAAGGAGGAATGCAAAGAAAAAGAGCAACAAACCTGTTTTCCACCACTGTGGAAAACTAGGTTATACAACAAACATTTGCCGAAGCAAGAAAGGTAAGTCCAATCCTAAACCTAAGTTCAATGTTTACTATTTTAATTGCAAGAAATTTGGACATAAAGCACATGAATGTTGGGATGAAGCAAGTGATGCACCTCCCAAACCAAGATTCAATGGTTATTGTTACAAGTGTCAAAAACATGGTCATAAAGCACAAAATTGTAGATCCAATGCTAAACAAAAATGGACATCTAAGACACAAAAAAAAGCAACTAGGAAAGGAAACACTTACAATTGGGATTATAACATAAGGTAGAGTTATCATTACTATGAAGATTATGGACATGCACCTGAAGATTGCTTAAAGACACATTTCAGAGGAAAATCTAAGAATTGGATGAATGGAAGCCTAGTCTACTTTAGTTTTTTGAAGATTGGTCACACCAAGAGAGAGTATAGGACAAGAGTACCTGCTCCTACTATTGAGTAAATAAGAGCATAGATGAACCAGACATGGGTAAGGAAAATAGATCCGAGCAACAGTGAAACTAGTGAAGCTAAGGTCACCCAATCTAATGGATTAGGTGATCACACCATCTCTAACTAAGCAAGAGAGGTATGTAAGGAACTACATTTCAATTTCAAATCTTACATTAGTTCCTAATATGAAACTATGCCAAAGTCCATATTTGCATATGTTGAGATGCACTAGGACATGTTTGTGAAAAATTCTGAGAAGAGTTAACTACACTATAGGTGCCGAGTTGGTTGGTTGAGTAAGTTTTGTGATGGCTGAGTATGGTAAGCCAAGTGGTATGCAAGTTACGTTAGTCAGCCAATTATAGCTAGTTTGCACTAACCTAATGGGTTGAACATTTATTGCTTACCTACCTTGACCTTTCAAGTCTATATAAGGATGAACAATTTATTCTTCATTTTACCTTGCAATTTATAGTTTTTACAGAGCGATTGAAGAAGTTACATAATTGATATTAGCAAATTTTGTTTCAAAGATCTCACCAGTGTGCCATTGGCAACCCTAAGGGGAACAGTGCGAAGTGTTACTTGTCGAGGTACCCTGTTCTTCATTTTTGAACCCTAATTTCAAAGATTATGGCTGCAAGTTCTTCTGCACCAGTCAAAGGTATAAAGGAGGAGCTGAAGAAAATTAAGCTAGTGAGAAGTGATGCATGTGCACCTCCTAACTTTTGAGCTGTCCTAAAAGTGCAATTTTAGGCGATCTGAACAGAGCCCTCTCATCTATTCCACCAAAAGTACTTATGATCTATGATGTTAGATCTTGTTACATGGTTAAGATTGGTGAAGTAGGTGATAGTGAATTGAGGAAATCCTACAACAAGTTGTGTGAAAATGGAGTTCTGAAAGATGAATTCAAGCATTTAGCCGACAAAGGGTTAACTCGTGCCCTAGATTTTCCACCAGACTTCAAGGATGAATGGATCAAGGTTGTTCCAAGCTGAGTTCATAATATGCATATGTGGCTAGACAATGGACCAATTAGGATCACTAAAGACATTATTCATCGAGTAACTGGATATCCTATTATCAGTAGAAAATGAACAATGAGAGATCAAAGTAAAGAAGAAATAGTAGCTAACACAGGAGCTGTCTGGAATAACAAAGGTATGAATATCTCTACAATTGAAGATTTAGAACTTGACTTTGGAGTGAGAGTGATTGCACATAAGTTATATTAGTTGAGCCAAATGGATAGTGTTCCCTGCATAGCCATGGACCAAGCATGGAAGATAGTTAAGAAGAATCACACATACGACCTTGCCAAGCTGCAATTGACACAACTAGCCGAGAACCTACTATCGATCAGAAAAGCTAAGAGCTCATCATGTAAGTTTGGTTATTTATTAGTTTTAATATTATTCTATGTACACAAGTCATTTCCTACACTGGGAAATATTGTTTGGAAGAAGGATAGACCTATTACTGTGCATATTAGTGAATGTATTCAACAATTAGGAAATAATTTCAATAGTATTATGGGAAACTACTTTGTGGAATTCAAAAAGAGAATGAGGTTGAGATCTATAATTCCTAGTTCACTTGTGGAAAAGCACTATGAAGAGATATGTTTTCTAGTCGATACAAATTACACTTACATTTAGGCTATGACACCTAGGGTATCATGGATGGAGACATTTCCCTATGAAGTTAACATTGATGAAACATCAATAGCTATTAAAACACTCCTAGCAGAGGAGATTGACACAAAATCAAAGAGATTTGGAAATTATGATGAAGCTAAGGCAAAGATATCTATGAATCTTAAGGCAACAACCATGGATAGAAAGAGGAAAAAGATTATGAAGAATCTAAAGAAAATGTTTGGATTGCTGAGTGATGAGGAGCCATAGGATGCACCTCTAGGCATATCTATTGGACAAGGAGAAGATGTATCTGAAGAAGAAGAAGAAATAATAAGTGAATCTGAGGAAGAGATTTATATTAAAGCAAAAGGAAAGAAACCAATAGTAGCCAAGGTAACTAATCCAAGCCAAGCAAAACCTAAATTTACCCCTCCCATTGCCAATCATCCAAGGACAAGGGCATCTGCCACCACATCTCCAGTAGTGCAAACAAAAGTATATGCAAAGAAGGTTGGAGAGAGTAGTTCTAGATCAAAGGCAAAATTTGCAACAAAGGCTATGCTGAGCCTACAAGTAAAGAGACCAAGAAGGAAAATGAATTTGGATCCAGAAAGTGATGAAGAAAAGATTGAAACCGATGAACCCAACAACATACCAACAACATCATTCAAAAGACCCACTGATATTAATGAGGTATGTGAGATTTTGAGGAATTCTGCAGGGTTATCTGGCTTTAAGTTTATCAAGTATGAGAAATTAAAGGTAGAGGATAAGCATAAAGTTTAGGAAGCTCTACTAGATATGATGAGAAATTTCAAGTTAACTCCTATACAGATAGGCAACAATGTGCTGAGTGAACTATATGAGTTTCTATCTAGAAAATGGGAATTTGCACTTACTATTGAGAGACAGATTAGAGAAGGTACATTAGCTAAGGTTATCCCTGAGTTGACTAAGAAATAAAGATCTAAATTCATTGAGGAATACAAGCATAAATTTCAACCTAAAATCAGAGGATATGTTGTTTTGAAAAATGATATTGAAAGCATAGTACAATAGAGTACAAGGATATGGAAGGAAATATTTGGATTGATAGCTCCACAAAAGGAGAAAACTGATGAAGGAACATCTGGATAGAAGGATAAAGAAGTGGAAACCACCCCCACACCATAGAAAACAAAAGAACAAATTGCTACTGAGCTTGACAAGATTGGAGAAGAACCAAAAGAACAAACAAATACAGTAAACACTATTGATCTGAAAAAAAGATAGTCCAATTGACATCACAATTGATGACTCTAGTAATTTGGATGCCGATGGTCAGGATGAACTGAGAGATACAAATAGGGAATCACCTATTAAGGCTATAGAGGCTGAAGGAGAGAAGAGTATGGAAAAACCTGAAGATAGAGTTGAACAAAAGGAAGCAGAGAAGGAGAAGACAGATGAACAAGAGGTAAATATACAAAATTCACCTATTTTAGAGGTTGTGAAAATAGTTTTAGATAGTGGAGAGGAGATGAGGGATACTAACAATGAGACTAAAGAACAAGAGGTAGTGCAAGTGTTGGTTGATTTACCACACTCTGCATCATCCACTCCCACTGGACTTAAAACAGGAGGTATGCCTGATCAACAGGCAATTTTGACTGAATTGAAAAATGCAATGGTGACTACTACTAAAACAGGAAAAGGTATTATAGAAATGAAGCCGAGCAGTAGCTCACCTGAATATAAGAGGAGGAAAGTTATGAGGAAGAAGTCTCTGATTCTTGATGTCACATTAGATGAAGTGATTGTGATTCCACCATGGGATCCCAATGTTTTATCTTATGAATAGATTGAGACTCTTCAAGAATTACTCAAGAGGAAGAAGAGGTAGGAAGAAATGAAAGAGAGCAGAAGAAAAAGTAGGTGTTACATGACATCAAAGATATATTTGTAAAATCTTTTGAAATGGAAGATGAAAATCCTCAAGCTCCTATTCTTGAACAATTAATTCATATTGGGAAAAAGGTAAATGATGACAACATTGAAGCTAATGAGAAGTTATTGCAATGGTCTAAGAGGAAATTTGAAAACAAAGTATTGGAAAAAATCTCAGGAGAGATTGCGACAAAGCAGGTTGAACTTTATTCTCTTGTAGAAATTTTGGAGGAAGTTGCAACTAATGTTTATTCTTTGTATAAGAAGTTATGTGATCTTGAATTATTCACAAAGGATAATCTAAAGGATATAGAGAAATTGCAATTAGACTTGAAGTCAACTGGGAATCCATTGAGTATGGATGCTAGCACTAGCTCCTTACATTTTAACAGATTGACTAATTCACAAAGGAGAATAGTCAAGCTCATGGCTGAAGATGGTCAGATAAGGGCCAAATTGATTACTATTTAGACCAACCTGATACCTCATCTAGAGGTAATTCAAAGAGAAGTTTCAGCTATGAAATAATTGGTTAAGAGAAATGCAGATCTCTCTACTGCAGAAAGTTTAGTGAGTCTAGCTGCTGAGATAGAAGTCAAATTGGAGATTATGAAGTTTGTTAAGGACAGTTGGGACACTGCACTTGCATCCACCTTACAAATTCATGAATAGTTTTTGGATAAGTATAATTTAACCCCACCTGCAATTAGTGACAAAAGCAAGGGGGAATCTGACAAGGATACAGTGTAAGAGGAGCAGTATAGGTATAATTGTAAATTTTTTTTTGAAGGCATGTATATTATGAAACTTGTTGTATATAGTATGGAGTAAATTCCTAGGGGGAGTACATTGTGTACTTAGGCAACATTTTGGATGGAATGAATCAAAATGATAAGTGTGTTTTTTCCACTAATATCAAAGGGGGAGATTGTTAATCCCTAAGTTTTGTTGGTGATTAGTTACCTTCACTTAGTCATTTACTTAGGCAGTTTTAGTTGGTTATCACTATGGCCGAGCTAAAACTATTCAAGGCTGAGAAACATTACCAAGAAGGAATACAAGTTGTTGAGTTACATCATGCTGAGCCGAGTAAAATAATTAAGTGCCAAGCGACAAAGATGTTAAGTGCCGAGTAGAACAATTTTTGCATACATGTCAGGATTGATTCAAACTTTGAGGTGAAATGTTTAGGCTGAATTGTATGAGATTTGGGCTGACATATGTACGCATTTAATATTTATCTACAGAGTTATTTACACATTTAATTGTTTTATCCTATGCATGGCATGGAGCCAATCAAGAAATTAGAATGCATTGGAGGCATACATATTATATCTTGATCGTTGATCTAGATCTTGCCAACAGATCCGTAAAGAAATATAAGATTGCTTCTAACCCTATTATTAAGAGTGAGAGATACATAGAGAGAAGGGTTGTTGTGTTCATGAGAGATGAACAATGAGTTATTTTGAGAATAATCCTAGATCAAGCAGTGACTAGCAGAGTAAAGACATATCAGATTGTGGGATCACAGAAGGTATTGAAAAGAGAAGATCCATCATCAACATCTGAGTGCATAACAAAGGATCACTACTTGAAACATTTTAACAGGTGTATTAGGTGAAATATCTTAACAGAGTGGTTCTAACATACCTAATTTAAATCTCTTATCTAAGTGCTTACTTTATTGTAAGTTGAAATCCTTTCACAAGGTAGATTGTAATGATCTTTAGTTCTTAACCGAACAGACCTTTAACCAGGTAGATTGCATTTTGTAATCAAACTCTTGTAGCCCTAACAGACACACTTTATTTCTGTAGTAGTGAAGATTTTGTGGGTGTCATCCCCACCCTAGTTTTACCTATTTGGGTTTCTGGGTTACCAAAATTCTGTGTTATGGGTTATTCGTTTCATGTTGTTGATGTTATCTGATGTTAGGTTAAATTCATATTTGTATGAATGTGGATCAATTTGTTTTAAGTGATTAAGTTTTAAGATCTGATTCACCCCCCCTCTCAGTATCTTTCTTTCCCAATATTGTACTTCCAACAAGCTTGAAACCCAAAGTATCAAGGATGAATAAGGAGGCAAGAGAGTGCAAAAACTCATACACTAAAAATAAATAATCTAAATGTAAATTGAAACCCAAATATTTACATATATATGACATAGTTGACCCTAATATAATTAAAAGTCACACATAAGGATTTTCCCTTGTCATTGTAGACTATCAAGATTATCTTAGTGTTACATAAGCCATCATAAATAATTTAGAGAGCCAACATATCAACTCTACCAAACTCTCATTTCCTAGTTCTATAGTCAAAATAAAAATTTGTAGTGATACTAATGAAATCTCCTTCAAACTCACAAAGGAATTTCTAGAAGTTATCTAAGATTACAAAGAAAAAATAATCACACTCATTTTTCTAAAAGAGGTCCCTTGTGAAGAATATTTTTTAAATGGACCTAAAATACTTTGGAATTACAAAAGGGCTGGAGAATTGAGTCATTTAAGGGGGTGGGTAGAGGATATGTTTCATACACTTTTATTGACCCAAATCATACTAAAATTATATTATAATAGGAATCATGGATAACATGCAATCAATTTTTCTACATCTAAGACTGTGACCTAGATTTTTATCATGAATAAATCATAAAGTTTTGATACTAATATTGGTTGAATTTTCATTCATTAACTTGGAATTATACCTATTTTTGGTAGAATATTCTCAAGTGGGTAGACTATTATGGTTTAAATGGAACATAGACAAACGAGTCATCCTTCAAGTTCAACCTAGGCCTTGTGTTGAGATTGATCTTAACCAAACTCTACCAAGCACCATTGAATTGACTGACCTAATTTTTTAGGTTGGGTATAAAGTTAATTACCTCAAAAAACCAATGCATGTTAGTGTTATTGTCAAGGTCATATAATTAATGATAGCTCTATTTTCAAGTTGTATCCCTTAGCTTGTAATATATCTATCCATGGATCTACCAATATTATTGAAAAAAAAACTACCTAAAACCCCCCAATCTACCTCTTAAAGTACTAGAACCCCCCCACGCTCTATTTCTTGGACTCTTCATACTATCCATCCTCTTCTCTTAGCCTTAATACTTTAAAATATGCTATTCTTTAGTCTAAAACAAAAACCATTAAAAGGAAATAAATATTTTTAATACACTTGGCCTACACTTCTCCTATCTTGGCCATTTCATCACCTCCATTTATCCCCTTTCAACCCCAATCCTAATCCTATCTAAAAAGAGAAAAGAAAAACATGGTTGCACAACCTTGCTCTGAAGAGAATGAACTTAATGCACTACATATATACAATGAAACCACTCTTGACAGTCTTAAATGAAGTGCCACATCCAATCATGGAAATTTTAAGGATTAAAACCCCATGTTTAAAAGACCCATTTCAATAATTTGATCTAGAATTATTTATCTGATGTCATTATGTTGCAATAAGTTAAATCTAGTGATGTGTTTCTAAAATATACAGTTGCTTACATTTGGAAAAATGCTCTTTTCGATTAAAATAAATACATTAAGGGAGGGGATTGTGTTATTTTAGGCCATACTCCTTACGTTGTCAAACATGTCATGACTTTAGGACCTTATCCTAACAACCACTACATTGTGTAAGTGCGCTCCTTCATGTTGTGCTATTTGGAGTTATTTCACCCTACACCCCAATTTCCCCTCAAAGAGAACTTTGATTTGGAAATGGTTTCACCTCCACCTCCCCATAGAAGAGATCATTGGAGGGGACTTCAATATGATTGAACATTCCATTGATCATAGTTGGGCACTTCCCATCTATCTTGAGATAAAATTGAATCTTGGACTTTAGCTTGAAAGTCTACAAGTGTCCACGATCCCCTTTTCAAAAAACCTAGTTAATTAAAAAACCAAATTGTTTCACTTGGCATAATTATCAATGAGAATTCTTAAAGAATATGGTCCATATAGACTAATTGTACATTTCCATTTATATTTTTGCATTTTTCCCTCTTATATTGGTCATCTTATGCACTTATACCTTTCAAATTCTATCTTTGACCACCTCCTTATGTTTAACAATTTATCCCTCTCCAGATATATCACTATCCCTAGTAGCCCAACAACCCTTAGTGAAAGTTTCTAGTGTTTTGTCTGTTGGTGAAGCTATACATAGTTTCAAAAAGGAAAAAGACGTCATGAAAGCTTCTTTCCCGGTCAACACAGACAAACAACAAAAGAGCTTTAAGGTCTCAATGAGTAAGGAGACAATAAAATTCCTACTGAAGATAAAGGATGAGGAATTGGTTGAATCAACATTAGCAGTCTTGGGGAACCAATTTTGGGAGAGGAAGGTCAAACACATAGTGAACTTGGATGTGATTTCAATGGTTGTAGCTTGGGCACTAGAATTGCGTGAAGACACGATGATGGTGAAAAATATTATCAATGAAATGTTTGAGAAGGAGATGCTGGGAGGCTTGGAGTCAATATTGGAATGGGAAATCCTAGGCATTAGCCTAAATTACTCTAAATACTTCGAGGATGAGGAAGGTGGCATGGTTTATGGTTTTGTGCCCTTCCTGCGATGGCGAATAAAGGTTGATAAAGCATAATACTGTGTGAAAATGGGTAAGGCATGGCATGAGCTTAAGGATTGTGTCTTGAGGTACGAGGAGTGTGCTGCAGCAAGAACCAGGGTCTTCAAGGCCCCCATCCTATGGAAGAAGAGGGGAAATAAAGAGGGAAAGTAGAAAACACTAAAGCTTGGATTTATTTTTTGAATATGCAGTAGAATTTTGTGCATATAAGTCTAGATAACTGTGAGATTTATGTAAGCTTTAGGAAACCTAGTTTTAGAAATAGTAAGGCTACGCAGCTTATAAGGGAAGGTGGGAGAAGAATAAATTCCAAAATTTTAGTAGTGGGTTGTGTTAAAATGGTAACTATCTTGTAACTCCCAGAGATGATAGGTTGGACCCACTTTCGGGCATGACAGGGAAAATGAAGATGGTGTAGATGATGTTTGACTGATGAAGATGCATCCCTAGTTTTTTTGTTTTTTTTTGTTTAAAGTTTTTCACTATACTAACCTATATTTTTGTGATGTAATGGGATAAGTTTAATGGTATTTGGCAATATATTATATATGTAATTGTTAATTTGTCCTATTTTGAGGTTTTCTATAGATACGTGAAATGTAATACTTGCTTTCTATCAATAAAATTATCATTACCGACCAAAAAAAATAAAATAACTTCCTCTATACACAAAAAGATAAACCTAATCCCCAAAATAATTGATGGAATAAGTAGTAGAAAAGAACCATTACTTGTTTTATATAATTTCTTTATGAATATGACCAAGAAGCTATAGCCAAAAACTAAAAAATTAAAATTCTTTGAATGTTCAACTAGAATATAAGAAACCCCTTATTACTTTAGAGCCATCTAACATTACTACCCAACATGAAATTTCATATACTAAAAAATTTATATAGAAATTAAACATTTATAAAGGAAAAGGAGCCTAAATCCATGTTCATCTTCAATAGAGGAAGGATGGTGATAGAGGAACTGAATTCCTCTTTACATTTTTACAATGAAAACATAAAGGAGTAGTGTTTTTGTAAATAGATCTAGTGATGACTCTCTTTTATCCTATCATTCAAAATTTTACAGCCATTTTATTATCCATGAAATAGAAAAAAGAGATCAAGTAGGGAGTTGAATCTCCTAATCCTAAGGTGCATTAGAATATGAAACCACCTTAAGATCAATATGATTGACAATCACCTTAATTGAAGGGTGTCAATACAATGCCTATGCTCTTAGGGTTTCTATTCCTTTATTGCTTAGAATTGAGGAGAGGAGAGATATAAATGAATAAATAATAAAAGAACTAAGATTTTTGGAACTCTAAATGAATGACATATAGAAATTGGAGAGACATTGTGTGCGCCTGGGAAAAAACATGAGATGGGTTGATGCAGATTTGAATTTTTGACAAAAGGATTCTATAGACAACTATAATTATGAATCTAAGTTCTCATTGTAAGTATATGTAATGGCCTAAATTTTACACCCTAATGTAAAATCCATTTTTTTTGCTTTGTCCCCCTTTAGTCTAAGACATAACTCAGTCACCCTCATCCAACCATGTCATTTACCAAGTCATCACTTAGAAAAAAATCCGTGCAAGAAAGCCCTAGCGGCACCAGACACGTTTGCAGGCCGCACTCACGTCTGCAAATCTGTAGAGGTGCAGATAGTTGTTGGAGAATTACAAATATACCAACCTGTGATTATAATGCTCCAAAATGATGGTTTCATTTGCGGGATTTCATCTGGGCTTGATAAAAATCCCATTTTCATGTCATTCTCTCTCTCTCTCTCTCTCTCTCAAATTTCTAAGTCTTCATACTTACATTTCCATCTTGCATCCATATCTCCATTGTATTGCAGGATTTTCCTCCATTGGCAAACAAGTTTCAGCTATCTACTACTCATATTTGACACTAAAACACTTGATCAAGCCTTATACTCTCATTTGGAGGGACTATGTCATATCCTCACCATTTCTTTGAGCATATTGTTGACTTGATCATCTTTCTTTTACATTATTTTTATAGCTATTGTATCTTCAATCTAGTTATCTATCACTGAATATCATGTCTATTTGGCTGTCTGTGGAGGTAGAGACACCAAAACGGGGGTTTGATTGAGGCAAGCTTCTCAAACTTCCCAAATAATTTTCCCCCTTTTTTATGTTTGTGCAGGTTATCATGGTGAGCTCGTGAGCTCAAGAGTCTTTCTTGGAATGCAATATCAACCACCAAACTGGTTTTTCATTCCTATCTCACTCTATTTTTATTTCATCATATATAAAATACATGTTCTTTTCTCTTACAAAACCCATTTAGTAAACACCTAAAATATGTATATTTGTTGTTCTTTTTTAATTTTAAACATCTAGAATAACTCTACTTTATTTCATTTTTGCTCTGTTATTATCGTCATTCTGTTATTTTAATCTATATTCTTGCATTTTTCTGCCCAGATTCATAGTCCTTGCATCCTATCCGTATGAGACGCCAAAACATTAGGTTGATGTCCTACATTCACGCTGTATTCCTTGGGCCATGTGACTGCCCGAGGCAGTGAGCTAGGCAACTTCAGGGTTTCATCCTCTTAGTTTATACTTTCGGTTTCCATAGTCGAAACATTTTTGTCACCTCGTTCACACACACATAATTCACCTTTAACAGACACATAACTAAACTTAATCATATTCACATTCTAGACTATTAAATGTTAATCAATTTACAATGACTTGGTTGGCTCTAATTTAATCAACTTCATCACTTAAATCGATTAATTAACACATCTTGTCAAACCTCTCATTGAACTAACTACACTTTAGTATATGATCTACCTGGCATTCGTAGCTGACATTGTGAGGTGGTTTGAAGGGAATCATGTATACCTTGAGACTTTAACCAGTCTTTGAGGTCGGTACATTATTTTCTTCCCCACATTTTGGTGAACCTGACATGAAACTATTAAACTTAAAACTAAAAATTTTCAAGGCATTATGAAAATTAGGTCACGATTATGGTGACCATCACACCTATTTATCCATAATTTTTGAAGGTTCTCAAGATGAATATATCCTTTACCCCTCTAGATGAGACCTACAATGGAGAGCCCACTCCTATTTATATCTTGACCTCCATCAACAACACAACCATAAGGGGTATCTTGGTGGATCCTTCAAGGCGGTTTGATATCATTACAGAGGAAGCACTCTTTGTCAACATGTTGAATTATGGGAAGTATGGTGATTGTGATGTTTTAATCCATACACACGATGAGATTTCCCTCCCTCCCTTAAGATCTACCACATTGACCATCAAGGTGGGACCCAAGGCCATCCTCACCACTTTCATTGTGGTCCCTGAATTAGGCCTTTTTAGGATCAAGCTAGGCATCCCCTGACTGACATCCATGGGATTTGTCCCTTCAGTGGTTCACAAGTTCTTGAAATTCCTGCATGAGGGGACTATCCATATAGTCCAGGATGTTGATTAGTGTCCATTGGTATCCTATGGGGGTTTCACTCTTGATCATTTCTAGCCTAATATAATTGGGCCCCTGCCTCCTCAGAAAGATGTCACATTCCTTACATATCAGGCATATAAAGTCAGGCAAATGATTTTGCATGCTATGGCTACTTCAGGTGTCCCTCCCTCTCACAAATCTCAATGTGATACTTCGTCCACCACTTCCTCATCAAGAGATCAGAAGAGGCATGTGCCTTGTGGGAAACTTCCTAGACCACCAAAGGTTTCGTAATCCTCAGTGGTGTCTTTGGTTCCCGCATCTACCTCACTTGTGGAAAAAGGAAAAGCACCTATGTTTCCAAAAACCAAAGTGCATCTGCTACCTATCATCCCTATCATCCCAGAAATTCCTCACCCTACAATTTATAGTCAAGGTAGGAAGCCCCGTAAGATTGCACCAACACCTTTGCACCAAACAATCAGTCTTTGAGGGCACCTTTTATTCCCCTAGATTATCATAGGGAAAAAAAGGGGAAGGTCACCCATGACTGAGCCCCTGATGGTTAGGTCTACAACTTCACCTCCTACTTCATCGGTGGGACCCTTAGTGGTGTCTTTCATGGCACCATTGGTCTAGCCTATGGAGCAGGATGTCACTGCTCCTTTGCAGCCATCTCAGTCGGGTCCACTTCTATGCAAAAAATATCTTGCGCATGAGCATAAGAGACATAGGTAGGAGAAGGCCCTAGCTCGAGAGGCTGCAAAAAAGGCAGATAGTGCATCCTCGGGGCCTGTGTCTATGCCTACATCTACTTTCACACATGGTTCTTCTCCTATCCCTGCTGCTTCTCAACTACTTTCATCATGCTTCCCCCTGCACCAAGAGTGAGCACCAAGTGGTTCCAAGTCTTCATCTCTCTGTCACAGGAGCCACCTCCCATCACTTCACTACCGGATGTTCCTCTATTTTCTTAATTTGTGAACATGCTACACACACAAGTTGTACCTAGCACCTTCGTGCCTACTCCATCCATCTCTGCATCACCTTCTCACCATTCCCATGCTAGCTTTCCTAACATACTGAAACTAGCCATAATGGATTAGAGGACCGCGTCTCCATCTTGCAAATGCAAGTTCAAAAAAGGTATGTTCTAGAATTTAGATGCCGCAAGTTAGCTCCTGAGAGTCCACTCTCTACATTTGTTCTCATTATCAAGAAAGATATAGCTTCTCATAAGTTTGTCTTTGTCCCTTTTACAGAGGCTAGTGAGGAAGCTTCTTCCTTGATCATTCCACAAGAGTCCCCTCCAAGCACTGAAATTGCCTTTTTGAATCTCTAGATCACATTTTGGCATTGACGGTGATCTTCACACGATCCCTCTCACTCACTACAATCAAGCTTCTAGATGAGGACTTGTCAAGCATCTCATCCCTATCTCTAGCTACTGGTGAGGGACCTAGGACCATCCTTGCAGCTGTATCATTGCAGTGTCAACCTCCCTCCCTATATGATCAAGATTGGGAGAATGACGATCTATTGATTGATGAATTGTGAGGGTTGGAACCACTTATATATTTTTAGTTTAGCGTGTGTTCGTACATGTTCCCTAGTACATGTGCATTTTATTGTTGTTCCCTCCTAGAGGACCCTTGTACTCCATTAGTACCTAGAAACATGAGGTTTTCTATTGTAAACCTTCTTCTATATGATATCTTATTCTTCTATATATTGTGATCTTGAATTTTTAATTTGGGGACAATGCAAAGTGTTGGGGGAATTTAGGTACCCCTTCCATGTTGACCCAAAATTTTATTTTCTTTTTTCATGCATCTTTCTTTAGATATGTGTTTGAATGGTGGTGATGAAATATCCCATGAGAGTGGATATTTATCCTCGCTTCTAGGTTTTGATGCCAATCCTGTCTGATCCCCCTGTGTCTTTATGCAAGATGTGATGGAAAACAACATCTTGTATGTTTATATGCCCTATCATCCCCTCTTCCTTTCTTGGATGAGCTATGCTCCCCCTTGAGCATCATAGCCCATCCCAAGAGGGGTTGTGTTTTATGCATGCCTTATTTATCTTTACTAATGATGTCTCTACAAAACAACATTTTTTCTCAAAGATTTGCAAATTTCAACAACGCTTGTCTTAGTGGAAGATAAACCATTATCTTGTCTTAGTGGGATCAAGACACCAATCTATGTGTCAGGTCTTTGCCTATCATATACCTATTGATCTCAATACTATGTGTATCGACAACAATCTTAAGCCACTTTATCAAACACCTATCTAGCTCAACGCTACGCGTGTCAGTGCATTGTGTCTAAGATGCCCTATCACATGCATATCTAGCATTCACTACGTATGTTAGTGCACCATCAAAGCCTCCCTACCACATGCCTATCTAACATTTTTTATGCATTTTGAAGCATCATAAAAAAATACCCTATCATATGACTTAGCATAACGTAACTTGCCAACCATATCAATGTACCTATCAATAATATCTATCACAAGTGTCTCTATCATCTAACACATCTAATCATGTTAGATTCAACCCAAAATCACTACAAGAATCCATAACTAGGGGAAACCCCACACAACAAAATTCCCATAGCTAAGTCAAGTAAATTCACTTACTTTAGCTTCACATCTCTCCTAACAAATAATATGCTTGCTAAAGTTGGGGCGAAATGTAATGGCCTAAATTTTACACCCTAATATAAAATCCATTTTTGCACTTTTTCCCCCTTTAGTCTAAGACACAAATCTATCACCCTCATCCAACCATGTCATTTACCAAGTAATCTCTCAACCAAAAATCCATGCAAGAAAGTCGTGGTGGCACCAGACATGTGCGTGCCTTGGAGATGTCCGTGTGTTGTGCTTGCGTCCATGAATCTATAGATGTGTAGATAGTCATTGGAGCATTAAAAATTTTCCAACCTATGATTATAACACTCCAAAATGATAGTTTTCTCTGTAGGATTCCATCCAGATTTGATAAAAAACCCCATTTTTCATGTCATTGTCTCTCTCTTGATCTCTCATTTGAATTTCTAAGTCTTTATACTTGCATTTCCAGCTTCCAACATAGTCATTATTGCATCCATATCTCTATTTTATTGCAGATATTTCCTCTGTTTGCAAAAAAATTTAAGCTATCTTCTACTCATATTTGACACTACAACACTTGTTCAAGCCTTATACTATCATTTGGAGGACCTATCTCATATACTCACTATATCTTTGAGCATATTGTTGACTTGATCATCTCTCTTTTACATTATTGTTATAGCTATTGTATCTTCAATTTGGTTATCTATTACCGAATATCATGTTTATTTGGCCACTCGTGGAGGCAGAGATACCAAAACAGGGGTTTGACTGAGGCAAGCCTCTCAAACAACCCAAACCATTTTCCCCCTTTTTGTGTTTTTTCTGGTTATCATGGCGAGCTTGTGAGTTTGGGATTCTTTCGTGGAACCCATTATCAACCACCGAACTAGATTTTTCATTCCTATCTCACTCAATTTTTATTTCATCATTTATAAACTACATGTTCTTTGCTCTTACAAAATATGTTTAGTAAACACCTAAAATCTATATATTTTGTTGTTCTCTTTTCATTTTAAACATCTAGAATAGATCTACTTTATTTTGTTTTCACTTTGTTATTATCAATATTCTATTATTTTAATTTATATTCTTGTATTTTTTTGTCTAGATTCATAGTCCTTGAATCCTGTCTGTACGAGATGCAAACATGCTACACTGACGTCCTACAGTCATGTTGTATTCCTTAGGGCCACATGACCACCCGAGGTAGTGAGCTAGTCAGCTTTAGGGTTTCATTATCTTGGTTTGTACTTTCAATTTCCCTATTCTAAACATTTTTGTCAGCTCATTCCGACACACAATTCACCTTTAATAGACACCTAACTAGACTTAATCATCTTGAAATTTTAGTCTATTAAACATTAATAAACTTACAATCACCTGTTTGTCTCTAAGTTCATCAACTTCATCACTTAAATTGGTTAATTAACACATCTTGTCAAACCTCATATTGAACTATCTACACTTTAGTGTCTAATCTACCTGCAACTCCTAGCCGACATTATGAGGTGGTTTGAAGGAAATTGTGTATCCCTTGAGACTATAATCGGTCTTTGAGGTTGGTACATTATTTTCTTCCCATAATGTCAATCTATGTGTAAAATTTGAACTATGTTTTGCAGCTACAAGTCACCTAGGAACTTTATACCTTATGTTTTGGGTTGAAAGATGTGGATTGTATCAGGATAGAGAACTGCTTTCTTCCGCTAGCATTTATTTCTAATCTTTTCTTTACCTACAAATCTAAAAAAGTGTGTGTGGGGGTGGCTATATAGGGGTTTGCCTTGGTCAACCCCCATTTTGATGATTACCACCTCCATAGATAGCCAACATAACAGAGATAATGCATGTATGCTCATGAATCTAGAGTATATATAAATTGCTATGAGCTAAAATACATAAATATAATAAGAGATCTACCCTAGTTTGATAGAGTAAAAACCTATATGAGAATACAATCTTGTGTGTTTGAAAGCATATAAAAAACTATAGATATGTGTGATATAGAAATATGGATAGGGTTTAGAACAATGGAGATTTTCTCATAAAAGTGACCCTATGCACATATTATACACCTTACATTTAATTGTAATTGATAAGGGATGTAAATCTGGAAATGTTTGTGAAGGAAAATGGAATAAAATACATACCTCCAAAAAAGAACCTGCTGAAAAACCTATTAGACGGTCTTAGAAACTGTTGATTTCTATGATCTTGAATCAAAACTGCAAGATCTACAAAACCCAAAAATATTTTTCTGATCTAGCACAATTCCAATTTTGACCCTCAAGTCAATGTCACCATTGACCCAGAATTTCCTATTCCGACCTAGGGAAGAATCGACCTCCGATTCTGACCTCTAAAATCTCTGAAAGAAATTCTATTTCTGGATCCCGATACTTTGTCAAAAAGGGTATCCAGATCTGCACTCCAACTTGCTATTCCGAACCTATCCCTACAATTAAAATGGTTTGTTTTTTGGGGGGAGGGGTTTTCCTTGGTCAAACCCTAGTTTTGGAATTAACCTCAAAGTATAATTGAAATTACATAAATAAAATGAAGTAAATGAACAAATTCACCTTTCTTGTATGGAAACGCTTGTGATGGATTCGAATATGTGGATCCACAAGTATGTATACACTAAATGGATGTAGAATGTAGAATGTAGAATGTAGGATGTCTCAAATCAATTACTTGTATATCTTTAACACCAATCTTGAATGGATCTTGGAATAGGAAGAGGCTTGGAGGAATGTGGATGGAGAAATATTCAACAAGAGGGCTCCATAGAGCTTGAATCCTTCAATGGCTAACAATGAATCTCCTTGATGAATTTAATTCTTGAGAAGTGCTTGAATGATTGAGAATATATGAATGCTTCAATGGATGTTTGGCTTCCTTCAAATCTTGCTTCTTAACTTGCACTTAGATTTCACTTCTTGAGGCTTAGAGAAAATGAGAGGAGAAGGCTTCCTTATATAAAAATCAAGGGCACAATCTTCTAGAGAGGCCTACATAGGAGAATTAAATTCCCATTAGACCTATATCCCTAGAAGAGGACCTATATTAAATATAATTTAAGATTCATCGTTTCAGAACCCAAAATAGCCGACCCGGAAGTGGGAATTAAATCTTTCTAAAGCTTGACATTTAGAAACCCTGGAAACTTGAAATATAGACCTTGGGCCAGAAAAAGGTTGATTCTAACCTAGGTCAAGGTTGAGGTCAACCTTGACCTAGGTCAAGGTCAAGGTCAACCTTGACCTAGAAAGGTTGATTTTGACCCCGAGGTCAAAAATCTCAGCTTTGCAGTCTAGGATGCCGGAAATAGGCTGGAAAAAGTGGGAAATGGGGAAGAATAGGGGAGAAATCCAGTTCCAAGTCAAAGATCCATTCAAGGCACTTGAAATGACCCCAAGCCACTTACTCGGAAGGCTAAACTAGTCGACAATGTAAGTGCTTCCATTTTTCATCTATACATTTAGCCCCCACTTTAGCAAGAGTGTGGACTCAATGCAAACTCTTGGTAAAGGAGATCATAAAAAAAAGATAATCTTATTGAAATAAAAAGGGACAAAGGAATTCTCAAGCCCTTAGGGACTTAAGTCTTTATCAACCCTAAGATCATGATTAGAGAGACATCACCAGTCAAAGAGAAAGAGAGAGAGAGGAGTGGTTAGCTTGCCCAGTAAGATGTGTGTATCTCACTATGAACCACAAAAGGATAGGATGACCCACCAAGAAAGAACTTGATAGTCACCATATAAATTTGTGCACCTTCTGGAAACTTTGTGCATGTATGTAGTGTGTCTTCTAATAGATTTTAAGTACCCATGGATCCATATCCTCATATCACCATGGAATACATTTGTAAAATGTGTATCTCTTCAGGATTTAGAAACTTATGTGCGCTACCTTCCGATGATTTAATACATTGAATTGTAATTGAATGCGTATCTCTTCAAAATTTAGCAACTTATGTGCATTACCTTTAGAGGATTTAGCATGCTACAAAACAAAACATTAGAACAAAATTACATAATATAGAATGAGGGAGGCCGTATATATGCCCCCCTCCTTAAGATGGAAAAATACATACTATTTTTGACATGTTAAGGAATGAAAATAATGAGGATAAAGATTTCTTTAACAACATCAAGACAATATCCATAGACAACACCCAGTCCAAGCCAAGAAGGTCACAGCTCCTATGAGGCCATGGAAGGGATGAATGCAAAGAGATATCATGTAAGAAGTGAAAAAGTAGTCCTTGTGAGGGATAACACACTATCAGTTTCCAAGGTGAGAGATTTATCAACCATGGAAACCCAATATCAAATAAAAAAATAGGTTATAATCAAGGACATAGATCCTCAATGTAAACCAAAATTTTCATGTATGATTGGATATCACATAATAGATAGATACTACTTAACCAAGGGAAAAGTGGATCCCGAAAAGACAGAAAAGAAGGAGATGGCATCCTTGCCCCCCAAGCATAGGAAAAAGGATGAAAGGGGACCTATTATATCACTCAAAACACTATGCAAGACAATAAGCCCCCAAAGATTAGGCTAACATTGTTTACATAATGTGGAGTTCCATAATAGGAACATAAATGTTATTTAGAGAAAACAAGATTGAAATATAACTCATCGCCACATGATATATAAATAACTTTACTATAAATGAGTTGCCTAATCTTATAATCTAAAGCATGAAATTCATTAGTAGAGTGATCATAAAATCTATGATACAAACAAAAAGGAAGACTCTTCAAGTATGGACTATGTTTCTTTTTGCGTTTAGGTCTAGTAATCATCTTAGCACAAAGGAATTTAGGAAGAAGAACTTATTGGTCAAATTCCTTCATAGTGTCATGATGTTTTGAAGTGATATTTAAGATGTTGGTAACATTTATGTGTTGTTGAAGATTAAATACAAATCCATAAGAATGCTCATGCCCCCCATTCTTTAAGGGCATTTGAATTCCCTATTTATTCTTACCACATCCTTGACCATGGAATCCTCCTTTAACTAGTAAATGATAACCATGACCATAACAAGAATCCATATCAGAAGGAGTCAATGGAACTTCAGTAGTCACTATGTCATTACTAGTAGGTTTGATAGGTTCATAGCATGTAGAAGAAATGAAAAATTTATTACGAAGGGCATTAGAATTAGAAGCAAAAGCTTGTTGTTAAAACTCTCCTTGTTGCTTCATAAAATCAAGATTAGAAACTTTATACTATCCAATAAAGGTAGGATTAAAATTGAAGGTTCCCCAATCATCTCCAGGAAGAAAATTAGATGAAGAAGGATTACTATTAGGAATAGGAGTATTGTGGGTTTGAATATTCAAACAATATTTGGTGCATCGTCCGCATGAAGTGTATACACCATGTTGTTGTGAATAAACTTGACTTTACGGTGAAGGGTGGAAGGAACAACATACATATCATGAAACCAAGGTCTACCAAAAAGGAGGTTATAATTAAGAGGTCCAGGAATAACATGAAAAGGAGTATTCAAGATGATTGTACCTACTTTGATAGGTAAGGTAATGATTCCCAAAGTTTTCTTATCAATGTTATCAAAGTCACGTATAGGAGCATTATTAGGTTGAATAGTTGAAAGAATAGATTTAATTTCTTTGAGCATATCCATGCTACAAATATTAAGCCCAGATTCATTATCAATCAAGGTCCTATGAATGGTACTCTTATTGATAGTAATAGAAAACATAAGGGCATCATATTAATTTTTAACTTCTTTAGAAGGTAAATCCTTTCGAGTGAATACAATGTCAGAAGGACCCGGGGTAGCATGCATGCACTGTAAGAAGGCAAAGATGTTCTCTTGATTAGGAGGTGGAGTGGAAAGAGTTGCTAGAGCTTTTTTCAAGGCTTCATGGTAGCTAGGTGAAGTTTGAAGAAGCTCTCATAAAGAAATCTTGGCAAGGGTATTGCACAATTGGTTTAACAAATCATACTCCTGGCTAGGAAGATGGGGTGGAGGAGGAAGAATGGGTTGAGAAGGTGGTAAAGAAGTAGGAACCACCATATTAGGTTGAGGGTTAATCCTTGTATGATAGGTGTGAGCTATCAAATATTGATCATTGAAAGACTCTAAATATTCCATAGGTTTACCTTTTATAGTAATGCGAGGACAACCTTTGATAGTCAACAAGGGTTTTGGATAAACCATGTTAGTTATCTCAACACTACAAATAGATTCACAAGAAGGAAGTAGAGAAGACATCCTAGGAGGAGATGTGGTAGGATCTTGATTCTCCATAAGATCATCACTAAGGGGGAGAGCATTACGGAAATTCATATCATTCTCGGCTAATGCCTCATCACTAAAAGGAATCCCAAATGGAGGTAAAACATCTATAATGTTCTCTTCTTTCTCTAAAATGTCTGCATAAGGGGAGTGTGTTTTAGAAAAATAGTCACTATCATGTATGAATATGTCATCCATTAATAAATCACCCTCTTGTATCAAAGATTCTTCACAAGGAGGGGATAAATAAATGTCTTTATCCAAGGGTTCATCCAAAATAGGAGGATCATCCACAATGGCTTCATGAGGAAGAGAGTAATCAATATCCAAATCCAAAGGTTCATCCCAAATAGGAGGATTATCATCCCTATCAATAAATCACATTGTAGGAGCGCCATAAATTGCTAAAGCTTGATCCCTAAAGGGAAATAAGGTAAATTATATTCTATAGTAGGCTCATAGAAAATACATATATTAGGAGAATAATTAACACCAATCCTCAACTCATCTCCATAAAGAAAAATATTATGGAGAGAAAGATTAAATTCATCTTCTTTCTCTAATATATCCTTACAAGGTAATACAAGAGAGGAAAAAGCAACATCATGCACACTAAATAAAGTATTTCTAGGTGTAACATCATGCAATGGTAAGGTAAGAGTAAGATGTTGTTTAATCCCAAAATTTATAGAAAGATGTTTGGAAAACACTTGAAACAACTTGTGCAACATGATATCGAATAATGAAATGCATAGAAAATAGATTTAAATATATCCAAATGCATTCAAATGAAATCTATAAGCATGAAAAATGTAAATGTTTTTGTATTTTTAAAGAAATTTGTGATTTTTATTTTTGATATATAAATGCAAAAAAACAAAAGAAATCTACTTTTAAATGCATGCAAGATCTAAAATCTAACACCAAAAAAGAAAGAGTTGTCTATCGCGGGTTCACCAAAATGTAATATAGAAAAGATGGATAGGGTTTAGAACAACAAAGATTTGCTCATAAAAGTGACCCTATGCACATATTGTCCACCTTACATTTAATTGTAATTGATAAGGGATGTAAATCTGGAAATGTTTGTGAAGGAAAATGGAATAAAATCCATACCTCCAAAAATAAACTTGCTGAAAACCTTGTCAGACGGTCTTAGAAACTGTTGATTTTCGCGATCTTGAACCGAAACTGCGATATGTACAAAACTCAAAAATATTTTTCCGATTGGGCACAGTTTCGATTTTGAACCTCAAGTCAATGTCACCATTGACCCAAATTTTTTTGATTTTGAGCTAGGGAAGAATCGACCTCTAAAATCTTTGATAGAAAATCTATTTCTAGATCCTGATAGTTTTCCAAAAAGGGTATCCGGATCTGCACTCCAAATCGTTGTTCCAAACTTGTCCCTTGAAGAAAAATGGTTTTTTTTTTTTTTTGGGGGGGGGGGGGGGNTTTTTGGGGGGGGGGAGGGGTTTTCCTTGGTCAAACCCTGGTTTTGGAATTAACCTCAAAGTATAATTGAAATTACATAAATAAAACAAAGTAAATGAATAAATTCACCTTGCTTGTATGGAAACCCTTGTGGTGGATTCGAATCCATGGATCCATAAGTATGTATGCACAAAATGGATGTATAATGTAGAATTTAGAATGTAGGATGTCTCAAATCAATTGATTGTAGATCTTCAACACCAATCTTGAATGGATCTTGGAATAGGAAGAGGCTTGGAGGAATATGGATGGAGAAATCTTCGACAAGAGGGCTCCATAGAGCTTGAATCCTTCAATGGCTACCAATGGATCTCCTTGATTAATTGTGTTCTTGAGAAGTGATTGAATGCTTGAGAATAGATGAATCCCTCAATGGATGTTTGGCTTGCTTCAAATCTTGCTTCTTAGCTTGCACTTAGATTTCAGCTCTTGAGACTTAGAGAAAATGAGAGGAGAAGGCTTCCTTATATACAAATCTAGGGCACAATCTTCTAGAGAGGCCTACATAGGATAATTAAATTCCCATTAGAACTATATCCCTAGAAGAGGACCTATATTAAATATAATTTAAGATTCATCATTTCAGAACCCAAAATAGCTGACTCGAAAGTGGGAATTAAATATTTCTGAAGCCCGACATCCAGAAACCCTGGAAACTTGAAATCTAGACCTTGGGCCAAAACAAGGTCGATTATGACCTAGGTCAAGGTCGAGGTCAACCTTAACTTGGCCTAGGTCAAGGTTGAGGTTGACCTTGACCTAGAAAGGTAGATTTTGACCCTGAGGTCAAAAATCTCAGTTTTGCAGTCTAGGATGCCAGAAACAGGTTGGAGAACAGTGGGAAATGGGACAGAATAGGGGAGAAATCCATATCCAAGTCAAAGACCCATTCAAGGTGCTTGACATGACCTAAAACCACTTACTTAGAAGGATAAAATATTCCATAATGGAAGTGCTTCTATTTTTTGACTATACAATATGAAGCTAAAATGTATAGGCTTGAGGATAATAAGAAATCATACCCAACCTAGGAGGTAGAGTATAAGCCAATCATCAATCAATGATCTCCTAGTCATCTCCATAATCCTTTAAAAGCTCCATGTTGATGTTGATATGATCAAATGCTTGATCTAGAAAGATAGATCTTGGAATCTTTATGTTTGCTTAATTTGGTCTTGATTTGTAGATCCTTACTTCATGGGATGTCTTCAAATTGTGTCTCCAGCCTTGCAATTTCTTTCACCATTCCAAAATGAAGTAGAATGGTTTATTTTATACTAAATTCAATTATAAAATCAAGAGGATTGACTACAAATTTGGAAATCCCACCAAATTACTAACACAAGCCCCCCAATTAAAATGTGAGCCCAAAACCGAGGGTATAGGGCATCTAAGTGACTTTACCTAGGTATAGGATGCCTAGTCATCCTATACCCACCCATTGGGGCTCAAATTTACAACACAGGTCCTGAATAACTAGGAGATACCAGATTCTGAGGTATGAGCTATTTTGAGGTTAGGAGAGAAAATAAAGGCCACAAATCATGATACATGGCCTATATGATTTAATAAACTATTGTATTAGATAAATGGGAAAGGAGCACACTTATAAATAAGGGCTTACCTTGAGTTTAAACAAAATTAAATTAGCAAATGACTTATATTTAAAATTAGGTGTCCATAAAGTGCATTATGGAGTCCTATTATGCATGCTAAAATTAAACACACTAAGTTAGGCACTAAGCAATCATGAAATTGTACACACTAATTAGGTGCTTATAATTTATGATGGTACATTTAGCCCCCACTTTAGCGGTATATGAAAATAAGTGCATATGCAAGCTAAAGTGAAAAAATATTAAATGGAAAATTATATTTTAAAGTTGTTAAATGAAGGCCCCAACATGGAAATACCTGCAATAAATCATTAGAAACCGCATTCTGAAAAACCAATTTATTAGTTGAAAACTATAAACCACCTAAGGCTTACTAAGAATGATGAAATTTGTAGATAATTATGTCCCCCTATTTTGGCTTGTTAATAAGGGAGGTGAAACATGGTATTATGTTTACCACAACTAATTGTGAATGCAAATTTGTTGACAAATGTTATTAATAAGGTTCAAGAGGAACTCAAAACATCCTATAGAGCATCTAGATTGATAGGTAATTGAATCAAAATCTCAATGCAACAAATTGTGTGAGAATCAGAACTCTCTAGCTCAAGAAATGAATGATTAAGCAAAACATGTAATAAATGAAAAGAAAAAGTAAAAGAAAATTAGAAAACTTACCAAATTAAATAGTGCTTACCTTCACTATTCAAAATGCCATTTTTAGTTTTTTGTCTTTTTGTTTTTGTGAATAGCTGAAGAAGATGCCAAAGAAGCTACCAATTGTCTCCAAAAGGATCAATAACTTGAGATAAGTAGTACAAGATGGGGCACTACTAGATGAGGTGGGCCATTTTTTTACTGTGTTGACTTTGTACATTCAACTTTTGACTTTATTTTGCACAATACCCTTTGTTATAGGTTTGTCCAAATAGGTGCAGACATTGAATGCCCTCTAGGGTGTTCTATACCCCGGGAGGTGACATATACCCTCCAAGGTAACCTATACCTCTTGAGGCATCTTGTACCCTATAGGACATTTTGTACCCTAGGTGGATAATATGTAGAATGTAAGGTAGAAACATATTGATGTATATACTATGTAATAATGTTGAAACATTATCTTGTGATTGCAAGAGCATCCATAGCAGAGAGAAAATGTAGGTTGTCGAGTCCTGATATATCTTTGCAGAGGGATACGTGTCTTGAGCATTGATAACCCAAGGTTGTTGAGAGATGTAGGGATATACTAGGTATGCCACCTTTCAAGCATGATATATCATGATGAGATGTTGATGGAACTTATGGAGCATTAGGATGTTGATACATCTACCTTCTATCTTCCTATAGGGAGATGACCATGACCCTAGATGATGTATATCGGATTTTGAGACTGCCTACCTAAGGGAGGACATTGAGATTTTCCACATCAAGGATAGATGCAGCGATCCATGAGGATCATATATACTTCCTTGATAGAGTAGCGGCTCATGATCATTTACACAATTTACTAATAAAGTCACTTTTGTATGCCACTAAGGATGTGCCTTTGATTAGGAAGATATTTACAAGCACTATTGTGGTAGTAGTTACTCCATATCGTTGAGGCATCACATTCTCAGTGGGCCTTACACATGTCATTAGGAGCATGTAGCAACAACATAATGTCTAATCTTGGGGAAGGAGTATTCTTTCACATTTGTATTATGAGCTGGGAAAGTATGTCCACTATGAGAGAAATATCTTGAAAATATGCATAGTGCTATAGGTGTGGATGTTCAACCATATTACATGCACACGAATCACAAGATATCCCATCAAGATAGAACTAATATATCCATGGTCCCATGGTTATCCACTAAGAAGTGTATGGAAGAGAGTAGATTTATTATATTGGAGAGTTACCATTGATTGGTTGCAGCCAACCAACATCATATGAAGAATGTATTGTTAGATGGAGATATGACTAGATATAGCTAGGAAGATGAGGCTACATCATAAGGCCATTCTATTTTAACCAAGTCAGGAGACAATTCAGCCTCCCACAAGGCACTTCGATATATGTGTCGATCTATACCCATGGGCACTGGTATAGAGTGAGACCTGGGACCATGCTAAGGCCTACAACAACTAATATTAATGATATTGATTCATGAGTGGAGTACGAGCAACATGTAGAGGTGCCTTGGAACATTGATGATATAGACACATACGAAGAGTACATAAGATACCTAGAGTATCACAATGTACACCTCATCTTTTTGAATGACTACCCTACAATATATCCCAACCCATGGTTGAGACAAGGAGTATGAGTTGAGGAGAGAGATGTGGAGTAGGAGGAGCATGACAAACAGGATGATGAATAGTTTGGAGTAGAGATTCTAAATGGATCCATCAGAGGAGACTATGGGGGAGATGAGGAGATAGAGACAGAGGGAACACCCTTGAGGAGATGATTACAAAGAGCCGATTTAGAGTAGCCTCTTGCTATGTGCATACATATATGTACGAAAGGGGAGAGTAGTGCATTAATTCCATCAACCCCATCCCACAACACAACACAAGTGATGACAATGACTATTATTATATATATATGTGTGTGTGTGTGTGTGTGTGTGTATGTGTATGCTTTATGATATACTCATGATCATGATACTTATGTTACTATGTTTTATATCTTGTAGTGGGTAGTGATAGATGACATGACTTTGTCGGTCACATTTTGAGAGATATGGCTATAATTTCATGTATCCCATTGTCCCTATAGGTTACACATATACATTAGCGAGATGTAGAAAGTAATGAGGATATCTTCTACATAGTTATATTGGATTTGTAGATAGCAAAGTAGGATTGAGAGTGATTCCAATGCGAGAGGGATAAACTACAATAGGATTTATCCAAGGTTAGACAATAGTTATAGGAGTTGAGAGGATTCGTGTGAGGAATTTAGATGTGGAGATCCTTGAGGAGCCATTCATGACCTATGGTATCACATAAGAATTCCTCCATTCCACAACCTTTTATCTGCTGAGGGCCAGAGAGCTCTAGCAGTCATCATCCCATGGATGAGAGTTGATTGTATATGTTTATGTTATGGTGACTATGTTATTGTATCACTACATGCACACCTACACACATGCGCGCATGCACACACACACATATATAATTCTATAATTAATTTATGATATTTCTTATGATTAAAATAATGCAAACATGGTAATGAATGCATATGTCAAATTTCAATTTCCCTATGATTGATTTGAAAAACCAATACTATAATGATTAAAATGATATGCATATGATTTAATTAAACATGAGTAATGCTTAATTAAATACAACTATTGATGATATAATGCACCAATGTAAACATATGTGAATGTGATCTAGTTGAAACAATAACTAAACACAACATAATTTATCAAAACATAAATACATAGAAAAAATAAAGAAGTATGCTAATATAACAAAGTAATATCTTAATCACATGGAAAAAAGATGTTATAAAATAGATCCAAGACAAAAATGAAGGCATTATATTTTTCCATTAGTATACTTAGAGAAAAACATGATCTGCACCATCGGTTTACCCTACACCGACAGACAGGGCACAACACTATCCGATGCCAATGTTACCTGATGAACACTGTTAAGTGTTACCCGATGACAAAAAAGATAAATGATACCCAATGAGTAACAACAGTGCTACCCGAAAGTACAGAAAAGAGAGGAACCTGATAGATATAGGAAACCTGACAATCAGTTCAATCAAGGAATGCCGAATGACTGCAAGTTCAAATTGACAACTAAGAACCGATTGTCAGTTACATCCCAAAAAAAGTGGACCTGACTTTCCACGTCAGATAAATCACTGAAGTTGTATTTTTAACTTCTTGATTTGCTTTTAAATCCATTATGTGTGGAGGAAGCAATGTAATCTTTATTGTTTTAATTATTTTTACTATTTTAAAACATGCAAACTAAAGATCAAGGTCAACTTGTAAACCTTAGATCTGAGAGTTAACATTGTAAATCATGAATTTGAAGATAGGTCAAAATAATTGTATAAATAGGTGCTCAATACATTGAGAATAAGAGTTGTTCAATGAGGATAGTAGCCACGCAGAGCAACTAAAGAACAGACAGAGAATTCATGCAGTAGAACACAAACATATTCAAATAAATTTTCAAGAACAAAACAAAGGCTACCGACAAGCAGAGAAAAGGTATTCATCAATCACTTAAGGTGATATTATCATTGTAAAGGTTTTAATGGATTTGTAAATCAGTAATAGTAGATTGCATATAGTCAGGTCAACATTTGTACACATTCTAACAAGTGTAGTACGTTAATGAAGTCCTTTCAAGAAAGGTGGGCTTAACCATCCTATTGTAAATCTCATAACTGAGTGCACACTTAAATTAGTGTTGCTAAATCTCTTAACATAGTAGATCTTAATAGGTCTCCACCTTAATACTCTTAACATGGTAGATCGTCAGAAGTGATCAAATTGTAAGCCTTAATCGGCTCCCTTCCATTCTGCAGATAGTGAAGTTTTGTGGGTGCCATCCCCACCACAGTTTTTACTTCCTAATAGGAGTTTTCTGCGATACCATATCTTGTGTTATGTGTTTGTCAATTTCATGAATGTTTCTATGAATGATTGAAAAATATTAAAGATTGTGTACAAACAATATATGCATAAGAAAGAATAACAGTAATGGTTGGTAAATTAGAATTGAATGATCATTAATGATGAATTGAGTAAAGTGTTAAAAGTTTTAGAGGTATTGATTCATCCCTCCCCTCTCAGTACTACTTCCCATTAAGTCCAACAATTGGTATCAGAGCTAAGTATCTTCTTGAAAAGCTTAAAGGCTTAAGAGAAAAGATCATACAATGGAGAAGTACAAACTTGATAAGAATATTGAGAACAAAAAGCTTGAGATACAAATGTTCTATGAGCAATATAAAGAAGCAAGAATCAAAATGACAGAGCTGTTGGATGAAAGAAAAGGTATGGCTACTAGGAACAATGAAAAAGACTATCAGGAAGAAGAGATTCTAGATTTCTTTAAATCTTTAGGATCAAATGCAAGTAATGTGTCAGATACACCAAAAGAGAAAATCACAAATCTAAAGGAGATCAACCTACATCTGACAGAGAAAATAAAGATGCTACAAATTGGTCAAGAGACCCAGATGGTAAGAATGATTGATGTGATGAGTTCTTCCAGACAAGATGAAACAGAAAGAACACTTTCTATTGATGATAGAAGGAAGATTTTAGAGAAACTACAAGAAAAATAAATAGAAATTCAAAGACATGCTGAGCATCACCATGATCTCACAAATTAGATTATCCTTATGAGTCAAGAAGAAAATAGAATAAATGTGGAACTCATTGAGAGAATATAGATTATCAGTGAACTAAGAGAAGAAAATGAAAAGCTAAAGCATGAGGTTAGAATTCAACAACAACATAATGCGATTATCAGAAAGGCTGAAGAAAGCAATAAAATAATGGATGACTTCCTTGAAGGACAACAAAGAGTCATCAACAATAGTGGTATAGTCTTTATCGAAAATGGAGAATCATCAAATCCAAAGAATGTCTATGAAAACCCAAGACCAAGAAAGCAAACATGCAAGCACTATGGAAAGCAAGGGCACACATCAAATACATGCAGAGGTAAAATGAAAGGTACTCCTAAATATACATCTACATCTTCATTCAGAGGATTCTATTATAAATGTAACAAGAAAGGACACAAGGCATATGAGTGCAAGAGAAAGATAGAAAATCCAAAGAAGGAAACCTACATGGAAAAATAATTTCCTACATGCAAGATGAATGGGCTCACATCTGAAGAATCCTAGAAAAAGAAAAGGGAAGCATGGAAGCCAAAAGGTAAAGAAGTTCCTTATCAGCCAAAGAGAATCGGTAATCAATATGTATGGGATTACAACACTTGGACAAACTATACAACATGTGGCAGATATGGTCACATTGATGCAAACTGCATGAGAGCATGGACAAAAAGGTCTAGAGGCTGGTCAAACCTTGAAATGGCATGCTTAAACTACCATAAAGTTGGTCATCTCAAGAAAGATTACAAAGATAGATTGAGAGAAACAAGCACATATCCCAATGGTAACACCATTGAAGATATCTGGAGGGCAAGAGACAAAATGTGGATAAAAGCTTCAAGCAATGCAAATGGTGACACCCCATCCAATGGATCCAGTGACACCACCAACCGCACTTAAGTTGAACAAGTAAGTATGGAACTACACTATACCAAGTTATATTTTGAATCAGTTCCATTATATAAATTGATAGATAGTCAAAATCTGCATGAATCAAAGATGCATACTACTTTTCTTGTTACTAATCTAAGAAAGCAACACCGTAAGTAAACACTTACCGAAAATCATCAGTGAACACAATGATGAGTTATTCACACTTACCAGAAATTATCGGTCAACTAGTAAAAATGGTAAACTGCCAGTATAACCCAACGCCCATCAGTAAGGAAGCAAAGTTAAGAAGTGGTCATAACAGAATACCGATATCCGTCGGTAAAATAAAAAAGTTAACAGCTGACCAAAGCAACATGTCTTCACCAATGATGCTTTGAAATATCCCCTCGATGAAACTTGTCTTCACATCCCGATGAGTTGTTGAGAATTTAATGCAAAGACTTAGGTCAAAAAGTCTATAAATAGTCGAGGGGACAACTTCATTTTTCACCCGCAATTTGAAGAGAAAGCAGAGTGACATCAAAGCGATTCAAGAACAGAAAGTAGAAGCATCTACAAATAGATTCAGCATACAAAGAATGGATTCCTCATCACCATTGCAAATTGAAGTAAGTACCAAAGACATTGAAAGATTTTTATTACTATTTTGTCAAGAAAAGCCCTAAATTCAAGAAAACCCTAAGTACTTGGAAAACAATGGTAACTACATCAAGAACTGCTAAGTTATAGAATGATAATAATAATGTGGTGAAACTAATCAAGAACAACACATGTATAGAACCTAAATACAAGATCTGTCTAGAGATTGCATCGAAACCCGATGAAGCCAACACATTTTCAAAAATCCTGCCTAGGATTTTGCTCATAGAAGATGTTAGGTTTTATATTCACTGCAAGATCGCAGAAATAGGTATTTTGAAATGGATGAAGCTTATAAGAAGCTATGTGATGCCGAGGGAAATCTGAAAGAAGAACACAAACATTTGGAGATAAAAGGGTTAACTAATGCCCTACATTTCCTGAGGGAATTCAAGACAGAAAGGATTAAGATAGTCTTGAGCAGGATGTATGACAAAAAACTATGGCTAGACCAACCCAAGCAAATAACAAAGGATGTTCTTCATGCTGTCACTGGTTATCTGATAATCGACAAGCCTAGGGCACACAAACATCCATCCATGAAAGAAGTTACAAAACTCACCAACACAGAACGAGACAACAAAGGTCTCAAGGTAAACACAATCACCAATGAAGAGTTGAAATTTGGTGGATGTGTTATTGGTTACAAAATTTTTTAGGCTAGCAGAATGAACAACATTTCTGCAACAACAGTAAGCACAACATACAAGATTGTAACAAAGGGAATTCATATGGATCTGTGTGAGATCCTACTAAAACAACTTGATGAAAATATGATCAAAATTAGGTCTTCAAAGAGCAACACATGTAAGTTTGGATCACTTATTATGTGTATATTTTTCTATTTTCAAGAATAGTTTCCTTCAGTAGGAAAAGTTGTATGGGACTCTACCAAACCAGTAACCCAACATATTAGTGAACTAATTAAGTCACTAGGAGACAAATTTGAGTCTGTAATGTCTACATACTTCCTTGAATTCAAGGAAAAGATGATGGAAAGAACCAGGATACCTGAGAAACTGGTTGAAAAGCACAAAGATGAAATATATTTCATGGCAGACATAGACTTCACACACATCAAACCGGTTGTACCAAGAACAACTTGGTTATCATCATTAGACTATGAGATCAATATTGATCTAGCTACAAGTGCAATTGAGGCACTACTCAATGAGCCCATTGATAAGAAACAACAAAGGTTTGGTACATATGAGGAGGCCAAATATAAGATAAAACATGGACTAGAAGTCAAGAAGACTATAAAAAAGAAAGATAAAATTGTTAAGAGTCTCAAGAAGATTCTATCGGTTACTGAAGAGGAAGAGTAGGATCAATAGGAGGAAACTGATAAACATGGCAACACCAGTAAAGAACTAGAAGAAAGGAAATTAGATACAGAGGCTACTGAATCTAATACACCTCCATCTCCACCTCCTACAAAGAAGCAAAGAATAAGAAGTCAGACTATTGCAACTGATACAACACCACTTAAGAAAGGTCAAGTAAGGACCTATATAAGGAAACAACCAACAAAAAGAAAAAAAACAACAACCTATCAAAACCATACCACCAAAGAAGAGAAAAAGGTTTGTCCGGACAGAGGCTAACTTGGACGACACCAAAGATGATGAACCAGATGTAGTAAAGAAGAACTTCAGGAACCAAATGGTAGATGAAGCTTCCAAATCAATTGCTACCCATGGCACAATGACTAATAAAAAGGTCAGGTAGTGGGATACATTGAATCCAGTTGATCAGAGTAAGATATAGGAAGCAGTCATAAAATCAATGATTAAAAATAAGTATGCCCCTACTGAATTTGTGAATCAAATACCTGAAAATATAGGTAAAAGGATATACCAATAGTGGCCATATGCCTTGAAAACATAAAGAGAATCAAGAGAAATAATTATTGTGAGACTGATGCCACCTAAATCCAAGTTTGAAGAAATACAAGAAGTATTAAAGAAGCACTCAAGCATATTTGTAGCCAAAATAAGGGCTTACAAAGTACTAGAGAGCAAGTTCATAGAATTGGATTCAATGACAGAGACCAAATGGAGACATCTCCTGGATCTACTGGTAGAGTCAAGAAGTGTTGAGAAGCAATTACTTCTCACAAACACACCTCACAGAGAGGAGGAGACAGATAATGCAATTTCTCAACATATTGCTCTGGACAATCAAGAAAGTGATGATGAGCCTACCAACTTAGATACAGGCTTGGATGATACTATCATAGATATCACTCATTATGATTCTGACAATGATCCAAAGAAGAAAGATGATGTGATATATATCACACTCAAGGATCAACAAAGACATTGAGTCCTGAAGACATCAGACAACAAGATAGTTGACATTGTTGATGAGAAAATATAGAACAAATCAATCTTGCATCCACTTGTGCAAGACCTTGCAAAAAATATACAAAAGGATGAGGATGTCACTGCTGACAAGGCACTAACTGACGAGCAGGACATCAATGTTGACAAAGCCCAAGCAACAACTCAAAGTAACATGCCTGTCCTAATGAAGGCAATAAACATTCTAGAGGGCAATGAAGGATCAAATGAGAAAGAGACAAGCACACCCAAAGACAAGGGTGATGAAGAAGCCAGAGGGACAATAGATACTACTGCAAAGCAAGCTATAAATGATGATCATAATAATGCTTCTACTGATCAAAGTAAGGAAAACACTCAAAAGGAAATAGGGGACAAGCCTTCAGAGAAAGGTGAAGAAGAAAAGAAGGATGAGAATGAAAAGAAAACCAAAGCACATTTTGCAGAGACACCCAAGGTTAATGAAGGGACATCTTCACATAACTAACAGGTGCCCACAGAGAAGAAAACACAAGATGCTTCATCAACAAAACATTCCCCAAGCAATTCAGAGCGAACACATGAACTAGCTATGGTAGTTCATACATCTGTATCCCCTCAAATCTCAAAAAGGAAGAAATGAAATAATAAGAATCCAGTAACTCTGGATGAAATCATTGAGATTCCAGTCTGTGATCCAAGAACATTGGATCTGATAGCACTGACAAATTATGCAAAGCTATGTGAGAGAAAGGCCATTCAAGACAAGATAAAAATAGCAACAAAAGAGGCCAAGGTACTAGAAGTAGCAAGAAATATACTTCATGAAATTGTACCATACATAAACATTGATAAAAAAAATCCAATCATTGATCAACTGGTCACACTCACAGATGAAATAACATCTCAGAATATAGATGCTGAGAAAACAATGGAAGAGAGACTTGAACAAAAGTATGAATTCAAGCTCACAGAGAAGATAAGCCAATAAGTTGCATTGAAAAAGGTCAAGCTATCTGAATTGATAAATACAATTGATCCAATTTTATAAGAAGTTGTTACCTTAATCAAGAAATTGCGTACTTTAGATCAAATGACTAAGGAGTATACCAAAAAGATAGCAAAAATAGATGCTGATCTTCAGTCCAGTGCACAAAATCTAGCCACCACTGAAGAAGCACTTAAATTGCACAATCAACAGATCATACAGGCTAGGAAATAGAGACAAGACATTCAGTTTACAGAGATGAAATATAGAGATGAGATAAATGAGCTACAAGTTAAGCTCTTACCAATACTTACACTCCTGCAACAAAATATGACATAGGCAAGTACTCTAATTGCCACCCCTGAAATGTCTGTCCTAGATAAGATTTATGATATGCATGCCAGACTAGAGCTGCAACACATGGCCCTAGAACAGCTGCAAGAACATTGGGAGAAACTAATGAAAGATATCAAAGCTACCCATTCTAATGTCTTTGACATGTTGTAAGTTACACATTTTTGTCACAATTTTGGCATATTGTAAGTTGTACATTTTTGTCATCAGTATCAAAGAAAGGGGGAATTTGATATGTACATCACCTCAGTTAAAGGAAGAAATCATATGTATAGTAGAAGAAAGGGGAATTAATGTACACTTAGAGAATAAATAGTATACATGTACATATACATACACTACACTGATGCACACAGTAAGGGGGAGTCATATTATGACAAGAATATAAACATGGTGTAAATATTTCAGTATTATGCACATATCAATTTTTGATACTAATGTCAAAGGGGGAGATTGAAGGAATTATATTTTTCCATTAGTATACTTAGAGAAAAACATGATTTTCACCATGAATTTACCCTACACTGATAGACAAGGCACAACACTATCCAATACCAATGTTACCCGATGAACACTGTTAAGTGTTACCCGATGAAAAAAAAGATAAACGATACCCGACAAGTAATAACAGTGCTACCCGACAGTACATCAAAGAGAGGAACCTGACAAATACAAGAAACCTGATGATCAGTTCAATCAAGGAATGTCGACAGACTGCAAGTTCAAACCAAAAACCAAGAACTGACAGTCAGTTACATCCCACAAAAACTGGATCGGACTTTCCATGTAAGATAAATCACTGAATTTGCATTTTTAACTTCTTGATTTGCTTTTAAATCCATTATGTGTGGAGGAAGCAATGTAATCTTTATTGTTTTAATTCATTTTACTATTTTAAAACTTGCAAACTAAAGATCAAGGTCAAGTTGTAAGCCTTAGTTTTGAGAGTTAACATTGTAAATCAATTCCAAGATAGGTCAAAATACTTGTATAAATAGGTGCTCAATCCATTGAGAATAAGAGTTGTTCAATGAGGATAGTAGCCACACAGAGCAACTAAAGACCAGACAGAGAATTCATGCAGTAGAACACAAACATATTCAAATCAATTTTCAAGAACAGAACAGAGGCTACCGACAAGCAGAGAAAAGGTATTCATCAATCACTTAAGGTGATATTGTCATTGTAAAGGTTTTAATGGATCTGTAAATCAGCAATAGTAGATTGCATACAGTCAGGTCAACATTTGTACACATTCTAACAAGTGTAGTACACTAATGAAATCCTTTCAAGAAAGGTGGGCTTAACCGTCCTATTGTAAATCTCATAATTGAGTGCACACTTAAATCAGTGTTGCTAAAGCTCTTAACAGAGTAGATCTTAACAGGTCTCAACCTTAATACTCTTAACAAGGTAGATAATGAGAAGTGATCAAATTGTAAGCCTTAACCGGCTCCCTTCCATTCTGTAGATAGTGAAGTTTTGTGGGTGCCATCCCCACCGCAGTTTTTACTTCCTAACAGGAGTTTTCTGCGATAACATATCTTGTGTTATGTGTTTGTCAATTTCATGAATGTTTCTATGAATGATTGAAAACTATTAAAGATTGTGTACAAACAATATATGCATAAGAAAGAATAACAGTAATGGTTGCTAAATCAAAATTGAATGATCATTAATGATGAATTAAGTAAAGTGTTAAAAGTTTTAGAGGTACTGATTCACCCCTCCCCTCTCAGTACTACTTCCCATTAAGTCCAACAAAAATGTATCTTTTTTCATGAATGAAGCAACACATGAAACAACAAAGAACTATACTTAACCATCTAAAATGTGTGATTTAATGAAGATATTTATACTAACACATAACTTAATAAATAAAGAGAAAATAGAAGAGAGCTAAGAAGGTTAAGCATAATATCGACACAAATGAATAGCATTTATGACTGCCCAAGTGTTTGATCCTCACTCTCTATCGTCAGCTATATGCTCAACCCATTTTTGGGATCGAAATTGAAATATGACACTTCTATATAGCTAAAAATTGTATTTTAAAATTTTTAGGACTGACGTGATCAGACACTTGTGATGTCAACTTTCTGACATCGCTTTCTTGTCAGAATTTTATCATATCATCATTTTCTGAAATCTTTGACTTTTTTCTTCAAAAAGTCAACTCTAGTCAACCCTAGTCAAACTTGGTCAACCAGCCCTCGTAATCACTCAAAATTGATTCTAAATCTTCTACATTCTTCCACATTCTGTTATGAGTTCTTCTTGATCTTTGAGTCAACATCTATCTACAATTTTTTTCTCTCCATCATCATTATGATGTGTCATCTTTCTATTTCGCTCCCGAGGGGGCAGGATGATTACATCATTAAATCTATTTCAATCAGTCTGATCTAATTTTCAAAATTTCTCATCACTTGGGGCATGTTTAGTTTTTCATACCTCATAGTCAAAATTGGATACTCCACAATCAATAAGGGCATCTTTGTTCCTTACATCTTGTCATCTTTTAAGTATCTGAGAAATCTAACTCAGATTCTTGAGGATGAAGCTCCGTTTTGGAGATGGTTCTCAAAAACTATCTTTTTGAGACAGGTATCAGGGCAATCTAACCCTAACTCTTGATAATCAAGCTCTGTCTTGGAGATGATTCTGAACTGCTATTTACCATCTTTTGAGATAGGTATCAAGGAAATATAACCCTGACTCCTGAAGGTTAAGCCTCATTCTGGGGATAGCCTTGTGAAAGATGTCAATCTAACCAGTGTCTGGGCAATCTAACCTAGATATTGGGGGACTAAGCTTCATTTTGGAGATAGTCCTAAAGTAGTATTTACTATCTTTTGAGATAGGTATCAGGGCAATCTAACCCTGACTCCTGAAGGTTAAGCCTCATTCTGGGGATAACATTGGGAAAGATATCTATCTAAACCAGTGTCTCGGCAATCTAACCTAGATATTGGGGGACTAAGCTTCATTCTGGAGATAGTCCTAAAATATCTTTATGATTATCTTTTGGGACAGGTATCGGGGCAATCTAACCCTGAGTCCTAAAGGTTGAGCCTCATTCTGGGGACAACCTTGTGAAAGATATCAATCTATTAGGTATCAGGGCATTCTAACCCAGATCCTTGGGGATCAAGCTTCATTCTGAAGATGATCCTTGAAAACTCTATTTGACCGATGTCTTGGAAACCTAACCTAGACTTTGGAGAGTCAAGCTCTGTTCTGGAGATGGCTCTGAAATCTTTGCATTAATCAATGTTCAAATCTATTCTTCTATGCTTCAAGCATCAGACTATTCTTTGAATCAATGCGCTGCTCGCACATCAATTCAAAGAGGGGCAAAATGTAACACCCCAAAATTGGCATCTTGCAACCCTAACCAATT